>CM055961.1:100265000-100865000 GCA_029531755.1 Holothuria leucospilota
GGTCTCCAAAAATTCGGATCGTACAGCTTTGTTAATGGGAGCAGTCCCCAAGAAATGTAGTTGGTCGCAAAATAGTTCACACACAACCCGCGAATTCATGTATATGACTAGATCATTTGAAAAACGTCATTTAAAACGTTTTTTACAGGTTCCTCAACAACAGTGCGTAACCAAAGATTTATCTCGTCACAAGCCAGACCACGTGACCATGCAAATACAAAGTAAGTTTTTATGAGGAAGGAGGTGGAAGTTGCGGAGGGTTGTAGATTGATAGTTCTCGGCTCATTTTGTTCCGAGACATAAATTTTTGTTTAATTTCTGTTTCCTGAGACGAGTCGACGTACACCTCCTTTATGAACGGTCCTGTATATAGTCTACTCGGGTGCCCGTCGTTTGATTTCATTAGTGATTTGCATTCAGTTTCTATACCTTCAGGTTTCTGAAACTTTTTCCTGCAGTCTTTTAACTCCACTCCACTGGAGATGAGTGGGCGAGGTGGGTGGCCATATGTTACCAATAGTGCCCGGGCACCAAACTTTGAAAGGCTTGACATAACAAAAGATTGTCTCTGACTTCGTTCAGTTACACGTACGATTTAAGAACGTTTGCAAAACGTCTTTTTGTATCCATTTTTACAAGCACTTGCAAAACGCACAATTGTAGACAAAACATAGTGTTTGTTAAACGTAATTAAAGCGTTTTAGAAACGTTTGCAACTTGAACGCATTTGACTGAAGCATTTGAGTCATCCTTCAGTTGTTCGTCTTGATTTCTACTGCATTTGGTCAACTTCCTCTTCAAAAAGAATAACCAGTATCTTTCGAAAACGGATCCATTCTACTTGGGGTGGGAGTGGTGCCCAGATTTGCCGACCGGACGCCGGGAAGGAGCCACGAAAAAAGTGACTGTTTTCCAAATAATTTTGAACGGAACTGCTCGACTCTCCAAGCTTATAGAAAATTTGGGGTTTCTATGGAATAAATTGGGGATTTCACTTGAAAAAAATGAAAAATTATAATTCTTCGTATCCACGGTGACCATTTATGACTCATTCGGTGTTACATATCTGTGTTGTTATTACTGGGAACTTTCTCAAGTTCTGGGAAATAGACGAGTTGGGAAACTTCGGGATACAATGCATGTTGGGAAGGAAAGTGTACCATAAGAGAGACTGCATGTGAAAGACAAACATTTTGTGTAATCACGCTCAATTTTCCAGTGTTAAGCTATCACTGGTTCTCTAAACATTTATCACGGGTCAAAGAAAACTTTCTTCAGAGGAAACGTTCTTTATAAACTTGATCTCCTTAATATGGACCGAAAAGGTTGGGCAGTATGACGGTAATTGTGAAAGACAAAAAGAAATACTTTCTCAATGCCTTCTTGTCAGTGCGCAATTATCCGCCCTTACTCGAAATCCAGATATGGGCTAGATATGAAATTCCATATATGGGCCAGATATGGATTTCATATCTGGCCCATATCTGCTGCAGATATGGGATTTATATCTGGGCTAGATAAAAAATTGGCCAGATATAACCCAGATCTTCGCCAGAACCAGATCTAAGCCATATATAACCAGATAAAGTGTTATCTGGATCACGTCTTTATATGGAACAGATAAAATTTTATCTGGACCAGATATGGTCCTTATATGAGAGAATATATTTCCATATATGGCCCGTATCTGCACCAGATATGGAATTTATATCAGATCAGATAAAAAGTTGGGCAGATATAACACAGATCTAAACCAGAACCAGATCTAAACCATATATGGCCAGATAAAGTTCTGTCTGGATCAAGCCTTTATATGGCACAGATTAAATTGTATCCGGATCATATCTGCTCTAGTTATGAATCATAGTTAGGACTTATAGTCAACAAGGAGACTTTGAACACCATCAAACAATGTTTAAGTGCTCCATGAGTTAGCATTTAATGTACGAGTTGGTTGAATTGACTTAATTACATAAATTCAACTTATTTCATAACAGTGAACAGAAAAATCCCTTGAACTTTCCTTTTTTATGTAATCACAGTGATATGGGCTTCTTATTTTAAACTTTATTACGTATTTGACTCTAAATTTTGTTTACTGCGTAGTGCATATTTTACTTTCAACTTTCTAAATCATGAAAAATGTAGGTTTAGATACAAGCTCCGCCCAAATATGCAAATCATTTGCCTAAGCTCACTTAGTACACTGCGGTATTAACAAAAGTGTAGCCACTAAATAACTGCAATGTCTTGGAAGGAGATGCAGTATCCAAAACATGTCTTAGTTTGTAACAAGCATAATCCAAGAATCAAATCAAATAAATAATAAAACAAACTAACAAAATGCTCATTTGCATATCTAGCATATCAAGTTATACCTGGCTTGATATGGCCATATAAAACTATATTTACATATCTGGACTGGCATTTCATCAATTTATATCTGGCTTGATATGGCCATATAAAATTATATTTACATATCTGGACTGACATTTCATCAAGTTATATCTCGCTTGATATGGCCATATTCAGCTTTATTTGCATATCTGGAATTGCATTGTATCAAGTTATATCTGGCTTGATATGGCCATATAAAACTATATTTACATATCTGGACTGGCATTTAATCAAGTTATATCTGGCTTGATATGGACATATAAAACCCTATTTACATATCTGGACTGGCATTTAATCAAGTTATATCTGGCTTGATATGGTCATATAAAACTTTATTTGCTTATCTGGAATTGCATTGTATCAAGTTATATCTGGCTTCATGTGGCCATATAAAACTGTATTTACATATCTGGACTGGCATTTCATCAAGTTATATCTGGCTTGATATGGCCATATAAAACTTTATTTGCTTATCTGGAATTGCATTGCATCAAGTTTTATCTGGCTTGATATGGCCATATAAAACTTGATATAATGTATCAAGGCATCTAAATCTGGCTGTATATCTGGCTTGATATGGCCATATAAAGACTGTATTTAGCCAGATATATCCAGATATCAATCCATATCTGGATTTGGAGTAAGGGCGTGGCCTTGATCTGTGGTAGTACAATGGTACAGCAAAATCTAATTTCCCAACTCGTCTATTGCTTCCCTGTCCAGAACCAATTGGGAATTTCATTCGCTCTCTTTCAGTACCTATTGTCTATTGTATTTAGTCCTACCTACAAACACAAAGTATGAAAAGGTGAAATGGCCTAGACAACTAGGTAGCTAATTTTTATGTAGTTCTGGTTTGTCTTGTAACTCAAGAACATACGGCGATGTATGTAGGCGGAGTTTGTTTCAATGGTGCACTGGGACTTCTTGGCCAAGGATCTTCGGAATTTTAGAGAAACTCGCTGTGCATATGATATATATGTTTAATTTGAATGCCGGCGACAATTGTTCTCGTCAAATTCCTCAAAATGGTATTTTTTATGTCCTGAAGAAACTATCATAATCCTAGTGAGAGGAATTTCAAGTTTATACACCGTTGAAATCTGGTAAAAAGCTCTCTCATAGGGTAAAGTATGAAAATTTGTTCGATATCTGAAAAGGCAAGTTAGCACTTAACGCCAAGCCCTAGCGTTACAACAGACTTTGTTCACATGGTGCAGCCTAACGTAAGTGAACATTGCCTCAGTAGTACCGTACAGTACTACTAACCTATACGTAAAATTAAATAGGCCTAGCCTATGCAAGATTGGCAATGTAGAAGTAGGAACCCAAATTTTATGTGGTTAGGTTAGCCTGAAATGTACTGTATGTAGGCTTAATATAGGTCTATAGCCTAGGTACTGTAATTACTACATGAAAGTACAGGGACACGGTGCAGTTATACAGAAAACCTACAAGGCTACAGTACTGTATGTGTTCGAAATAACAGGCCTATGTTGTAAGGACGCAAGAAAGTTTGGTTTATAGAGTGTAAGATAGCAGGATAAATAGATACAGTAGGTCCTTACACTTAATTATATTCTTCTACCATAGTTTCCAATAGTTCCAAATCTATGAATACTTCCCCATCTATTAATAGTCATGCACATGTATTCATACTGTAGCAAGTTCAAGGCCTATGCCTATTCATTGCACAAAGATAAATAATGCTGTACTGATCTGTACACTATGCTACACTGTTGACATCCGTAGCAAATCACACATAAGCAGCAGTAGCGTAACTGGGGTCCTTGAAGTGTGTGTGTGTGGGGGGGGGGGGCAGGGATGAAAATAAGGTAAATGTACCGACAGCATAAAGTCAATGTACCGACACTAAGTGTCAAAGGTTTATCACTTAACAAGTCATCCCCACACCCGTGACCATCCACCCAGGGGGACGCCAGAATTTGCCCGACTGGGGGAAAGCCTCCCCGATGGGAGGACCAGAGATCCGCAGCCTCGGACAGTTCCGATCCCTTCGAGAGGTTGGTGAAAATTTGAAGAAAACCTGTGTACTATACACGTCATTGCATATTTTGCATAAATTTGTATTTACTAGAGGAAAATAGTCCCGCGTCGATTTAATGTTCTGCCGGAGTCTAAGCTGTAAAAAAGCGCGCGAAGCACGCGAAATAATTTTTTGTGAGCCTATACACTAAAAAGAATCTGTGATTATTTAAAGCTTACATAGGTCAACGGTCCTGGCAGTTGGGCCCTATCAGGCACAACCGTTACATTTTACTTCCCTCCTCGAGTCACTAGCCGTACCGCAAGGCAGATACAAGCAGACAAAAGAACAGTAACTAAATCTAGCGAAATGAGATAAAATTTCCGACATTTACATAATTCCACCTGTTCTACCTATGAAGTTACTTGAAAAGATGGAAAGGGTTTGCAGCCTATTATATATAGCTATAATTTACGGAACTTAGGACCAGTGGATAAAGCGTGCCGAAAAGTTGGGGTTTTATCTCAGAAGTGACCCTTTTTGGAAAACCAAAATAAATAAATTGACCATATGTGGGGACAGAATTTTCCCGACAGGGGGCCGGGCCATGCCAGCAACCCCAAGTTCCGTCAGCTCCTTTACCAAGGGGGTGGTGAGAAGTACGGTATATATAAAAGTGCCTGACTATCCCATGCCATTGCAGGGCATATATTTTCACAATATCACTTACTACTTCAAGAAACGATTTGCGCACTGATAGTGTTCATTTGAGTCTGAATCGTGAAATTGCAAAGCGCGGGAAAATTTTTAGTAAATTTACACTAAAAACATATTTAATTATTAAGAACAATAAAGATAAAATGAAAACCGTAGGGGTTGTAGACCTTGTAGGGGATAACATACATTGTGTCAAAAGCGCCGGGACTGCCCGATGGAATAGCCAAACTTCGCTCCGTAAGTCGCTCACCAACTACCCCTACCGTATGGCACACACGAGAGAAGAGCAAATAGCTTTGCGATATGAGATAAAGTTTAAAGAGAAATATTGCGTTTGAAAAAATACCACGACGTGACTCTAATTTAATCTCATTGTGGTGTTTTACCCTTTCCAAACATGGAACACAAATAATTTGCAGTAGATCAACACTAATCTCACGAAATATGGAAAGAAAGAAGCAGCAATTTTTGTATCTGACGGGCTCATTATAGAACGATAAGCTTCGCCCACACTATGCAACGTTCGTACTGCTGCATATTCATTTAGGAAGAGTGGTCATGTCAGGACATATATGCACCCATTACGCAATACGTGTTGACCTTGCTTACCATAATTCCAACGACCCTGCTCACAACAAACTACCACCACAGTTTCTGTACCACTCCGTGCTGTACATTGGAATTCAAAACTCACACATGGAGACGCAGCGTCATCTCTCTGGTTCACCGTGAGTGTGTGCGATTAGTCGTTACAGCAGAGTCACTACAAACGTGTTAATTTATCTGCGAAAGACTTGTTGGCCCTGCATATTTCTTTTGTATTGGATAAGTGGCAATCCCTGGCATCACAGGTTCGTAACATTTTCATTTTGTACCATTGTCGAAGCACGAACAGTCTCTTTTACATCCGGCTGTTTCGACTGTAAATCAAACCTGCCAAGGCCCAAGGGCTGCAATTCGAATTACGGAATAACTGTAACTTTGTGTATAGTATACCAGGGAGGTGATAAGACCACCTACTGTAATGTAACGGTATTTCCGTTAGGTTGTCAAATAGAAACTCCCTGGTTCACCAATACAGACATAATGTAGTAATAATTCCCACTAAAGTACTGTACTGTACTTAGTTCGTATTTTCCGAACTTTTTGTTTTGTACATGCTGTAGAAGGCGTTTGTTATTGTCTGACGTAATGTGATAGAAATGATTTGATTGGTGGATTTCAAATCAGGGATGATGAAGGAGTGGTTTTGCATGCATAATTGTTTGGGTGAGCAAATCTATTAGTTGTTACAAAAAGGTTAATTACTCGTTAATTAGTTCTCGGAGGGTAGAATGTTTTTCTTAGTTACCTCTCTGTCATCGAACTGGACCCGATCGCAAATAAACGAGGATGGATTCAATAAAAACCAGACAAACGCAAAATTTCCCTTTAAGACCTCTACATAACCTGTTTGCTCTGCCTACATGTTACTTGGTTAGGTTGACAGGACTTATGCTATCTACAGTATGTGGAAAGGAACTATTGAAGAAACTGGAGTGATCCTACAGCGCGCGTAACGCGCCGAAAACTTTGGGTTTTTATTAGAGAAAAGAGCAAAGACTGGTAAACCGTCGGGGAGACTAGTCGTCGTTCACACCGGGCGGATGTACCGACAAGATCAGCAAATGTACCGACAGACCATCCCGGGAAGCCGAGTAGGGGGCGACCCCCCCCCCCCTCTGCCCCCGTCAGTTACGCTAGTGATAACCAGTTAATTCCTACGTTTTTCGGGGAGGAAACTAACGTTTTTAGGGGACGGAATTAACGGGTCCGGAAACTAACAGAACCCACCAGAAGTATGAAACATATAAAAGTGTGTTCACCGATATCTTAATAACAAATAAGAGGTTATTCCAATACTTTCTTGAAACACTTGGTCTTTGTACTGAAAATGGAAGAGACTTGATGTACAATTTGATAAGTTCTGAAGAATAAAATCCCGAAAGGGGGTTTCACGCTATTGGTACACATACTATAGCGTATACTGTACAACGTCACTTGCACCGTAGTGTAAGGCTACACGTCCATACACAGCACTACTGGAAAGTTTGCACTGTATAGTGTACATACAAAGGCCAGATAATAAGTGGGTTTTATAATTCTGCTGCACATTCACACATCCTGCAAAACATCAGGATAAACATATCACACCCTTACCAACTGCACTGTACACGTTTCCAAAATTTGAGTTTTTCTGAGAAATTTATGGAATCATCCTTTTTAACCTGTTTGTAAAGAGGGTTCTTTCGTGTGGTTTTGTGCCATGGAATGCATATAAACTGCCTCTTTGGAGTAAAAAGTTCATTATAACCCCCTGCAAAGTCAGATAAAGACCCCTTTTTTGTGCAGTTAGGCTAAGGCTGGACACGCTTAGATTTGGGCTTAACTGGGCTTAACTGCAAAGACCTTCGTACTGTATGTACTGCACCAAAACTGGGGACACATATGTCTGAAACAGGGCTACAGGAATTAACATTTGTCTTACGAGGGCTCTTTTGGGGCTAGTTGGCTGAAATGTGCTGGCTGTTGAAACGGTCTTTCCTACAGAAACTATATGATCCAATTCGCCCAAGTGCCCCCAGTTTTGGGGGCTATTTTGCAAGTTACGCGGGGGGGGGGCTAATCACCCTGAGCTCTCGCTTATTTTCTGCCCTGGTTTGAAAATAGGGGAAAGAATTACACTATATCCTGAGGTGGCGTAGCTAGGATTTTTGTTTGTGGAGCTCTGGGGGCTGGAAATTTTTGTGAGGGGCTCCCGTTTACTATCTAAGCGGAGCATCACCATAGGTTGGCGCGGAGCGTACCAAGAAAATTTGAGATTCTAAAGCCGCGGTCACACTACAACGAATTCGGATCAGATTCCGATCCGATTTTTGTGAGTTTTTATTAAAATCTTCTCCATTTCGGGTCGGAAAGAACCCAAAATTTGCCAACCTGTGTAATTATATGATTTTTATCGCAGGACTACGAAAATTAAATTTATACGAATAATTTCCTGACGTCACATCGACAGACAGCTTTTATCGGACTACGCGTGTCCGATAAAAGTTGTCCGTCGTTGTGACGTCACAAAAAAATCACTTAGCATTTCATTTTCATAGACCTCTGATGCAAATCATATATTTACACTGGTTGGATTTTAATAAAAACTCACAAAAATCGGATCGGAATCCGATCCGAATTCGTTGTAGTGTGACCGCGGCTTAATACATCCCAGATCGCCGAAAATGGCACTTGCCAGGCTTGATAGCAGCCATCAAGAAGTGCAATTTTTGTGAACAAAATGTTAAGTTTGATTTTAATTTATTACACATTGCTGTGTGGACCGATTAGCTCCGCTGGTCGGACTTTTGGTCCAAGGATTGCAAATTTGAATCCCGTTTACTCAGTGGTGTACCCAGGATTTCTCTAAATGGGGGGGGGGGGGGGACTTGCAGTGTGTGGTGTGATCACCGGCCTGGGGAAGGGGTCTTAGGGAAGGGGCGTCTAACTCCCTTCAAATTGTTTTGAAAAATTAGGTGCCCCTACATGCAATCTGGTGCAACATATGCTACATTTTGAAGTAAAATTTGTGGTAAAAAATTTACGTATATTAAGGAACTAAAAAAAGTCGGCATCAGTGAGGGGAGGCATAGCCCAATGGCCTCCCCCTTTGTACGCCACTGCGTTTACTATCTAAGCGGAGCTCACGCGCGGAGCGTTCCAAGAAAATTTGAGGTTTTAATACATCCCAGATGGCCGGAAACGGCACTTGCCAGGCTTGATAGCAGCCCGCACCAGCTGATGCGCACTCTCTCGTAAGGTATTTTTCTATTGGCTGATGGTATTGTATCGTATCGATTATATCCTTTGTTAAGGTTAGGGATTAGTTAGGGATTAGGGTTAGCATTAGCCAGTCATAAAAATTCTTCTCAGACAGTGTGCATCGGCCCCGCCCATCAAGATGTGCATTTTTTGTGAAAAAAATGTAAACTTTTATTCTCAAACACATTTCTGTGAGGACAGATTAGCTCAGCTCGCCGAACTTGGATTGCAAGTTTGAATCCCTTTTGCTATCTGCGGAGCGCGCGGAAGGTTTCCAAAAAAATTGAGATTTTAATACATCCTATATCGCCGAAAATGGCACTTGCAAGGCTTGATAGCAGCCAACAAGATGTGCAATTTTGGTGGAAAATGTAAACTTTGATTTTATTTGAGTTTGTTACAATCAATCCGAATCTATTCAAAATTATTCAGGGTGGTGATTTTTTTTGCCCAGATCGCCAGTGGGGGGTATTCGGGGGCGGCAATTTTGTAGGGGCTCGCGCCCCAAGCCCCCCGTAGCTACGACACTGATGTGCTGAGTTTGGTTAGTGTAACCCTCGTGCATCCCACAATTCGACTTGAGGAGGAATTATGAAGCTTGAGGCAGACCAAAGCCTCTCAGTCAAAATGACATTGGCCAGCTACACAAAATATTTGGTGAATTTTACAAGGAGGCCCATGGTTGGGTATATGGAAAGATTAGGAATGTCTTCATATTAATTTTAAAGAAAGGTATGTGCGGTACAACTAAGTTAATATAGAATACCCCAGGCACTGATGCATAGCTACAGTACTGTAAGTACAAGGTATGATTCCTGCAGTATTTGGTTACACACCACAGCATCGGACATGCACAAAAGGCTTGTGTGGATGTAAATTTGCTTGATAATACTCCTCATTGATGTGGGGGAATGTATTTTTGCTGTAAGTGAAATTAAAATCCAAAATACAAAAAACATTTGCAAACAGCTGACTTCAGTAGGTTTTTTTTTTCTTGTACTGTAGCAAGATAATTGCCGTCTTAGTACTGTATGTACTGCATAGGTACACTACAATATATATTCAGCTGCTAACGTACGTACTGTTTGTTTAAAAGTTGACTGATAAGGGTGGACATTACAAGGCTATTGCCTTGTTGTTGTGCCATATATCCTGTACAGTAAGTTCCAGAGAATAAGTCCTGTAAGTATTTTTGGGGGTACAGTAACAGTGTTCTTTACACTCTGCAGATTTGTGTAGGCATAATTATTCCCCACAAAAATTTAAATTTTGCAATGCCCTAGTGGCCTATTAAAGCATACTTTGTAATGTTATAGATTTTCATACTGTAAACAGGGTGGAAAATTAGGTTATAATGTGGAAATGTTTTAACATACGCACTGTACAGTAGGGCTATAGCCCTTTGGACGTGACGTAATAACTTTTTTGAAGTTCAATAGTGTATCACTTTGAATTGCAGTACTGTATAAGGTCAACTCATCAAATGGACCAGGCATGCTCTGACTACTGTATGTTTTAATGTTTACAGTATTAGCAAGGCGTGGAATTCTCCAGTTTACTGTATGTATTAATTATTCGTGGAGAAAAGACTGATAATATGTCAAATCGGCTCATTAAAAATTTGCACTGAACCAGTGTTCTCCACTAGCTGTTTTGTTAGGGTCGGACAAATTTGCAGGGGTGCGGAGCACCCGGACAAAAAATGTAAAAAAATGACAAAAAATTTTAGCAAACATTTTTCAAAGAAAGCACCCCTCTCTTTATAGGCAGCGATCACTATTAACCTTTAACCTTTGGAGCACCCGGACAAAAACTAAATCAGTGGAGAACACTGACTGAACCCCTCCTATCATGCCGGATTTTATATGTGTAAATTCTAAAATTTTCCAGGGGCATTCCTTCTGGTAGTAAAGATAAAATGTACAGGTAATCACCCTGATCACAATTAACATACTAGCATACTCTATCAAACCTAATTCATCAATGGTTTTTGGATCATGTAGCAATATATATGTTACTGAATTGTTACATTCATGGAGAACGATATCGTAACCTTTTTGTAATACTGATGTTCAATAACATCCTCAGAGGTAATTTTAACGCAGATGAGAAGAGATTTGCAAGAGTTACGTGGCTGTTTTTTTCAAAGCAAATCTGGGGCAACTGACTAAGCTAGTGCTTTATAGAATAAAGGTCTACAAGTAGATGCAGTGTTTGAAATACCAAATTGCAAGGATGACGTGACATATAAAACGGAAAAAATGCCATATACCCAGTTTTTAGCTCACACATGTACACAGTACATGTGTGAGGTTGTAAAATGGGGCAGATGACTTCAACTTTTCAATGTGTGGAGATTTTGGACTGAAATTTTGGTTTATGATTGTTTGTCAATAGAGCATTAATAGTTGCCTATTTGCATTCCGAAAAACGAAAGTTAAGTTTGGTTTTTCAGCTGTTTTGTAGAGCTAAGTCCACTGTGCCTGCTGAACAGTTAGCTGTTTGTTCATTGTACTGATAACAGTGTACTTGGTTGTGTGGTCAGTTGCTATCTTACAAATGCCTATGCAGGCTGTTTGAAATTCGACCCATGTACACACAACAGTCTTTGTTCATGCAACACTGTGTGGTCAGTTTGGCCCCTAAGTAAGGAAATAACCTGTTGTGGGATATATCTCATTCTGTTCTCTAGTCAAGTAACTTTGCAATAACTGTTTCCGTTCAGGTGCACTGAGTAGGATCATTTTGAGTCTTTGTGTTTTATTTTGATCAGTGCAAACCCATGCAGTGTTTACCTGTGGAGTTGTAGGTACAGCATACTTGGCAATATTTGAACAGTGTAGGTACATGTCATGCAAATATTTTTTTCAATCTTGCTGCTAATTACAGTATAGAACCTTTACAGGCTTTCTTGATTTGAGAAAATATGCAGTGACATTTGTGGATATGTCATTAAACTTTGTTAGTTGCAGTGTTTACATATGCCTTAATATGCTTGTAATTTTTCAGTTGAGTTTTGCATTCTTTTAAGTATTATGCTCTTCTCTTGCCTCCCATTTGCATTTGTAAGGTTAGGAGGTTTCGTGGAAGCAGATGAATAAATGAAAAATTTTGGTTCTTTGAGTTTCTATAGTATTTCAAACAGACAAGAGAAATTGCGTGAGCTACACAACAGCATTGCTGGTGTAGTTGTTGAGTTAACAGTTTTCAAGAAGGGTTTTCCCAGGTGTTGAGGGTTGTTATGAGTGTTCTGTGTTGTACGTTTTTATTGTTCATTCAGAGTATTGCACAGTATACAGTAACCCTGGTGCAGAGGTGGTGAGTTTATATACTGTACTTCAGCTGAATGATCTCACATAAAATGCCATAAATGTCACCTACCTTCGGCCTGTCATTAATACTGTTATCCTGTATAGTGTAGGAATGCAGGTACACTATAAAGGATTTTAATGACAGGCCTACGGTAGGTGACAGTTATGGTATTTTACAGTATGTGTGATGAAAACATTGGTGAACAGTGTGAACTACGACCTGTACTGTATTGTAACGCTGCCTGTTCATATAATGTTTGGCTTAGCTGCATATCAAAAAAAAAAAAATAGTCTGGACTCTTCCTCATATGTGAAGAACACAGAACAATGTTTTTGCCATTCATCGCCAAGGTATATGTGATCCCAAAGAAAATTTTACACAATAATGTATGTTAAGAAAGAACACTAAAGTTTGATGCAGTTCAGTTAAGTTTCTTTGTTTTTTTTTTCAGAGGCATGCCTGAAGACTATAGCACAGTAATTTAAGAGAAGTGTGTAGATATGACCTCGGAGTCCCTTAAGAGTGCTCAAGTAAAACTTAAGTAAGTCATTAAATGATTAAGCATTTGACAAACAATGGTTGGTGTTGAATACATGACATAAGCTGCCATTAGGCGTAGAGCACTGTACAAATTTTAATGTTCGTCATAGACCTTGCTAGGCCTTGTTTTATTGTGCAGTAGTTAACGTTGGGACTGTGCAAAGTACACAGTCCCAACGTTAACACTTCCTCTAACAAGGTTAGGCAAAATGAACTTATTCAGTGTCCCAAATCAGTATTGTCAGGGTCCCTTTTCTTTCATATTTAAATGAGTATTTGTTAGAAGTAATGGGACAAAGCCCAGTCTTTGAAAACTAAGGTAGGTCATTATTTGTACATAACTTGCCAGGGTGGCTAAAAAGTAAAACAAAGTTTGAAAACATATCGCGGAATCGGTGCTCACTAGTAATTGAAATTCAGTGCTGTAAATAAAATAATATGACCACTACTATCTTTGTACCTACTACAGTATATTGCATGATTATACTTATCACTTAAAACAGAGTGGTGGCCCTGGTAACACACCAGGGCTTGAAATAAGATTCGAAAAGAGCTTAGCCAATTGGCTATACCGGTAGGTCTACTGTACAGGTATGTTATTTCACAGGACATTTTTGAGAGGCACCATAGCCATCAGTAACTTAGAGGAACGATAGCCATGACTATCGGTGTCATCGGCTATTTCGAGCCCTGACAACTTATGTATCCATAACGGTTGCATTACATAGATGTTCTTTTCAAGTGAGCTTGTTGTGTCATCCTACTTTCTATGAAAAATAAAGGAATGTGCACTGTCTATAGTTGTAGACTTGTCACTCCAAAATATGAGTACTTGTGAATTGATTTGTTTTGCGCATATTTGAAGATCCATGCCTCTCTCCACCTTTCTCAAATCTGGACAGAATTTAGTCACTTTCTGAACACTCTCATTTCAGCACAGGGTACTGTACAGTAGTGTAATACATTGTGATGAAAATCACCCTTGCCTCATATTCCCGCAATTTCAAAAGATAATGTAACAAGAAACTGGTCACAAATTACATACAACCCTATCATTTGCAACTACATTTTTGAAACCAAAAATGTGAAAACTCTAAAAGCATTTAAAGTGTAAGTTCCAAGAATCAGTCCCACAGAGACGATAAAACAGAATAATATCATAGATGTACTATGCTTGAGTTTTTCAAAATCTAAAATACTTCAAGAATGAAAGGAAGGAAAGCACAACAAATGAAAGGAAAAAAACTGCCGTGGAAAAGAAACCTTGTGATACAAATACTTTGAAAGTTATATTTCTTGTAATTTCAGCCCTGCAATTTACATTACTTTAAGTTTGCATTGAGGAGTTTGATAAATAGAAATCCTTTGTTTTTGAAATGAAAGAATATACTGTAGACGAAAAGAAAGAGCAAAAGTTCATGTTTGACTTCATGCTGTCGTTATGTATGTGTATGTGTTTACGTCATAAATGTAAACTGAATTGAAAAGAATATGTCAAGCATTTCCTCTTATAATACAAGTTTGATGTTTTCAGGAATGGGAACTTTCTCCCTTCAGATTGCAAAAAAGCCCAGGATAAGGCAGGAGTGGTCAAAGATTTTGATACCTTACTCTACCAAAGGTGGAAGTTAGGTGGATGGAAATGTGCGTGCATGTTTGTTGTTTGTATTGCTTGTGAGTGTTTAATTCTTCAATTCAAACAGTGTTTCAAGGAGGATACCTTTAAGGCAAGGTGATGTCCTGTCACTGCACTGTTAGTGGTAGATGTGAAAGTCATCTAAAGGGCAATTTTTGTCATCTCAGACAAATTCAATTCTCCCAGCTAAGTTTGTGCCCCATGTGGGCAGGGGGTTGTAGAATATGCCCACGGCATTCAGCGCCTGCCGTAAGAGGCGACTAAAGGGAAGGACTTGCAACGTATTTGAACTGTATTTGAAACGGAACTTGAACCGTATTCAAAGACGTTTTTGAACTTCACTTTTTTATCTGGCTGACACTATGTAACACATTCTTGTTGGTGTGTCGTTAAATCTTATCTAACCAACTAACCCAGCTAAGTTTCTTGTAGCTCCTCCCATAACTGTAAAGAAGCTCTTTCTTGTGCAGACACAATCTTTTTTATTGTTTAAGGTTTTACGAGGCACTAGCTAAAGGGAAACTCAGACCCTGCGACGCAGTGCAATTGGTCGAGGCTTCCATAACATTCGAGCACCTCCACACTAAAACGATTCCCGTGAAATTCTATTTATAGCGGTGATTACATCCAATCTTGAACTGTCTCTTGTAATCGATGAATTGTTCTAAAGGAAGTTTCTGAAGTTCCAAAAATGCTAGAATGGCTTCACTGGCCTTTAAAAGCTGATCCGAGAGATAGCCTACAATTTATAAATTGGCCAGACGTGTTATTTTACCCAAACCCAGTCGTCATTGAAGGCAATGTTACAGTTTACGCAGAAGCCAGACATATTGTACTGTACTGTACACAATTAATTCAGTGTGCCGAGAGATCGACATACTGTTATAACACGCTGTACCTGCATTGTTAGTATTGAAGAACTGCCAAGAGAACGTAACGATAGAGGGACTCTGGTCAACAAGAAATTTCCTGATGATCTGAAATGAGAATTTTTCGCCTACTTTCGTCGCTTCGTCATTAAATCAATCATTATAACAATCATCGACATCTTCGACAACAGCTAAGACTAGAGAGATAAGTGTACCAAGTAAACAGTGTAATCTCTTAAAATTAAAATCTAGTGTTTCTTGTAAGAATAAGGCAGTCGGGGTTAAATAATAATCCAATCGAATTTTACATCTTGTTCTTCTTCGTTCTTTTGAAGACTTGTTTTTGTGTTATATCGAGCCGTAACAAAGGCCACATCATGCCAAAGGCATTTTGTGGAATATAAATTACTGTGCACCTTTTGAAATTTTCAAATTATGATGTCCATTAATTGGTTACTGTTCTTTGATGGAGATCACAATGTTAAGCTTGGTGTGATAACTGTTTGCCTTCCACAGTTTAACTAAAAACATTTCAAATAAAAGAGTTAAACAGATAAAGTAGGAGGTATGAAGTTGTGCTTTTGGGTAGGTCACTTCAGTAGTCTTGTCAAGTCAGCATGTGAGTTAAAATGTGAGAAACATAACACAGTGAGATACAGAAGAGTATCACTTACGGCAGTTAAATTAGGTTAAGACTTTTGGCATTTTGGTTGGTTCTAAAGAAGGGGAAGGGGGAATAAATGTACCCTGTAATGTTGGTTTTTATTTGTATCATTTATGTCATACGTTATAGGTTGCATGCAGAATTACTATGATTAGTAGTTGAGCCCTACCGTTTTTTATAGAGTACTGCAAAAAATGAAAAGGAATATCTTTGCATCTTGTATTTCTGCCCTTGTCACATTCGGAACAGGTTTTATGAAAGCTTAATATAACCGCTGTTGGTTTCAATTTCCATATGCATATTCTGTAGCTGTGTGGGGCATCAGTATACAGTATTTCAAAGTTGCAGGAAATATTTGAACAGTCTTTTGTCATTTTTGCATCATTAGTGACTTGACGCCATGTAATTAATTTTAAATATACAGTACCTAATATAAAAACTAAAATTCAAGGGAGATCTGCGAAAGTTTTTTCTTCAGATTTGGGGTCATACTGCCCCTGGAAAGCTTAATTCCTGTGTCTTTGCCTGATTTGTAGATTGTTCCTGTTTTTGAACATTAAGTATGCTTAAGTTAGCTTCAAAATGTGCATTCTAATGAGGAAGATTTTTCTTTTTTGTTCAAATGAAAGTATCTCAAGTACATTTGTTAAACTTCTATAATTTTTGTTTGGTACAGTACTATTTTTAAGCCTTTTTTTCTAATTCCGAGTTCTAAAATTTGACCTCTGTCATTGCACATTTCATTGTGAAATTTGAACAAGTTGAAAGCCTCGTAATGAGCTACTGTACTTCCAGAATTACAGTACAAAGTGGGTATAGCTTGTAGTACTGATGAGTTATGACAATATTGAATGTTAAAGAGGTTGAAAATAGTAATTTGTTTGTTTAGTATGTCCCTTTGTAACAATTACATAACTTGTTTAATTTGCCTTTATATCTTTCTCATTTTTCATTCAGAGTGCACATATACCCTCCCACTTAAATCATACCAGATATAAAAAGGTTTTAATAAAGTCTGGACAAGTTATTCCCTTTGTTGGGATATGCTTGATAGTATTAATCAATGGCAGCTGTGTGATCAACTACTGTAAGCAGAATATCAACTTATTTCAAAGTCAGGATAAATAAAACTGAATTTTGCAGTAGGTCAGCCCTTCTCTTAAGGAAACCTCTCTTTCCTTGAGCTTTGAAGACTTGATTAATCTCGTCTAATGACTTGATTTTCAAAAGCACACTGTTGGATTCACCTTCTTGCATCATTTTGTGTGCCGTGCGATCACACCTTGAATGTGTTTCTACCCTGAGCAAAGCCACAACAGTTAGTATTTTGGACAAAAGGTGCCATTTTTGGAACGCCCTTTTTGTTTGTTGTGTGGCGAATTTTATATACTCGCGGAATGTAGAATTGCGCTGCCTTTATCAGCTCATCACATGTAATACCACTTAGGTGTTGCGATACTTATGTGACGTGCTGTCATGTGACTGCCTGTACCAACTATTCATGCACTTACTGTAGAATTTTGCTTTGTAACGGGGGCTAAGGTATTATTTGCTTTTTTCTTAATTATACAGTTACAAACGATAAAGATGGCTTCTCATCTTTTCATAGCTCCAAATGCATATAGTGGTGGTTCTCTACTACAGGGAACATATGTTAATATTTACAGTGAAGCAATAGTTAGCTTCTACTCAATTTTGTCATTGTTTCAGTTTACAACAATTAACTTGCGCCCATCAAATGGTGCATTAGATTCGTCAGCATGTCTGCTTACGAACAGGCCTTGTAATAGGCGGTTGTGGGATGTTTAGGCACTGAAACGTTACCCGCACGAAACTTAGACGTTTTGCGGACCGTCATATCTGTTATTTGCGTATAATATACGTGTTTAGCACGTCTTAAAAACATGTTTCAAAAAGGAACCTTAGTGGACGACCTCTAAACGTTTTGTAGAACATTTTCAAATCGTTTCCGTTACCTACGTCTAGACTTGTGTTCAAAACTTATTTGAAAACGTCCGAAAAGTCCTTAAAAGTACGCCCTTAAAACGTTTTCTCAAAACGTTTTAAAATTGCTTTACTTCTGTTATTTACGCCCACAAACGTGTTTTAGACTTATTTGAAACACGTTTTGCTTTTGAAAAAATAAATCTTTTTCTCTATAAAATTTTTGAATGATACTTAATTTAGAAGTACCTCCCACTGTCTATTTAGCCCACGAAGTTGTCTTAGTTTCACCTCTGATGACCTCAGATGACCTTCGACCTCCAACAAACTCAAAGGGCGCTCTTTCTCTTTAAATAATTCATTTATATACCAAATATGAAAAGGACCCATCATCCATGTCTTACTATACGTGTTTTTTTCAATGCTTTCTGTTTTTGACCTCAAATGACCTTTGATCTCCCCTGACAACAATGACGTTCTTCCTGGCGATATGATAACGTTTATATACCAAGTATGAATATTTTCCATAGGATAAGTGCTATCTTGAGATACCTTATTTACAAGCAGTTTTAAGAATTTCGTATTTTCACCTCCGGTGACTCGGATAGCCTGTGACCTTTACCTAAATCAATAGGGTCAATCTTCTGTATATAACGCATTCACATGCTAAGTATAAAAATCACCCATGCTTCCCACCTAGAGATATAGCGTTTAAAAAATTTTCGGCTTTTGACCGCTGGTGACCTCACGTGAACTTTATCAAAAACAATAGGGATCTTTCTCTTAATATAACAATTCCATATCCAACTATGAAACCCAGCCAAGCGTCACTACCACACATACAAAGTACACGCACATACACACACACACATAGTCGCCCCAACATTGCCCCAAGATTCCTTTTGTCTTTGGCAAGGAATCAAAAACATTTACATCAAATACCATTAAAATGCTCGGAGTTCTTTTCTCGACGGGTTACGAACACAGCCCCAGCGAAAACTCACTTAAAAGATTGAAAAAATATCTGGCACCGCAACATTTCTTCTAGTGCCTTAGAGTCTCCTACGAGTAACGCTGCACACTGGTGTGACTTGAAGCAATAAAACAAGGGTCACCAGCACACGTCTATAAGTACTTTTAGTCTGAAAGGACTTATGGACGTGCACCATGGTCCGTGCAAGCAAAGAACCATACCCTAACCCTGTATAGGGACTTGCAATTCTCGATATTTTTTCCGGGTGTGCTTCCTATGAGCCTTTTAAAAATTGATGTCTCATTATAGTACTGCTGTACTGCTGTGCAACAGAAAACTTTGCAGGAATTGCCCAGTTATTTCTTCGGGCTGGACAGCTAGAGTTAATTCCTAGTTTTCAAAACCCTTGCTACACCTTTCGCTGTCCACTTCCCCTATAAACTACCGCCATCCTCACTTAACTGACGGTGAATATCTCAAATTTGCAACCACCATAAGAAAAATATTTCATCACCGTTACAACTTACACCTGGGGGAAGCAGGATTTTTTTCAAGAAATGGTCCAGCAGTCCAGAATGACAGCAAAAGTCGTGAAATTTCAGAAATATTCAGGATTCTAGCCAGGCCATTCAAACTGGGTGCTGCACCCAGTTTGAGTTTACTTTTTGAACTCAGCACCCAGTTTGAAATTTCACAACCCCCAATTGAGTCTCACTACCAAGTTTGAAATTTTATCTCACTCTAAATTGTAAATATGTACAATATCAGACACAAAACATCATTCAATTGAATGTTGTTTTGGAAACTGCAACCAAAAATCATGCAACTGACCACAGACAATGACATTTAGTCCTTGAGATATGGCCAACATTACATGATAATGATGACATGTCGATTAATTCCCACCCAGTTTGACATTTTTCCTAGCTAGAAGCCTGATATTACTCGGGGAGGAAGCTCAGTCTACAGTTTCTGGCATTGCACCTTCGGCGCTCGTGGTTAAATGCTTTGCCTGCCAGAACCTTCAAGAAGCAGCCTCCAACGATAACTACTCTCTGGAACTTTAACTGCCGATGTCCTTGACCATACTCATGTAAAAACTACCTATAAGGCTGGTTCCATCGTTGACTCTCTCCATATATGAGGGCCGGTCCCTTGGGGTTGATTTCTGCTATGACGTACAGGAGAACGTTGCTGTTATTATCACTTCAGTACTTATTGTTAAATTAATCAATAATACCTAGCCTACTTGATACCATATTCATGGAATGTAAAAACAAGACTTCGACTTCGGGGGTTGATTAAGTTCTTGACTTTGTTACATTAAATAACATTAATATGTTACGAGTTACGTTGCAATTATACTGCTAACTTTACTCTTCTCTTTCTATATTTCAGTGCGTTAGTCCGTTTTTCAAAGATATGGAATCTTCGTGGTAAACCAGAGCATGAGCCCTTGGTGGGCGCCTTTAAACTCATGTTGTTTTGTTCCAATTCTCACTCCATTGACGACAAACATGGCCAGTCTACAAGTGACTTCAACTCCCAGTCGGAACCCTTTGAACAAAGGTAAGTGTTACACATAACTGTAGTTGAACTATAAACGTCACATACATTAATATACTTATATGATATATATACATATATATATTATATATACCAATATAATGTACAGTATGTCGGTTCTACGTCAAATCAATTCAAAGTAAGATTTAGAAACCACAAGTCCGACATGTTGCATGGAAAAAAGTAGATGGTTGCAAATGATAGCCATCAAGACATTCAATTTATAATCATTGAGCAAATTACAAAAAATAGTCAATTTGAAAGTATTTTAACTACAAGAGTAGGATATTGGCTAGCCGAACTTTAATCTGTTCACCCATTGGGACTAAACAAAAGAAAGGAATTTAACTCTTATAAAAAGGATTAGTTTCTTATCTTCTTAGAATTTTTAGTGATTTTAATGGTTTTTTTTTAATTTCTGCCACGTGTAGGCTCTTCGGTTGAGTTTCTTTATTATGATTTAGAGTTTTACTTTTTAGGTATCTTAGGCATTGTACTTTTAACGTCTACTTCCAGGTGGACAGTAAAGGAGTTGGATTAGAATGGATTTTAAGTTTAAGCCTTTTATTTTGACTGAGGGTGAATAGAAGCCTTTTATACGGGGTTACGCATCACTCAATTTTTAGGGAATTTAGGTGTTTGGATCGAACTTGTTTTCAATCTCTGGTGCACCAAATCCCAACTTATATATATATATATATATATATATATATATATATATATATATATATATATATATATATATATATATATATGCCTAGATCCCACCTTTGTTAGACTTTCCTTGCTATAAAAATGAACATTAGATCGACATTTACAATAGGTCGGCATTTTTGTGTCGACTTAATGTTTGAGCAATTTTGTAAACCTTCTGTTCATATTTCAAGTACAGTAAAGGCATATATTATACCTTCATGGCGCCCTCATTCCTTTTGGGGCATTTTCTTTAACGTTCACACTTGGACTTTTGAGGCTGATATCCCGAAAATACCCGAAAATTCAATTGTAAGCCTTAACGCGTACGACGCCTTCCAATCTAATCGGAACACCGGTTGTATCATACGTTAGGAACACAATTTGAATACAATTTTAAATGTCAGGGCCGGCTCCCACTTTTGTCCTTACGTGCACGACATTTTCCAATCAATAGGAACACCGGTCGTATCATGCGTTCGTAACACAATCTCATAATACCAAGGGCAACATCATGACTACTTGCTCGACACAGCTTAAACTGAACTCTTACCTGTTTAAACCAGAAAATTGTAAGTCCTTACGCGCACGACGCTTCCAAAGCATCGAAACACTGGTCAAACTATGCGTCTGTACCACAATTCTATTTTCAAGTGTCAGAGCAACTTAACGGAATTTCTTCCGACTGCAAACACACCGAAATACGGCACTTCTAATTTCATCAGAACATCGGTCGTAATGGAGGTGTGCTTTGTTTATCTGATTCCACACTAGTGAGTATTTTTCGTCTCTCTAGTCATACCGATCAGACATTTGTATTACCGAATGTATTACTGATATGAAATCCCTAGAGGATGTCTCTCAATTTACCAGGTAGATAACGATAACCTATCGAGGTTTAACTGCACTCGAGAAACTTCCTAAAACAGAACACATATCCTTCTGTAAATTCAGGAAACTCTCCACACCGACTTACCGTAAAGGTTTACTTCCTTTTTGGAAAAATACTTCTCCATCCAGTTACATCTTTGCTTTCATTATCGCAATTTTATTCTTTGCAAACTGTCCATGAAAACGCAGTCTTGTGCCTCGTAAATATCCATTCACCCGCAATATTTCTTACCGTTACTGACACAAGCTCAGCACGCAATAGCCTAAAATGAAGCATTGAATCGTAACACTCTTAAATCATTCCACTGTAAAGTACTGCTTTGGGAAGAGGTCTTCTTGTTATCATGCAACCGATTTGTTCTTCTCTATTGCTAGCTATGCACCAGCTTATCGAAAAATACGAGAATACGTATTTCGCGATCGATTTACCAAATTTCTACGTAATAACTTGTTGGCAATTTATCGCCGACTTTAACGCGCCGCTAACGATGAAAACGGATACTTATTTTCCACGGTCGAAACGCGTCTAGCAATAGCATACCTGCTATGGCTTACAACCCCATCCCATCCCTGATTTCCGGTTTTCCTACCTTTTTTACCCATGTCATGGTAATTTGACAGTTCTACGTACGATATATTATCTGCATCTCGTATATCCTGACATATCATCACTTCAGTCACGTCACTGAGTTCTGAAGAGTCGACCACTCTTTTTAATTCTGTTTCATGCTTCCCAGACTACACCAAGCCTGTCTTATGGTAGTCTCCTGTCCCCGTTTGGAAAGTACTCAACAAACCACCTGAGCTTGCGAAGCTGAAGAAGCATCATCGTGATCATAGCTTTATTCTCTTTCCTTTTGAAGAACTTCCAACGTCTCTCTATTGCAAGAGGAGGGGCAACTTGCCACCAGAAAAGCAAAAATTTCGAGCGCTTTGTGAGCATGTGCACACTTTAAACCGATACCGATAGCATCGGTGGTAGGCTTGCGGCATCATCCCAAAGTGTGATTACCACAAACTTTTATCATGAGGTGGCAACATTGACTACAAACATAATCTTCTTCGGTGCCCCCCCCCCCCCCATGACGTGAATTTCTGACTACGGGCCTGTCGTACGTTAATATGTAAAATATGGATGTTTTAATTGTACTTCATTTTTTATTTGAAAAGGCTTCGGAAAATTTGTCATCGAATTGAAGGAATCGTTAACCTCTGAAAACAAGATCGAAGTAGCAACCGCCTTAGGATTTCCAGCTGCTCTTATAGAACGAATTCAACTGGATACTACTGCTGGACATGCGTTTACGCAGTTGCTTCAACAAAGGGGGATTATAAGCCCATCTGATATAGCTCAACTCATAGACGCTTTGGAAACCTGTAAACTTCACGGGATTGTTCAAACCGTTACTGAATCGTTCAACAGAAATGTTGGATGGCAGTCCCCTTCCACTACGTCTGAGCTTCAAGGTATGTTACGTGTTAACCCATGAAAAGTTTACACAATTCTTTATTCTGTTGCATTTTGTGCACATTGTGCTGTAGCAACAAAAAAGCATGCCGTATTGAACCCGTTAAAAATGTTAGATTTCGGACCCCCTGAAATTGAATTTTCGTTGGATAGGATTAAATGTCACTTTCTAACGCCCGAGACTATCTCCATAGCCCAGCCAATTAATTATCTCTTTTCAACAAGCTGTATCACATGCCATGATCTGGATTATGGCAACGTCCAGCCTTGCGGCAATTGGTGTAATAGAAGGAGGGGAAAAGGTTTTAGTAGTTTTAAGGCTACCAATACCTCATGAGTGCTGATAGTATTGCAGAATAGGCAGACACAATATTCAGAAGTAGTAGAAACCGAAATAGTGCGTAATGAGTAAGGTATGCAACACTGATAAAAGCGGGAAGGTCAAAAGCTTAGTGATTCCTTGCCCAAAGGGGATGATTTGTTGCACTGAAGATAATCCCTCGGGTTTATGCTTTTTGACTATATCATTTTTACGTTGTCACAATTTGACCTCTACTGACCTCAGATGCCCTTTAACCTCCGACAAAAACAATAGGGTTTTTCTACTTAATATGTACCACGTAAACACTAAGTATGACAAATGTCTGTGATTCTCTTGTAATGTCTTGTTTACAAACTTTCAGTTTTTGACATCTGGTGACCTGAAATGACTTGTGACCTCCACCAAAAACAATAGGGTTCAATCTCTCAACATTGATCTTCACATATCATGTCAACAAAGTTTTCTTCTTTGACCTCTGTGACCTTTGGCCTCTGGTGACCCAACGACCATATCGTGATTACAAGTCATGTTAAAGGTTTTCGCAATTTAACCTCCGGTGACCTCAGATGACTTTTGACCACCACCAAAGACAATAGCAGGCTTCTAGCTAGGAAAAAATGTCTCACTGGTGGAAGTTAATCGACATTGCATCATTCTCACGTGATGTTGGCCATATCTCAAGAACTAAATGACATTGTGTGTGGTCAGTTGCATGATTTTTGGTTGCAGTTTCCAAAACAACATTCAATTAAATTGAATGATGTTTTTTGTCTGATACTGTACATATTTTCAGTTAAGAGTGTGATAAAATTTCAAACTTGGTAGTGAGATTCAAACTGGGTGGTGAAATTTCAAACTGGGTTCTGAGTTAAAAAAGTAAATTCAAACTGGGTACAGCACCCAAATGATATAATTAATATGAAAAGTGGCCGTCATTGCTATAATAAGATACAGTCCATTTACATGCTAAATACAAACAGTATATGAACAATTTACACGCCAAGTGTAAGATCCTTCACAGTTTTCTTTCTAAAGTATAATGTTTACAAAGTTTGACCTTTTGTGATCCCAGATGACCTTAGGCCTGCACAAAAATAATAGGGATCATCTGCTGAATAATAGCAACTCACCACTAACTATATAAAATCCCTCACAAGCATCTTTCTTGAGTTATTGTGTTTACAAGATTTTGACCTATTACCTCTTGTGACCCCAAATGAGTAGGAAGTATTTCCTGAACACGAAAAATCCACATATCAACTGTGAGATACCTCACGGTTATCTTTCTTGAGATGTCGTATTTACAAGGTTTAAATCTTTTGACCTCTATTGACTACAAATGACCTTTGATCTCCAACAGAAACAATAGGGATCATCTACTAAATCTGGACAATCCACAAGCTAAGTATGGAATCTCACACAGTTACCATCCTAGGGATATAGTGTTTACAAGTTTTAACCTTTTGACCTCTATTGACCTCCGACCTTCACCAAAAATAAGAGGGACCATTTGCCTAATATTGGACATCCACTTGTTAAGTATGAGATTCCTCGCAGTTGCTTCTTGAGAAGTATTGTTTACAAGCAAAGAGTCCCATACACTACATACGCATACACGCCCATACACACACGCAATCCCCTACACAGATTCCTTGCCTGCCTTCAGCAGGGAATAACAATTGTAATCTTTCTACAAAAATACAAAGCTGTTGGTAGCTTCTGGTCCGCTTGCAGTGAACCCTTTTCCCCTACACATCTTTCTACAAAAATACAAAGCTGTTGGTAGCTTCTGGTCCGCTTGCAGAGAACCCTTTTCAGCCACTTTTGGGGTGTCGGACTAATGGTGGTTATTTACGTGACTTACAACAACTACGTGACAGCAGCTGTGTCCACCCCGATGGAAGACCATGTCTCCCTATGCTTTTGTCAAGGGTTCTTCGTATTTTTTGTGACATGACTGGCTTCTGTCACTCCCCGAGTGAACCAGTTCGTGCCTTGTTCAAGCACTCTGTCATTCTCCCAGCTGATGTTATGTCTGCTTCTATTAGAGTGCTAAACCACACTGGAGGTAGTACAATTGGAATGGTGATGCTCACGTAGGGGTCTTTTCAGTGCCCCTTAGTCTCACCAGTGCAACTGGCTTCACGGTCCCCACAACATATGCAATAAATCCCACTACTCTTTCCTAAATGTAAAGTTTGTTATTCAGAGCCATAAGTAAACTACATAGGTATTTTATTGTAATATTTAATTTGTAATATTTGCGAACACCATTTGAGTCAAATATCCAGTATAAAGTGCCAGTCGTTACCTAGATCTAGTATAGCACAAGTGCACAATGCATCTAACTGGATTAGCGTCCTTATGATCGTTTGAATACACTTCCATGGAAGTATCAAGCCAAGAGATTTAAGTCACATGTTACTCTACATCTAGTGATACTTTAACTTAATCTGAGTTCAAAACCACTAGGAATAAATTGATGTAGTAGTATTCCACTTGATAGAAGTCTTCTCTGTTGCCACATTTCTTTTACATTTTGCGACATCAGTCTGATAACACATAAATATAGCATGGTATTTAGTATATTTAGCATTAAGCATTAATTTCCCCATGGGCAGGCCTCGTATGGCCTCAAACAGTGAGCGTACGTAGGGCAAGCGATTTTTGATCCCTTGCCGAGGGCAGGCAAGGAATCTATGCATCTGTGATGGTGTGTGTGCATGTATGCGTGTAATTGTGTGTGTGCAGTAAGTGTGTGTGTTTGTGACACTTTGTTCGTCATCCAGATATCTCAAGGAGGGAAACTGATAGTTCTCAAACTTACATGGACCTATTGAGAGGAAGAACCCTGTGGTTTTTGGCGGGGGTCGAAGGTCATCTGGGGTCACCAGGGGTCAAACTCTGAATACCTTGTTGACACGATATCTCAAGGTAGGAAGCTTAGATGAATTTCATAATGAGTATGTAGGTGCGATATGGTATGAGGAAGAAACGTATTGTTTTTGGTGGAGGTTAAAGGTCATTTAGAGTCTCACCGGGGTCAAACCCTGAAAACCTCGTTAACTCGATATCTCAAGGTAGGAAGCTTGGATAAAGTTCGTTCTTAGTATGTAGAGGTGTCATGGTAAGAGAAAGGACCCTAGTATTTTTGGAGGAGGTCAAAGGTCATTTGGGGTCACCGGAGGTCAAACATTGAAAACCTTAACACCATATCTCTACGCAGGGAGCTTGAATTAATTCCATACTTAGTATGGAAAAGCATTATGGTGACAGTAAAATTTCTATTGCTTCTTATGGTGGTCATAGGTCGTTTGGGGTCACCGGGGTCAAACCCTGAAAATCTCGTTAACACGTTATCACGAGTTAAAGTCCCACGACTTTGTATAAAGAAATACTTAAACCGCTAAAAATCGTCATAGCACGAGAGCCAGATAAATGAAGTTGGTAACAGTTTACGAGGTTCTAACATACCTAGAAGAAGCCTTCGCTTCTTTTCGGAGTAATCTTTGTCCGAAATGCAGATGTTGAATTCGGATTGCCAACTGCAATTCGAGTTCTCTCCTCGTAATGAGCCTATCAGTCAGGATTATGAACCAATGAAAGTCTGTTTGTTTATGATTATTCATGAATAAACAACTATAGGTGCCTTGCCTACATGCTCAACTGTAGTGAAATGTATGCATGTAAACAGTGCAGAGATTTGCTTGTAAATTCGACGGATGACTACACAAACAGCCTAGGACTATACTCAGGTTAGTGCAGGCTTAGAATCTAATTGTAGTTAGAAATAATTACCCACGCCAACAAAATTGCTGCACAACTAACATGAAAAAGGAGGAAAACCTCACCTGAAATCCTAAGCAAGATAACGTTGCCTGGCACTGCAAGGCAAAATACAGGCAGGTTATACGAACATGCACGCCCGTAGCCCGGCTGCCAATGTCACGCAAGTTGACTGTTTGTGTGCTACGGCCCTATAGCTACATTCTTCGTGCAACAAGCACATCGTGAACTAGCATTCGTCGTTGATTAGTGCACAATGAAAAAACGGTAAGCGAGTGCGTATGCAGTAGATGTACACTGGCTGCATCGTGCTTTCTCGCGTGCTGGACAGTCGTCGACATGGTGTGATCTCGAAGCAGCTGAGTAATGAATATTCATAATGATCTAGAACTTCCCACAGGGATAAACCTTGTGCATATTGAAACAGCCGTTACATTTACAGTCACGATTTGTCAAAAACAACCTTTCACTTCCGTAAATGTCTTTTTCCTCCAACAAATCATTTCTTTGGTTATGTTTCGGTTTAAGTAACCTTAAGCACCACTCCAATTCGTATACAAAGTCGCACTGGGACTTTAAGAAGCTTGGATTTATTCCGTACTTAGTATGTAGATGCGGTATTGTAAGGGAAAGAAGCCTAGTGTTTTTGGTGGTAGTCACTGTGGGTCACCGGTGGTCATACGCTGAATGCCTTGTTAACACCATATCTTGATGTAGGAAGCTTGGAATAATTTCATACTTACTACGTAGATGTGTACAGTATGGTGAGAGTAAGTGCCTTAATGCTTTTGGTGGAGGTCAAAGGCCATTTGGGGTCACCGGGGGTGAATTTCGTATTTAGTGTGAAAATGCGTTATGGTGAGAGAAAGAACCCTATTGCTTTAGGTGGCGGTCAATAGTCATCTGGGGACACGAGGTCAAACCCTGCAAACCTCGGTAACACGATATTTCGATACAGGAAGCTTGGATAAATTTCATATTTAGTATGCAGATGCGTTATGGTGAGACGTAGAACGCTATTGCTTTTGGTGGGGGCCAAAGGTTATCTGGTATCACAGGGTCAAAGTCTTAAAATCTTGTTAAACATGATACCTCGAGATAGAAAGCTAGATAGAAAATTTGGACACACAGTTTTACAAAATAGGCTCAAAACTGAACATTTCATTACTTTTTCTGGTTGGCACTTCATAACTAATTTGGGGTATATATTCCGAAACAGTTAAGTGCCATGGTAGAGGACATTCTTACAATTGCTTCGTGTTACAGTTATTAAGATCTTAACGACTTTTATTAGTACATTATCCCCGCATACGTGTTTACGCTGCCATTTATAACATCTTACTGTATTTTTTTCAGATTTGACAGAGCAGTTTCTCCAAGACATAAAGGGAACATATGAAGACATGTACAGCCGAGTACAGCCCGTTTCTTACATCAGAGAAAGATGTGTTAACACGTTGTTTATTGACAGCGGTATTGAATATTTCAACAAAGAAGGCAGAAGTAAAATGGGTAGAGGAACATGGCACAAGTTAGATTCATATAATTCTATCTTTACCGACCCTCGTCTAGCAAATTCAATGTTATATGTTCTTGTTGGTGACCCGGGCTATGGAAAATCTACGTTAGCTCTGCAATATGTTTATGACTGGTGTAACCGTTGCCTCGATTCACCTTTAAAGGACGTAGAAATGCTAATATTTCTTCGGTTGCGGTACCTAAAGGGAGGGATGCCCTTTGTTAAGGCTATTAAAGAGTTTCTTTTGCCAAGTGACTCAGCACTAGACGAAGATGACATCTCAGGTATCATTCAAGATTGCAAATCAGTGGTAATAGTATTCGATGGTTTTGATGAGTATGCCGCTCAGGGTGATACTGACGATGTAATTCAAATAATAGCGAGGAAAATGCTTAGGAAGTGTAAAGTAATCCTTACTACGAGACCATCTAGCACACCTCCAAGACTTGCGCATAAAACAGAACAAGTAAGACTGACTGGATTTGACAGCCAAGCCAGAGAAAGATATATTCTCAAAGCTGTAGTAGACGGTAATTCTGAAGCTGCTGCAAAAATTCTACAGCGACTTCAACAAAGCCCTGTATTCGCTGATATCTGCCAGGTTGCTTTATTCTTTGTCATGTTCGCTCATATGACACACGAAAGGGACATGTCAGTGGTCTTCGAATCAGTCACGAGTTTCTTTCGTTACGTCGTGTCGTCTTTCTATGAGCACAAACAGATCAGGGCAGGAACAGTCAGTGCCACCGTGAAAGACGTGCACACATCGGAGAACCAGCAATTGTACAAATTTGCTTTTGAAAGTCTGAGAGGAAAGGACAGAAATTTAGTTTGGGAAAGAGAAACTTTCCTAAAGTTAATCGGCGAGCCCTTGTACAATGAACTGGTAGAGATTGGAGTTTTGGTTGAAGAGAATGTTGTGGAAATTGTAGATGATCCTGGAACATCTGCCGGTGATCACATCCAAAGGAGAACCCATGTTAGTTTTCATCACAAACTGATCTGCGAATGGTACGCCGCCCGTTATGTGGCAGACTTTGTTAGCAGAACTGGGGACGGTAATTTGACAGCGTTTTTCAAAGGCATAGATCCTGTCAATTTGCAATACGTTTATAGAATTGGCTGCGGACTGAATCCTGCTGCCGCTGACAAGATCATTCGGTACCTACACAGCATCGAAGGTGGAGACAAGTTTGCTATTCTTTGTATCCTGGAGCAGACCGGTGACATGGCTAAAATTAAGGAAACCATTCGCCAAATTTGTTTTGAGAAAGTTATGATTAGTGGTTATGATAGCCTGTTGCTGCAACGATCTACGATGCAGTTACTAGAAATTGCCGCTAGATATGAAGTAAGTATTTGCTTGCAATAGTTAGTCAATTATTTTGGCAAACTTGTTTAATCTAAATGGATGTCCGACTGGGAAATTGTTATCGCAAACGAAAAAATTCTCAGTTTGAAGGAAATTGGTGAAAACGCGTAGAACTATATTTGCACCGAAGAACAATTGGGCTCTAGCCTACTACATAGATGTTCCTTTTGCGCGTATGCTTATACATATTGAAGAATTCATCTTGTCTGGGCATAAAACAATGTCTTGTGTCTAGTGAGATGAAAGCAATCTCAATAGTCAGTTTAGCAAAGTAAACATCACGCCATGTCATTGGCTCAAGGCTTCGATGTGTTACAATATGAGTTGCTAAAATCAGGAGATTGCAACATTGTCTGCTAATGGGACCAGTTTGTTTTTACTGGAATTCCATAGTTACATATGTCCATTTGAATTTTGTTGCTAGGGAAGATTGCGTCTAAGGCTGCATTGTTATCATCGGGCAGAAATATGTTATTTGGGACAGAAACTGTATGTGTAATCCTTACACAAAACTTTACCTAAATATCGATCGTAACCTTTACATCTGCTTGACTTTATAATTCTAAACTTGCCTTAGTTATGTAAGACTTTATTTAAATATCTCTCATTGCTGATTAATATATAGCTGCTTTAGTTACAGAAAAATACTTGAACAAACTGCCAAAAGTAAAAGTTGCTGCCCACTCCTTCCATACACAAAATTGTTCATTGTAGCACAGACACTCTAAAATTGTGTAAGTAGTTAGAGGTCAATTTGTTAAATAACAAGGTTGAAATCGAGAACGTATCATTGGATTCATATACTTTTAGACCTTACGAGACTTGCAGGTGCTCGTTTTTACATGTAGATTTTTCACCCATGCTTGTGACTTCATTTGTATCGATTTGTAGTCCTGTGAGTTCAGTCTCCATCACAAAATAATGTGAGAATGTGATAAAGGATACATAGACTAAAACACAAACTCACTGGAACTAAACCAAACCCTCAATGGTGACGATAAAAACATGAATGCAAGGCAGACCCGAAGCCAGAAAAGGTACTGATGAGGACGATACAGCTTCCATGGGGAGGGAAAATTGTGGAGGGGCCATTTTGCAATGTATGACGGCAATGGTATTCTCTTTTCTATTTTTGGAGTGAAACATTTGGGAACAGGAGGTACCACGTCAATAGCCTCCTTGTATTCAGGACCACGGTGTCACTTTGGGAGATAGGCCTGCCTAGCTTGATTCTATTGCATTTTCTGAATAATTTGGGTACACTAAATCCAAAAATGCAGGGTTCCATTTTTTCTGTTATGATCAAGGTCGCCATTTTAAATTTCAAAATGGTCGCCATTTTTTACAGAAAAATGACCATAACTTTCTTCTTCTAGGAGCTATTAGCATGATTACGATGGCTTACCCCACGTTTTCTACATCAACTAACCCATTGGTCACATTGCCGCTAAGGCTTTAATGGCGACCATGTTGAATTTCAAGATGACCGACATTTTTTTGTTAAGATCGTCCTGACAATAGCTGACAATAGGCCAGAGGCAGTTTACAGACACTCCCTCTACCACAACTCTCCGACTGAATATTTTTGGAACCCTTATGGTAATCTGAATACGAAATCAAGTGGTAGTACCAGTATATATGTGTTGGGTCTCACTCATTCAAAATGACTGCCAAAAACAAAATGACGGCAAAAATTATGAATGTTTTGTATTAAATAATAATAATAAAGAAAAGTTTCCTAAAAAATATTTTTGAGACATCGACTCGTATTATTTGATTATATTTTATGATAAAAAACCCGAAATTAAATTTCGGGACTGTTTTGGCGAGATTCAGGTCAACCAAGATGGCGAAAACGCAAAATGGCCGCCAAATAAATGAAATATTCCAAAAATGTCTAAAAGCAATACAAATTTGCACAATCCCAATTCAAAATGATGTCAATTAATATTTTATAGTTAAAACTGAACTTTACCATTCTTGTCACAGTAGTACTTACCAACTAATATGGCACAAAAGCACCGAAAGAATAAAAACAAGTCAGTAAAAATTCCCCATGAAAGTAAGAAAATAATTAAAAAATACACAAAATCACAGTAAATAGTCATTATAAATATATTTCTATTGGAAATTCTAAATATTTTGATAGCAGATTGTAAACAAAATTCAAAGCATGTTTTCTGATATTTTATGCAGGATCTTAGCCCAACCAAGATGGCGGAAACAACAAAATGGCCGCAAGTACAAAGATCCCAATGCAAAAATATAATATGAAAAATAATCACTAAAAATACTTTTGGTACAGTTGTCATTAATATCTGAGATATTTTATGATAAATAATCCAAAATTATTTTTCAGATTGTATTCTGTTGACAATGTTCAAAAGGTATTTTCCAATATATATTTTGCAGTGTAAGGGTCAAACAATATGGCGGAAAAGACAAAGTAGCCGCCAATGATAAAATTGCAATACATCATAATAACAGAAAAAATAATCCTTTAAAATATGTTTGTGACAATTGCTCATTATGTTTGGCCATATTTTGAAGCAAATGACTTTTTATTTTTCCGAACAGTTGTTTTGGAATTCAATACAACCAAGATGGCGGAGAAAGTAAAATGGCCGCCAATGGTATCGTTACAATATTTCTTAATAATGAGAATAATCTTTAAAAATATTCTCAAGACACTTAAACGTAAAGTTTTACAATATTTTCTAATATTTATTCAAAACGTATTTTTGTGGACATATTTTGTAGGCTCCAGGTCCACCAGGATGACATACTATAGTGGCCGCCCCTACAATAGTTATAATATATTGAAAGAATATAAAAAATATTAACAAAACTATGTTCGAAACATTTTATCCTAATTTATGCACATATTTTATCTTAAAATTCAACATGGCCGTCATTAAGCCTAAACGGCAATGTGACAATGGGTTGGTTAGTATAGAAAACGTGGGGTTAGCCATCGCAATCATACCCATATCTCCTAGAAGGAGGAAGTTATGGTTATTTTTCTTTAAACAATGACGGCTATTTTGAAATTCAAAATAGTGACCTTGATCATGATGGAAAAAAATGGAACCCTGCTGTTTTGGATCCAGCGTACCCGAATTATTCAGAAAATGCAATAAATCAAATTAGGCAGGCCTTTCTCGCAAGGCCGAATTTTCGGACACAGCATTCCTCACTATTGGCTACGTGTTTGATGCAAAAACTGAAATTAGCTGTCAACCTTAAGAGGTCTTCTTTACTAAAATAACATGTCGTTGTAGAACACTTTTAGTATAATCAAAAACTGGTTTAAAGGCGAGTGAACAGCTAGCACATCTAAAGTTTAAAAATAACTGAGGCAAGTGACCAGAAAATTGTATAAATTTTAGTTAAGGTTGTATAAGCCTGGAATTTTCAATACTGCGTATTTCTTAGCCATTTCGAGATACCGTGACATCTTAGAGAGTGCGCTTGTTTACTGTATATCTATGTTCTGATGTCATTGAGTGCGCTGACCACAATTCGAATCATTGTCCGCTTTGAACGGCCTTCGTGATCTGGGATAGATAATTGCGTGGTCTAACGGATTATAACACCAATGCATTCTTGGTCTCAATTTGCCTGTCAACTTTAGACAACTAAACGAACCGAGAAAAATCCTCAAAGCCAACGATCCATTTAATTTTACATTTGAAAGCATTTATTCCAAGATAAAGATTATTTTCTGTTGTCTTACTACAATGCTACCACTGCACTCGTATCATAATCATATCTTCAAGATTTCTTAAATATTGCGAATTAATTTTCATAGGATTACATAACCTTTCAATTTACATATCCCGGGAGGAATGTTTCTAAGTACTCTTTGTTCCATTATACCTTGGTTTTATTTTATTAAGGCTGGTCTCTAGTTGTCACTTAGGGTGGTTTGAAGTTGGTTTCGTGTGGTTGTGTTTGTGTAGGGCAGGTGTGGGCCCAACTCAAACCAAAATGTTGCCTTCATTCCTTCATGTAAATCCTATAACCTCAGCCTCCTCCCTTTGTGTCGGACATGGCGGGGGAGGGGGGAGCTTAGGTGGGAAGCCTCAAAACGATCTCATTGTATATGTATACATGTATATGGTGTGATGTATACATACAGTTATGTAGATACATCCAGATGCATTCGCATGCGCATACAGTATGTAGGCTATGTGTGTATACGAAAAGGTATAAAGTAATGTGTAGTAGGTATGTGATTAAATGATGCCGCCAAAAATGTGCCATTGACTGTGCCAGACCCAAAGAAGCACAAAACTTTCCTTTCTCTAGTTGTAAATAGCTTTGGGTATTCGTTCAGTTCATGTAAATCCAAACGCCGCTGGATTTTAGTACCTATTACAGTTCTTATGACCAGTACGCTTTTCTTAACGTCACTGTTCTCTTCTATAACAATTTGTAAAAGGTGATCACGCTAAGATAACCACAAAGCACGCTACGTTTTGATGATAAATAATGTCAACCACATGTATGCGATTTACCTGCCCGTTGTTGTAAATACCAGGCAGGTGCCATATCAGGGAATGCTACCCCCGTTCATACGTTAGGGTAAGCTTTCCCCCTCGCGATGTATAGAATGTCTCCCATGTCTGGACTGATACATAATATGTTTAGTGGTAGATATGAATGTTTATTTGGGTCATTGGTAAAGCATGGACAGAGCCAAACGGAGTCAAACAGAGCCGAAAGTGTGTGTGTGTGTGGGGAGGTGGGGGTGGGGGGAGGTATTTTGTAGGCTACAGCATATTTGTACATTGACCAAGTAGCCTGTGTAATAAAAATTGTATATTCCTGTTTAATTCATATCTACATACCTACTGTTATCCCTATTAATAGCATAGCTTCAGACTCTTTATCTAGTGTGAGCACAAAGAATTGCAGGTATAGCAGGGCTAACATGTTCCTAATTGTTTTCCTCATACCATGCCATCAATGTGTCATCACCACATACACCACTCTGTTACCGCGCAAACTCCCTGCATTGGCAGTGATTGGTCGACATCGCTGTAGACGCAGCTAAGGGTGGGATTTGGGGTTGGCTGAAATGGATGCTATCCTAGTCTGTACGGTTTGGCCTGTGTGTATGCGTAACTTCTAAACTTAAAGATTGATTTCCATTTAAAATGATGTAAATCCCGAAAATGTCAGTTTAAGGGGTGAAGGAAATCAGAAGATTTGGAGGGTATCCAGCTCCAACGGTCCAGGTTGCTGCCAACATCGGTCAGGGTAGCGCCAAGGGGAGGGGGTACAGCCCCCCCCCCATTGGGGAGAAAAAGGTGTCGGGGAGCCTGAGATATTGTGCACAGTAGATTGCCATATAGAATAGTCTCCCTGTAAAGGCCTATATTAGCGCCACCTCTGACACCAGTACGCCGACAAGCATGCTCTCTCGAATACAGGACTGTACGAAAGGGAGCTTCAGAATTGTGACATGTTAGTGAATACGAAAATTGATGTAATTTGTTCCTGTTTCAATGGCACTTTAACAGGAAAACGCCGCCGCTTTGCCTCCTACCGCCGTAAGACGACTATCGATATAATCCTGAAACTGTTCAAAAAACAGAAATGAAGGGTAACTGTGTTTACCCGCACTTGGTGACCTATAAATAATAGCCACACATAGACAGTCATTGCAGGCTGATATGACATCCTAAATTTTGTCTTGGTCAAGACGTCATTACATTTTTCCCTCCTCGGCAGCAAATTTGAGGGAGCTCTCTATACATGTCATTTGCAGAGAGATTTGCTTCAGAAATAACGTCTTGGAGATTTTGGTAAAGAGGGGCGTTTCCATGTGTTAATGAACAGTTTATAGTCTAGGTTATTCATCACCCAGGGAGTTGTTATTTAGATAACAACTCCCTGCATCACCTAACAGGGGAATTCCCCTAGTCCCAGAAGCTTTGAGAGCTCATGCTACTCGTTAGAAATGGATTTGCGAAATATTAATTGATATTGCATGCGCTTTGAAATGATAGATATAACGTTCCGTTTGTTAATACCATCAGGGTGCTGCCCGTGACAGCTTCCTCGGTATCATAATATCGAAAAGTCTCAACCACAAGGGGTTTAGATCTCTTCGAGGAACTGTATATTGTTTCATACAACCTACATGATAATGATGACTTTAAGTCTTCAATATACAGTTCTGACTATCGTTAATACTAATAGTCCCATATGGCCTGCCCGAACCCACTAATAAGTAATCATTTCTGTTACAATGAGCCAGCGTTCGTCGCAGAAAATGGCACAAGAGAGTGACTTGTTTCCAATATAAAGAGACCGTTTTACCAAGCAGGTAAACCGAAAGTAAGTGTTAGTTCGTCGGTCTATAGTTTTACCCAAGCAGTAGGCCTATAGCCTATGCTGCCCTTCAACTAGCAAACACGTCACAAGGTAGAGACGAGCTCATTGTACCTGTCCGTGATGCCATGGAACAGTATATGCTACCCAGCCTGTTCCTATCAGGGTAAACAAATTTAAGTAATGCAGATATGCTACCCAGCCTGTTCCTATCAGGGTGACCAAATTTAAGTAATGCAGATATGCTAAATGACAGATCAAAACATGCTACGTAGAAGGACATTGACAAGAATATGCTAGCACAGGACTGCGAGCGATATCTAGATCAGTCATGTATAAAATCAGAGTGATGTAGTAACTTCATAGCCTAATTCTTCGATTATTGGGCAAGTAATAAGCAATTGTGGAACGACTGTGGGGATAATATGCCCCTGTCCTCGTAAAATGTGTTAACTGTTTACCTGTGTGGAGCAGTCTCATTTGAGTGCTCTAATATGATTCCAATCCTCAGAAAATATATTTTGTACATTCATCTTTTTTAATTTTATCTACACCACATCCTACTACATTCTTAGTTCACATTTTAATAATTGTAAAAATGCGTATATATCACTTTCCCATAATACTAGAAACAGTAAATATATCCTACAAGTAGTCAACAACACCAAGATATTTTTTAAGTTCAGTCTTTGAACATGGGCCTTTTCGTTCCCTCACAGATTCCCAGCAAGCACGTGGACCTACTCAACTGTCTTCAATCAGTGGACCTCTCTACATCAGCTATCAAGACCACCTCGGGCCTGGCCCTTACTTCAAAGATTCCGGTCGAGGTGCTAGAAGTTAGTCTGCACAACAGAGAAATGACCAAAGATGAAGCCATTGATCTTTTACAGTTTGCCTCCATGTGTCCGGCATTACGTCAGCTATGGTAAGTGATAAAGAATTTTTCCATGTAACACTGATAAGTATTGGTTATGTTATAATTGGCTTATATTTGATTGATAACGATTAAAAATGAAACATTTGCGATGAAAGATGTAAAGTTAATTTAATATATGAGTGTTTAGGTAATACTGTAACATGTTTCAATCACGTTTTGTAGGCAAAATAAGTTTTCGTTAAAGCAGGTAGGTCAATTTTCTAAGGTGTTATAATGAAATACATTTAAATGTGTTATGTTTTAGAAAGTCTCATGAAAAAATGCTAGAAAATGTATGTAGAAATAAAATTTTAATTTATTTGTTGTATATTATGGTCTTTTTGGTCAATTTTGGCTTAGAGTGGTGGAATCTAAGAATTTGTAGGAAGTACTCAGTTGTGAATATCACAACATAGGAAAAGAAGGAATAAATAAACAAGTTTAGTGTTAATTTAATATTTATACATCTCGTTTTTACTCTATTTACTGTAACAGTAACACAAATAACTGAGAAGATTATCTAACATCATGTTTGCTCATGATTCTAGATTTAGTAAGAATAAAAGTTAAAAATCTTTATAAAGACAACGCTCAGATGAATTTAAGACTTACTCATAGTGAAATAAAACTTAAAGACAATAAGCGTTTAGGATGAGATATTACTAGTACGTTAATCAAAAGAAGGTACCGGGTTTAATATTTTGATTAAAACCACTGATTAAATTTCACACCGAGCTAGTGAACTTATAATTGATGTCTTAAAATTTATATCATTTTTTCCTTGTTGATAATATTAATAGTAGGAGTAAAATGTGATCCATTTTATTATTATCCCTTCAGAATTTTCACCGCCTTAGTTAGCAGTTTCACATTAAATGGCTTTAAACGCATTGACAAAATGTTCATGTAAAGTGATGTAAACAATAGGTTCTTTATCTTCAATTACTGAATCGTTTTAATATGATTTTCTCATTTATTTTAAAGTTCCCTACATCCGTTCCATTCCCTCACCCCAATTCCTAACCGCGTTAAAATTTTCAATTTACTTTTTCTTCAAATTGACATCGCTTAAATAATTTCATCTTACTTACTTCCGAGATCCCCTCCCCTCCCTTCCCGTAACTTTTTCCCTTCGCTGTGCGTTATAACGACATGCTCAGTGTTACAAGAACTCTGTAATACAATCATTATTCCTACTGCAGTTTTTCTATGAACCTATTATTCGTATTATTATCATCACCATCACCATCACCATCACCGTTACCATTATCACCACCATTATCACCACTATTACCACCACTACCACCATCATTACCACCACCATTATGACCACCATTACCACCACAATTATCACCACCATTACCACCATTACCACCACCATTATCACCAGCATTATCACCAGTATTATCACCAGTATCACCACCACCGTTATCACCACCATAATCTCCACCATTATTACCATTGTGGCTGTGGCTGTGGTTGTCGTTGTTTTATTCATATTTTGGACTATCAAGCACATTCGAATTTTTTCACTTTTAAATTGTATAGGCCTTCATTTACTTTTGTCCATCAATTTTTCGAATTATTGTATATCTAAGTTTTAACCAAATGTCACATTCATGACTTTCACATCATGAGTTAACAAACAGACTTTTATAGCTAAAATAGTGAAAAGAGGCTTAGCTTGTATGAGAGCTATGGAAGATATGGAAGTAAGCATTTCTTTGACTTTTGCATTCATCCTGATAGATAACGCCTGTACATTTTATACTTACGTTTAGCTGAAAAATTTCACGAATACTTAGAGCATTGCAAATAAGTAGACCAGAAACAATTGAAGCAGTACTTTTATGTTTCAGAACTATATACGTATTCTAGCAACAACTACATTGTACAAAATTTCTTTGCACTTTGACTTGACAATTTTTCTTATTGTTATGATTATGTTACTTTGAGAGTTAGCCCTGTATTATCACTTTTTCATGTTTTTTTTTTGGACAGTCTGGCACAATTAAAACTTCTTTTTCACTTTTGCATTGTATAGACCCTCATTTACATTTCTCCATAATTTTTTTGAATTGGTGTATATTTTAGTTATACCCTAAACTTTGTTACATCATGAGTTTACGGAAAAAAATTTCTATAGCAAAAATAGTGCAAAAGGCTTCAGCTTGTATGACATCTATAGTTCATATTAGACTTGCACAATACATTGCAGTTGCTCTGTGTTCGACACTGCACACCAAATGCAGAGAGTTCCATTGCAATTTTCGCTCATTGTTAGAATATTATATTATTGATTCCGTGCCGAAAGCAGGCAAGGAATCTATGCGATGGTGATGTCGGTGTATGTGTGTGCGTATGTATGTGTGCGTATGTAAAAGATGTAAATCGGGGACATGAGCGTTTTCTTCCCTGGGCAAGTGTGGATACACCTGCAAGAGGGGATATCCCCAATTCCCGAATGCGAAATTTGCCATGAAATTGGTTTGCACCTTTCCAGATGTGCCCCATTAAGTTTGAAGCATTTTGGCGTTTTCCCCATTTCCCATGTTGTGAACCTATCATTAGGAAACACAACATGTGTTGGTGCATGAGTGTGTGTGCATGCGTGTAGTACATGTAAATCGGGGATATGAGCGTTTTTTCTTTCCTAGTCAAGTGTGGATACACCCCAAGTGGGGATATCCACATTTTAACTGTTAAAAACATATGTCCCCGATTGACACCTTTTACAGGTATGTGTTTGTATGTGTGTGTGTGTATGTGTGTAACAACAATCTCGTTAGCATTCTACTTTTTGAAGGGAAAGGGCGAGAAACTTCGAAGTTGGTTTGTGGGTAAAGCATATAAAGATCTCAGCTGGGATTGGTTTTGGTGTAGTTCATTTGAGGTCATTTGAGGTCATCAGCAGGTGAAATATGGGCAAACCATGTTTGCAGTATCTCATCAGCTATATGTTGCCTGAACTTCAGACATGGTAGGTAGGGTAGTGCCTCTTGAGTTATGGAATTTCCGGAGATTTATTGGAGGTCAAAGGTCATACAGGGTCACGGCAGGTTATGGAGTAAAAAGTTTGTTAGCACTCTAATTTTTGAAGGAAACATGTAGGATACTTCAAACTTGTGCACATTGGTGTATTATGCAAAGATCTCCTTTGGAATTGTTGTTGGCATGGGTCAAAGGTCATTTGAGGTCACTGTGAAGCAGAAACAGAAAAGCACAGCGTTCGGTATATCCCAGGCACTACATGTTGCATGAAATTCAAACTTGGTTGGAAGTTGCTGCATTAAAGTTTACTAATGTTTTCACTATTTCATGGAGGTCACATAGGGTCACGAGTGATCAGGAGAGAGAGAAGTTTGGTAAACTCATGAAAAATTGGTTGATAGTTACTGTTTTAATTTTTAGTAATATTTTTATTTTCCCCGGAGGTCACATGGGGTCATGTGTGGTCAGAGTGAAAAGCTTGGTAACACTGATTTTTTACATGGAATCTATGCGATACTCTGCAACTGGGGTTGTTTTTGTGTGGGTCAATGATGATTTGCACATAGTAGGTTACAAGTGTTATGTTTAATTCAAACAGTATATGTTTTCTGCCTTTCACCTATCCTTATGATTTTATTGCTTTTAATATAATCATTTTCAACAGATCCATTTGCAGTTACAGTAATTGGTTTATAATATGATTTTACAGGTTTTAAGCTATTTTTTTATATGTGCCTCCCACTAACTTGGTTTGAGAACTGGAGACAGTTGCTATTGATACAACTTATTCCACTATAAGAACCAGAGGTAATAACAATTCCTCTCTGTGTGTCCACTGACGATAAGACTTTCACAGCTCACAAAGACAAATCACTTTTGTAAACTGATACTGCTGGCCTCTGATACCTAACTTGTTGGTGGTGAACCTCTTAGAGTCAGCACCAGAGATTTTTTTTTTTTTTGCAAAATTTGTCCAGTGCAGTGGTTGACAGCCCTAAGTGTTTATATTAATGTCAGTATAATGGCCTAGTTTGTGGAAGGAGGATATGGATGCATCTGTAGCAATTGAAAATATAAATCAGACAATCCCTTGCTGTGTGTGGATCCCTGCTGTCACTATGCTAGCACCGATTACCTGAACCCATCTTTTCAGGGTGAGCTGTGTACTTACTGTAGTTGCTAATGATGGTAATTGTTTTCTAGGGAATACAGTACCTGTTCCATTTCCCTGACATAACCTCCTAAAATCACAGTGCTGTCAAATTTGTCAATCAATCATATCTTTGACAGTACTTAGGGCTTTTTGACTCTCCTGAAAGCATATGAAAACCTCATTATATTTTGGCATTCTGGTTTTTGTGAAGGATAAGAGTGGCACCCTTCAAAGTTGATGTAAAAGTTCAATGTGTAAAGATCTGAGTTGGGATTGCTGTTAACAGAGGTTTAAGGTCATTTCAGGTCACCAGCTGTCAAAATATAACATCTTTTGTAAACCACATTATGTCAATAAGGGATACATAAAGAAACTTTGTCAAACATTTACTTCTATTGATAACACCAGAATACCATGATGTCCTTATTGCAAGAAAGATTTAAACTTATGCTCTCATGCCTACTCCATCTCTCAACTTGGCAAGGAATGACTACGCCTCTTGGCGTTCTTGTTATTAGTCACCGTGGTCTATTTTCTAGGAGAATTTCTTGTCTTTCGTTCGTGAGGAACATTGTTTTGTTGTTACGAACTGTTTACAGCGAACATGTGTGCAAATGAGTATAGGCGTGTAGTCCTTGGAAGCTCGGGTCAGAAACACTAACCACTACATATATACCAGTTGCATATAGCTTACGTTACATGATCAGCACTTAAGTATGCGAGCCCGCCTTACTGCCTTACACTCGAACCGTTACTAAGCAAACTTGATTCGCTAACACTCATGGATGTCAAAGATCGCAAGCTGTTTGGTCAATTTAATGCCAGCATTAATTCGATTTCATGCTAGCATTAAATGGATTTCATGACAGCATTAATTACATTTAATGCACATGACATCTATTTAATGTCAGTATAAGTGATTAATGCAGGCATTAATTAGATTTGATGCTGACATTAATTTGATTGAATGTCGGCATTAAATTATTAATGGGGGCTTTAATTCGATTTTATGCTGACATTAAAGTGTATTTAATGTCGGCGTTAAGTATTTAATGTAGGCCTTTAATTCGTTTTAATGTCTACATTAAATCGAAATGGAGTTGGATTTAAATCGGCTTAATGCCAGCATTAAATGATTCAATGCCGACATTTAAAATTGTGCCGTAATTGGGAAATAGTAAAACTTATCTAATACTGATATTAAATTGAATTTATGTGGACTTAATTTCGATTTAATGTCAGCACTAAATAAGTAACTATAAAAACAAAGGCCCATAGCATTGATGACTTGCACTTCGGTGAAACGGAATGAGGAATAGGCTAATTAAAGTTACTAAAAAATAAAATAAAAACTTAAATACATATTTGAGGAATAAATCAAGATTTGCCAAAACAAAAAAAAGTTTTGTAACTCTTCGAGACTGGACGGCTGAGGGAAACGTCAGTTCCGATCATATCTGCCAAAGTTGTTACATTCCTACGCTATACTTCCGTGAGCAGAAGGGATACTGCGCTATTTACTACGAGATCGAGTCAGATAAATAAGAACTCGGAGTGTTGCGATGGACTTTACTCTGGTGTATCGGCTGTATGATGCTAACACGCCAAGTGTGGTATTAAGCCTATCAGGACGAAACTCACGTCTTTGGGGGCCTGTATGAAGATTAATTATGCCAATGTTTTCTATTGCTTTACGCGTACACCTAGGGTCACTGCTCAACAGGAGTTTTGGGAACCGAAGTATCGGCTGAAATAAAAGTGTGGCTATAGGGACTGTTGTTCCGTAATAACGCTGTATTACGTTTGATCAGAATCATGTCTGTCACAGTAATCTAACGGTCTTATAGGTGTTACAAGCTTTACAGTATGTCTTCATCGCGGCGGTCTTTGAATGTTAACTTACAACCTTAAGTAATCTGTTATTCTTCAGACTGTGTTTGTGCAATGTGTTACACCCGTTCTTTTTCGGCAGAATGTGAAGGCACTCACCCAACAAGTTGGGGTTGTCCTGGTTTCGCCTGTCCTTTTTGCGACACGTGTAATGTCTTTATGAGGCGATGCCTATGGTGCACTACAACGTTATTGTTCTTGCCTTGTTCAACAGTCTATTGCAGGACATTGCATTTAACTGCGTTTTATTTTAAAACATATTAGAAAGGCCACCAGACGCCTCTGAGGACGTGACGGCAATTTTCACCGATTAGTTACATTTGCCGGCTAATCTATCCAAGCATTGCATGGTGGCCTGACTGTAAATTATTTACAATTCACTTCGCAGACATATACTTACCCCTTGCTGCCTACAATATGCATTATTCCCGAGCAGAGCGAGGCCCCCGAAAATCGTTTTAGCACCGCGCCCCCAATATGACCGGAAGCCGGTCTCCTGACCCGCTGACCCGTCCGATGTTCCTTTCGCGTTCAGCACATGAGTAAGGAGTTTAGAGGCCTCCAAGTTTTCCGGAGTTTTCGATAAGTAACGCTAGGTTTCCGATCGTTAGTTATCTACCTTCGTTACCGTTTAGTGCTTGTATTTCATTTTCGATAAGTGTAATTCGCTGTAATTTGCCGCCATTCACTCCTCGTGAGTTTTTCTCTCGGCGTGGGTTGAGTTAGTCTAACGTTAGTGGTTAGGCTTACAGCCTAACACTTCACTATACATCGTAGCATATCTCCTTCTTTGTATTTTTTAAGACTTACTCGTTAGTATTGTTACAGCTTTACACTTTCTTATTTAATTTTCTCGTAGGCTCTCAAAGTGAGGTTTACACATCAAGTGTCCTCTCTCACCTCCCGTTTTCAGTGTTTTTCTTGCGGTTTTTCAATTAGCGCCGTAAGAATGAGATTTTGCATTGTATCTTTGTATACATTTTACTACTGTTTACTATCGCTTGTTTTCATAATTTTCAATAGTTTCACATAATTTTTGGGTACTTCTTCCTGGTTTTGAGAGTCATGGATGTTCCAAATGAGGCCCGTTGTGCGATGTGCTCCCAGTTTCGTCCGGGTAGGGGCTGGGACCCCCATGTCTTCTGCCCCATTTGCCGCTCTTGCAAGAGGGCTGATCCCTGCGAGCGCTGCATGGGCTTTGGCCCCGAGCAGTGGCAGGAGATTGACTCCTGGTTACAAGCTAGGCGGGCAAAGCTCCGAGGCCGCCTTGACGCCATCCCAGACCCCCTGGCTCCAGGGCCTTCGGACCCTGGACCCAGGGCCCCCAGGAAGAAGTCTAGGAAAGCTAGCAAAGATAAAGGTGCACAGGGGAAGAAGGTAGAGCCTCCTAGCGCCGGAGACTCGTGCTCTGCCGCAAAGGAAGGCTCGGGGGTCATACCGTCTGAGCTCCCAGATGGTAGTGCCCCACCGTGCCCACAGACCGGCGTTCTCCGGTAACTGCGGTTCCACAGGACTCGGGAGCTTCGGCTCCAGGCTCTGGTTCCCTGGTTTCTCGGAGCCAGGGTTCAGGGGCCGAGTCCAGCCAGATTCCCCTGGCTCCCACAGGTCCGCTGGTTCCATCACGGGGCCAGGTTCCACAGGGAGCCCAAGGAGGTGCAGGTCCCCAGACCGGGTCCCAGGACCCAGCCACGGGGAGCCAGCCCCTGGAACCCGACAAGTTGGCTCCAGTTCCGGGGGAGGGCACCGGGAACCCAGTCCCGGCTCCTGCTACAAGGGACACTCAGCATCCTCGGGACCGGAGCCCCCTAGGCCGAGAGCGAAGGGGTCCCTCTGTGAGTCGAAGCTCGGGAGGAGACTCAGTGGGCCAGGGGTCCAGGAGCTCCCACTCGATCCGCCCTTCCAGAGGTCAGGTCTCGTCCGGTTCATCGGACTCAGAGCTCGATTCCGACGCTGGGTTCCGCCGGGGCCGGCCGCGCCGGTGCCGGAGGAGGAGCCCGCAGAGGGGCCTAGATCCGTCGGACCCGGCATGGATGTCCCAGTTCGCATCCATGTTGGGACCACTGATTTCGGGAGAGGTGGCCAAACAAATGGCCCAACTCCACCCGACCACCAGTGATCAGGCCTCTCTACCTCCGACCGCACCTACAGTGCTCTCTCTCAGGCGGGCCCATCTGACGCTCACTCCCCTCACCCAGACTCCCTCGAAGTTCTCGCCTCTGACGAGTGCGACGAGGAAGAGGGGGAGGAGGAGACGGAGGGCGACCAGGAGGGACCGGCTCCCACTTCCGCCCCGGAGGAGGCTGAGTCCCCCCGGGGACCAGCCTCCCCCAGGGCCTTCTGAACTCAGTTGCCGAGGTCTTTACCTCCAAACTGGGTTCTGAGGTGCCTGTTAGGCCAGCCCCTTCCGACTCTGAGTCTAGGCTGAGCCACACGAACGAGGCAGTGGAGATGGGACCGCCAGAGTTCCCGGTGGATGCTCATTGTCAGCAACGCTTTGGAGCTCTGGCGGCTAAGAGACCTTGGACAGCTTTCCCTGCCCAGTAAGAGAAGGCTATCCGGGTCCCTGAGGAGCACTGGAACAGCCTGTTTAAGCCCCCTTCCGTTTCCGATGAGACTCGGAACAAGGTGAGGGCTGAACAAAAGCTTGCCTCGGGCATGTTCCGGGATCCTCTGCGGCGAAGGACAGAGGAGGACTGGTACCAGGCGGATCTTGCCGCCAGGGCCGGTCTTAAGTTCTCCTCTGTTTTTCTGTTGATCGCAGAGGCCCTCAGACACGGGCCCACCTACAGTGTCCAGGTGACCAGGTCCAATTCTCTAGAGAGGACATGGGCCAACTGATTTATCTGCTAGGTCCGGTGTCACGACTGGTCTTACAAGAGTGGCCCTGAAGGCGGTCCAGGTACGCAGATCCAACATCCTTGATGTTATCCCGTCCTGGCCGTCGTCCGAGGCGAGTGGCCGCCTGGAGCAACTTCCGGTCGTAGGCCCTGACCTTTTTAACAGTCAGTTCCTGGAGAAACTGGCCGCGGAGGTCAAGAGGCATGAGGAAACGGGCTCGGCCACTTTCAAGCCCCCTCCACGTCCGGTGCTACCCCCCGTTTTCCCGTACGGCTTCCCGAGGGCAGCCAAAATCTTCTAAGAGGCCAAGGGCTTGAAAGCCCCCCAAGCAGGCTTCTTCCCACGGGAACTCGGCCTGGCGGGCCTCCCGCCTAGCCGAGGACGAGGTGGCAGGGGAGCCCCAGCGGCCAAGGGCCGAGAGAGAGGAACTTCGGGTCAGGCAGGTCGGCCCTCATATGGCCCTCAGCCCTCGACCCAGTTCCCCCCTCCCAGCCCTAGGGGTGCCCACCCTACCGTGTACCCAAAGGTAGGGGGAGGTTGAGGCTTTTCGCCAACATCTGGGAGTCGTTCTGTCCGGATCGCTGGGTGGTAGATGTTGTCAAAAGCGGCTACCGGCTAGAGTTCACATCCCCTCCCCGGTCCCACGGGGGCGGGAGACCCACTCCTAACCCCAGCGACCCGGTCCGCAGAGCCCTCCTCGAGGGGGAGATGGCTTCCCTCCTTCGGAAGGGAGCCATCTCCCGGACCTCGGGGACAGAGGGCCCTATTTTTCGGTCCTTGTTCTTCCTCGCTCCCAAGAAGAACGGCTCCTGGAGGCCTATTCTCAACCTGGGGTCCTTGAAGGCTGCCTACATCCGACCGCGAAAGTTTCGGAAGGAAACTCTCGCGGTCATGCTCCCCACGTTACGTAAGGGGATGTGGGCCGCGTCCCTGGACCTCAAGGATGCGTACCTGCATGTCCCTATAGCCCCGGCATTTCAACGGTTCCTGGCTTTCGAGTATCAAGGGGACAGCTTCAAGTTTCTAGCTCTCCCTTTCGGGCTGTCCACGTCACCACGGGTTTTCACTCGGGTTGCGGGAGCAGTAGTGGCCGAGCTGCGCCGACGCGGCGTACTGCTCTTCGCATACCTAGACGACTGGCTAGTCCTCGGAAACACCGAAGCCCAGGCTGCAGGAAATGTCGAGGCTACCATCACCCTCCTCTCGGACGGGGTGGGTGATCAACTGGGACAGGTCGCAGCCCACCCCGACGCAAGAGCTAATCCACCTGGAGGCCCGACTAGACTTTCGGCAAGGGAGAGCCTACCCTTCCCCAGAGAGGATCACCTCCCTCCGGGAGATCATTCTCCGGGTTGTAGCTGCCCCTCGAAGCACAGCGGGGGTCTGGCTCAAGCTCCTAGGCCTTATGGCCAGTCTGGTCGACGTCGTCCCTCAGTGCCGCCTGCGCATGCGCCCTCTACAATTTCATCTGCTGGCACACTTCCGCCCGGCAACCAGGGATCTACGGACGCCGGTCCCTTTGGTTCCGCCTGTTCTACCACACCTACAGTGATGGTGTCAGGAGTCCAACCTTCTGTCAGGCCCCCATTCGGGGGTTGGACCCCTACCTTGACAGTGACTACAGACGCTTCGCTGTCTGGCTGGTGCGCCTTCTGCGGACGCAGAACTCTGTCAGGGGTGTGGACAGCAGACGAAGGCGCGCTCCATATAAACATTCTGGAGCTCGAAGCAGTCGTAAGGGCCCTAAAGGCTCAGCAGGACGAGACGCGCGGCAAGAACCTGATGGTCTTCTCGGACAGTGCGACGGTGGTGTCTTACATCAACAGACAGCTGTCTTAGATCAACAGACGCTCCCCCAGCTGTGCCTTCGGATATATTCTCTCCTCCACTGGTGCCACCAGCGGAACATTTCGCTGAGGGCATCCCATGTGGCGGGGAGGGAGAACACACTGGCCGACGCACTGTCCAGGGGACGGGCGAGTCGGGGGAGTGGGAACTGGCGTCCAGGTGGGCGAACTGCCTGTTCGGCCTCTTAGGCAGACCCAAACTGGACCTGTTCGCGACAGCAGAGAACAGGAAGCTCCCGGTGTTCTGCTCCAGAACCCACCACCCACAGGCCTGGGCCACCGATGCCCTAGCCCTCTCGTGGGAGGGGTTCGACGGTTGTGCGTTCCCGCCGTTTTCAATAGTTCACAGGTCCTGCTGAAAATTCAGTTCTCCAGGACCAGGATCCTGCTGGTGGCTCCCAATTGGCCCCGGCAGCCATGGTTCCCACTCCTCCTACACCTGCTGACGGACCTACCGGTGGAGCTCCCTCCAGTACCGGACCTGGTTTCCCAGGACCGGGGGAGGGTGCTCCACCCCCAGGTCCAGGATCTGCACTTGACTGCATGGAGACTGTCAGGCATTCCCTCCGATCACAGGGACTTCCTGACAAAGCTGCCTCCATGGCGGCCGCAGCACGGAGACCTTCCACCCGGCGCACTTACAATTCTAGACTTGCCCGATACGCCGAATGGTGTGCTAACCACCAGACTTCTCCGGATAAGGCGTCCGTGGCACGGATCTCCGAGTTCTTGATGGTCCTGTTTGAGGAAGGCGAACAGGTAAATGCCGTCAAGAACTATCGCTCGGCTATAGCCGCGGTCCACAAGGGCTTCCCTGACGGATCTACGGTGGGGGCAAGTGCGGTCCTCCAGCAGCTGCTTCAGGGTATGAGTAACTCAAGACCGGCGCTCAAATTTTTTACTCCCAGTTGGTCCATCAACGGGGTCCTCCAGGCACTCGCCCAAAAGCCATATGAGCCCCTTCACTCATGTCCCCTGGAGCTGCTGACTCGCAAAGTCCTCTTCCTGGTTGCGGCGGCCTCGGCCAGGCGCAGGAGCTGCCTCCAGGCGCTCCCAGTCAGACCGGGCCATGTCAGGTTTGAGAACCATGGGGTCCGGCTCATCCCAGACCACCAGTTTCTCGCCAAGAACCAAACCCTGACATTCTTACCTGGGGATATTTTCATCCCCGAGATCAGTTCGGCTTACTCCGTGCCGGAGGACAGGAAGTGGTGCCCTGTCAGGGCCTTGAAGTGGTATTTGCACCGGACGAAGGAGGTGCGCGCCTCCGATAGACTCTTCGTCCTCCCACGGAGACCCTTCACGGCTGCCTCTAAGGATACCATTTCCCGTTGGCTGACTGAGGTGATCACGCCGCATGCCGGGGAAAGGTCCGGGCTCACCAGGTCCGAGGGATGGCGGCGTCGAAGGCGCTGTTCGCTGGCGTCCCCATTGAGGACATCCTCAAGGCGGCCGCATGGAAGACAGGCGGCCGCCGAGACAGCCTTCGGTCGGGCTGTGTTGGCCCCTCGCTAGACTCCACCCCCCCCCCCTTGTCCGTGCGGGACGGTGCCAGTCTAATGCATATTGTAGGCAGCAAGGGGTAAGTATATGTCTGCGACGTGAATTCCCCACATCTTACTGGTGTGGGTATTCACGAGCGACTATACTTACCCCTTGCTGCCGCCCGCCTACCCTCCCCGGGGAGGGTCCAGGTGCGGCAGTGCTCCTGGTGGATGCGTTATATCAGATCTTACCCTTATTCCATTATGACATAGTTTGGTGTCTTTATCTTGAGCAGTACACTTTATATCATACACCAGTTCTTCTGCTGCTAAGAGGTTTTATTCATTATGAGCCCCACGCTCTCAGAGTCTGACTCACAGGCATTTACAATGGCGGAACCTAACAAACACAAAAAAAAAAAAAATGTGCTACCATTTTTCACTGAACGGCAGTCGCTAGCAAATGATTACCTTGACATTACCTCCGGGGCCGACGCCAGGGCCTTCACAGGCATCGCCCCTCCACTTAGGTAAGTGGCAAAGTTATTTCCTTTTTGGTTAGAGGAGGCTAACTCCTTACTTGCTGGCGCTCAGTCCTAGAGGACGGGTCAGCGGGTCAGGAGACCGGCTTCCGGTCACATTGGGGGCGCGGTGCTAAAACGATTTTCGGGGGCCTCGCTCTGCTCGGGAATAATGCATATTGTAGGCAGCAAGGGGTAAGTATAGTCGCTCGTGAATACCCACACCAGTAAGTTGTGGGGACTTCATAAGACGAAAGTTTTTTCTTTTAGTTCTCATCTAGGCTACCAGGTTCTAGGAAATTGCATCTGTGATAAAATTTGAAATTTTTCATATTTTTGTATACTTTGGGTGTTCAACCTTCGCCGGTTTGCAATATAAAAGTAAAAGTCATGCCCTGAGTACAACTTAAGGATCCGTACCTTGTACAACTCTGATATCATTTTTTTCACTGGATTAAACCTACTGAATGGCATTTATTGACAGTATTACATGGGTAGATTTAGTAGATTTTGTTGGGTTCAGTATAGTAATAATTAAGGCGTGCTATGAAGTGAGAGGTTGACACATGAGAACAGAATTGCGTTAGACTTACTTGTGTTTTCTAATCACAGTTGCCAAATCATGAATGGGTGTGACATTTTTATGGATGTCACCATCGTCAAAACAGTTACACAATACCGTATAACTAAAAATACATTAAGGTACTTTATGCCCCATACTGTACCTCGATGTAACCGTTAATATATATTTTGAGAACAACAGTCCACATAATCTGTCGCAGTCGAAAATGTTTGTCTTTTAGCAAACTGTATTGTCTATTTAAATAAAATACATAATAAATCTGCAAAGCTGAACCTATTAAAAGTAAAGTGTGTCTCTTAGTCTTTTATGTGTTGTGTCAGAATACCATTGCAAAAACCCAGCAATGTACAGGTATGGTATGTTTACTCGAATACTTATAAAATGCTAGCATGATAGTGTTGACGATGTGTGTTGCTTAACTCCAATTCTTTTCATAACAAGAATAGAAACGCATAGTTTCACCAAGTGGAATACACTTTTCTCGATTTTCCTGTCTTCTGTGTACTTCCATGTGTAGGTATTACCGCTGTGTACCTCCGCGAGTATTCACAAACAGGTCTTTGTTATCATCTCTCAAATCAAGAGACGTTACAGGTAACTGGGTTAATATTGTTATAATACTTGTAATAAACAGACGTGGTTTTTAACAGACTAGTGCAATGACAAAATGTAATACTCTTACAGAATCTTTTGTTTTCGAAAATGTATATTATCAGAGCAACGTAAACAATACCAAATTTGATTTGACTTCTGTGTTTCTAACTTGTCGGGTTGGATGCTTCAAATGTTTAGCAAGTTGAATAACACTAAAGAATGTCAAAAGACAGTAGCGTAGCCAGTGGGGGCCAGGAGCAGATTTCCCCTTGAAAAAAATGAAAAGGAAAATCGGGAAGAGGAGGGAGAAAAAGTCGGGAAGAGGAAGGAGAAAAGGAAAATGACGGAGGAGGAAAAGAGGAGAATGAGAGAAGGAAGAAATAGATATATATATATATATATTTCTCCTCGCCCAGATTTTTCAGCTTTACCCACTCAACTCTACATACATCGCAGTTGACGTCAGTGTTTATTCACCGTCAACTTTGTGCTGTCACACGTTTCTGCATCTCTTCGGAGATCCACTGGCGGGTTGACAATTGTATACGGCTGAATTGCATCATTTCTGATCTCTGGTAGGGCTTCCATCAAAGGAGAACTAGTGCTGTTCCCAAAATAGGTGCCTGCTCAGGAGGTGAATTGCCAGTGCTTCATATGGGGTTTGAACAAAAGCCAAACCATCTTGGCTTCATGGCTCAGTGGTTAGAGCGCCCGCACTAGCAAGCGGGAGGTCCCGAGTTTGAATCCCCGTGGAGTCAACTTTGCTTTTTCACCTCGCCCAGATTTTTCAGCTTTACCCACTCAACTCTCTCTCTCTCCTCTCTCTCTCTCTCTCACAGAACCCCCCCCCGAGTGGGAAAACTGCTCTGCTATTGTCAAAAAGCAAATGAGACACTGACGGTAAGGTTAATAACTACCCAATGGATTAACCTTACAAGACAGTAATAAAGTTTCATTGCGTTATTTTGATTGCACTCCAGTTACACGTAATAAGGAGTGATTAAATTTACTAGCAAAGTGAGAAAAATGAAATGAAAACGTAAATACATATTTTCGGACTAAATTAACAATTTGTGAAAACAAACACAAAGTTCTGTAAATCTTCAAGGCTGCACAGCTGAGGTAAATGTCAGTTGCGATACACATACAGCTTATGTTTCAATCCTACCCTAAACTTTCCCATGCATTAGGAATACTACGCTAATTACTATGAGATCGAGTCAGTCAAATGAGAATTCGAAGAGAGTTAATAGGCTTGACACTTATTTACTGGTTATATCATTACGAAGCTTACCTCTTAGCGGGTCTGCAGATTTGTTATTAAATGCAAGGTTTGCTATTGCTTTACACGTACACCTAAGGTCACTACTCAATAGGTGTTTTGGGAATGATGCAGAGGCCAAAAAGGGGCTGTAGAGACAGTCATAATTGTACTGTACTTCTGATAAGAATCATGTCTGTCACAGTCAACTATCTTGGGTGATACAAGCCGTAGGTCTATATCACTTACGTCTGTGAATGTTAACTTACAATTTGAATTAATACCCAAGTGCAGGTATTTACAATATAAATCCCACCATAGTTACGTTGAGTAGAGCGAATATCCTTATTTTGAAGCAAAAACCTTACTTGGAATAATGTGTGTTGCCCCTTATCCGTCTTAGCGAGTTTCTGTTCACGCACGTTATGTTTATTATACTATGACAATATTGCTCAGTATCATATTGCGTTTAGGAATTTTAAAGAAGGATAATTATATCTCATTGTATTTATTAAAATTTAAAAGTTTCGTATTAATGCAATTTTCAGCGTTTTCTATTTCAGTGTTTCCTTTAGCAAGAAAATTCTCGTCTTTGTGTTGATTGGAACGATTTACGTATTTTTATACAGTTTGGTGGCGCTGGGTTAAACAAGAACCAGACTACATCTTGAATTTACAGACAGGTCGATGGGAGGTATGCATCATTTTTCGTTTTTGTTTCTTACTCGCTGTCTAGAAAACGAGAACAAACTTAGAATTATCATCCTTACTAACTCACTGACCATGAGGATTAATTACAAAGTTTGCTTCATCTGCATAAGTATGTGTGCTATATCAACATTGTTAACTTACTTACTGATTTCTTGCCGAAGGCAGGAAAGGAATCTATGCTATGGTGATGCCGTGTGTGGGGGGTGTATGTGTGTGGGGGGGGGGGGTTGGTTGACATTCAGACTGAGGACTTAACAATGGATTTTAGGTCCTCAGAAGGTTATTCAATAGATTTCTCACATCCTCAGAAGTTTATCAATAGACATTGTATTGTTAAAGTTAGGGTTAAGGAAGCAAACACAAAGGAGATAACAATGAGGTCCTCGGTAAGTGTGTGAAAAAAACCTGTGTGTGTATGTGTGTGTATGAGTGTTTGTGACGCTCGTTGTAATCACGATATCTCAAGACAGCAATGTCAGACACTTTTTATATTTGTTATATAGTTTGTCATGTTAATAGACTTGCCCCAAGTCTCTCGAGATGTTCCCTCCTAGCTGTAAGGATTCTCCTCTGTCACTATTCCTTCTCTACGTGTCACCCCTCTGTCCTCTCCCAATGCACCTCTGCAGACAAACCAACTTCTCACATTCTCCACTTTCCACTTCGACTCGTTATAACGCCAATACACACTGGTGCTAACCAACCCACATCGACCAACACACCTTGACCGGTAATGCCCGCTAACAAGTTCTTACACTCACCGCTTCGAACGTTTCGACACTGAACCATTGTAACAATCGTGCGTGGCAGATTCCTGTTTACACGCTGTGCACATATCAACCAGCGGAGATTCTGGCTTGCTCGAGAGACTTGTAGCTTTTGCAACTGGTGACGTAGAATTTTGGGCGGTCCGGTTTTTAATCACTAATCTCCGTAGCCAATGAAAAGCTTACTATATGTAAACAGACAGAATGACGCACGGTTCATCACACGATGATCTTAATGAATATCCAGCAAAAGTCGAACAATGCCGAAGCCGATTGAATGATACAGTAAACTATAAAAAATAAATATAAGTTCATCTGATTTCTAAGATGAATAAAACAATATAGAAGTTAAAAATGATGACGTAAACAGTTGCAAAAGATACAAGTCTCTCACGGCAGGCAGCAAGTTTGATCTGGCCGCTCAGCAGACTCGAGTGTGTGAGCTGTGTACAGTCTTCGAGAACAGTTGTAAACAGGTGTTACAGCAGTGCTCGTGGAAGTTGCAGCAACGGGCAGTGAGAAGTAATTTGAATGGTTGCAATGGAGCACAATGCGATGGAATCACCGTGAAGAATAAGAACAGAAATAAAATAAAAGGTGGATGGAAGGATTACGTGAGAGACTTGGGGCAAGTCTATCATGTTAAGCGAAAGGACCCTATTATTTTGGTGGAGGTCAAAGGTCATTTGAGGGCCGTGATGGGCCAAAGACCGAACACCTCGTATTTGCGATTTATCAAGATAGGAATGAGTGACACTTTTCGTATTTGGTATATAAATTTGTCTCATTAAGAGAAACATCCCTATTGTTTTTGGCAAAAGTCAAAGGTCATCTGAAGTCACCGGAGATTAAACTGCGAAAACCTTGTAATAACGATATCTTAAGACAGGAATTAAGGACACTTTTCATATTTAGTATATAGATTTTTCATGTTGAAAGGAAGAAACCCATTGCTTTTGGTGAATGTTAAAGGTCGCACAAGATCACTGGCGGATAGCAAGCGAAATTTCCCAACAGTTTCCTATAGTGTCATCTGGAGTCACCAGAGGTCGAATCCCTTTCAAAATCCTTTCTTTTTTTTCTTTCTTGATATATTTGGTGGGGTTTAAAGGCCTTTGAGGTCAGTAGAGGTCATATTGTTAAAATACCGTAGAATGATGTAGTCACGAAAGATAAATTTGAGGGATAAACTTCAGTGCAACAAACCATCCCCATTCTTCAAGGAATCACTTAGTCTTTGGGCTTTCTGGTTTCATAATGTAGTTATACAGATCGAGTTACCATTATTAAAGTAGCTCAGGTTAATTTCTAAACAATGTGCATTTTGTATAATAAATACCAGCTTACGACGGGGTTTCCAGCAATTCAAAATCCAAAGCTAGTCATTACCATGCATAGGCATGTATCATAGTATAGGCATAGGCATTGTATCAGTGTTTATTCTAAATGTAGATCAACGCGATAACTAAAATACTCATTCTTATATAAATTATAGCATGGTCCAAAGCAAATGTTAAAGAGTGGTCTTGTATAGTTGTGAAGTAAATTTTAAGTCCGGGCATGGGTTAATTAATTCGCCAAAAATACTTTGCAGTGCGATGCCCTGTGAATTGCACCATACAAAAACATCTCAAATGATAAACTAAGAACATGTTTTTTATCAGAGACGAGGTAGTAACTCTTTAAGTGGGGATCCCAACCGTCAGCTGACGTTATTAGTTGCTGCAATAAGCCCACCAGTTGATTTGCTGCCTAAAAGAGATGTAAAACTCCCGATATTAGTTAAAACGAGGAAAGAATATTATAATTAAAACCGGTGCATACAAAGTACTACATACACTTGTTTGAATTTTCCATTCCTAATGAAATTGACTTGCGTCATACGATCATTCACTTCACATCAGATTATTCTTAACAGGATTCCTATCCCGTCATTGCCATCAAATAGTGATAAGGAGACGGATTCTCAGTCCATCTCGAGGATTCTAGTCGATTTTGTTCCAACAACTTTTTCATATTTTGATTTTTATTTACCTCTATGCGGAAGTTTCAGTTAAAAATGACTTCTTTCAGTCCCAACTAAACCAGTGACTAGAAAGGACGGGTAGAATTGACCAAGCATCAAAGCTTTCAAGGCCTTTGTGGGTAATTCCTGGCCCTTCTATTATGTTTTGTGATCTTCTTCTTTGTTACCTGAAACTATTTTATGATGAAAACCTCCTACAACCCCGGGGACCCGCCACTTGCAGTGTACATATTATTTACCACACCTTATTGACTCGACTCACCGTTAGCAATTATTTGTAACATAGATGAAATATATTTTGGGGGCGGGGTAGAGAGGCGAGTCTACTGCTAGCTCTGCTAATGTCGTTTGCGGACGATGATAAGCTTCGTTTAGATGCCCAAAAGTTTGTAAATACTGGTGAATAAATACTAATGAATAACGGAGGTCTTTGCCATGTAACCCATCCGTAAGGTGGACTCTAGATCGCAAGCTAGTAGGGTGAACACCTACCTCATTACCAGCGCCCTTGTACATTGAAATGAAATTTCTTTGTCAAATCATGTTTGCAATCATCAGCTAAATTATATCATTACCGTTTACTCATGGAGGACGTAGGCTGTTCTCTGAAAATCCAGAGAAGCATCCAAAGTTATATCAATCAATAAAGCTTATCATCGTGTAAGCAGGACGCTTTCTGAAAGGTAAGGGGCGGGGAGCAATATCAGAGACCCTATAGTGGGAGAGATTGGCCAACCATTGTTCTCAGATACGCATTCTGATTGGACGAAATGTATGGGCACCATTTTGGAGCCAAAAGTACGAGCTTGCAAGATCATGTGTAACCTATGTACTATGTACAGAAGTTATTCACTGCGAGCTGTACACTGAAAAAACAGTGTTTAGGAATTAAACACTTTTCTAAACACTTTTTTGTCCCCACTTTGGAGACACGTTTACACTCTAAACACGTTTTAAAATTGAAAGCATAATGTTTTGGAATGAAACACATGTTTATGAATTAAACATATGTGTTTAGGAATTAAACATGTGTGTTTAGGAATTAAATGTTTCCAAAGTGGGGGCAAAAATTGTGTTTAATTCCTAAACACGTTTTTTTTTGAGTGTACGTACGGCCGGACGTACTTATCCTAGGCCTATGTAAGATAGATATGTTTTGTTTCCAAAATTGCGGCTGGGTTGTGCCGCATTTGGATGCACAAACAGACCAGAAAAGGGTTACAAGTTGTATAGATTCCCATCCAGTGCAAAAAGAAGACTTCGGTGGACTGTAAAAGTTAGAAGGTTTAATTGGAATCCATCAAATAGCGATCGCTTATGGGAAGTAACTTTACAGTATACAACTTGGTCATACATGTAGGCCTAACGTTAGAGTAGGCTTAGAGTAAGATTACGACGTTCTGTTCAAGGACTAGCCTATATCGTATACGGCGGTCCCATCTCTATATTCCAACACATAAACCCAAATACAACTCCTAACCCTTTGGCCTTACCGGCTAACCCTAATCCTGATACAAACCCTATTTGAGAGTTGTCGGAACATCCCCATAGAAACGTTGGAATACCAGAGCAGCAGTCCCTAGTCATGGGTGTGGGAGCAGTGGCGTATTCAGGTGAGCCATTGGGCCATGCTCCCACCCCCTCACTGATGCCGATTTTATTTTACTTCCTAAAGATACGTAAATTTTTTAACACAAATTTTACTGCAAAAAGTAGCATATGTGGCACCAGATTGCATGTAAGGACACCTAATTTTTCAAAGATTTTCAAAGGGGAGGGGGCACCCCATTAGGCCATGGTTCCCCCTCACTGATGCCGATGTTTTTGTTTTTAGTTCCCAAAAATACGTCGATTTGTTACACAAATTTTACTTCAAATGTAGCATATGTGATACAAGATTGCATGTAACGACACCCAATTTTTCAATAATTTTCATAGGGGAGGGGGGAACAATAACAGATCAAACATTGCTCCTGGATCTACTGGTAGCATGAGGAAACTGAAACATTTGCGAACCTTTGACTTTGATGTGGGGTTTTGCATTGAATATACCCTGCCTAACCACAATTTTATAGAACCTAGGCTTAGGCCTTTCCTTGAAATAAAAGTCTCACTAGGAAGTGTTCCCCTATATTTACCCCTTCCCCCAGACCTCTCCTGAAACTTTCACTAAATAATGAAAAATTTCAAATGATTAGTTCAACTTGCTTACAACTTTCCATAAAAAGCACCATTTTGCATGTATGCCATCCTGCATTAACATGCTACTAGTTTTCTCAGAAAGAAGGGGTAGACCTGGCCCAGAATAGACCCACTTCCTCCCCCCTTAAATAAGACCCACTAAAATGAGATTTTTTTTAATAAATCACTTTTAAAACTGTCAAAATAGCATACACCATTATGTATTTTCGTCACTTTCTATTAGCAAAAATTACTCAAAATGGGGGGGTGTTATATTCCCTCCCTCCAGACCCCTCCCAGGACGCCTTTTCTTGTACCGGGTGACAAACTAAAGGATCCGGCAGACAGTGCCAGCCAGAGTCAACCAATACGAATGATTGATATCTGACTGTAGTTAACATTTGGCTCCAAAATGGCGCCCATGAAATAAGTTGGCCAATCTCTTCCACTATAGGGTCTCTAAGCAATATCTAAGAAGAGCGCCACTACCAATTGACGAGAGTGTACCAAGAAAACATTTGTCAAGATGCTATCAGGCGGGAAGTCAGAATTTTGTCAAGGTGAATTAGGGTTATCAAACCGAAACGAAACCAGAGTCGTCGAGGAAGAGTTGCCCCCAACAAAAGGGATCGGGGGGACCGCCCTAGGGTCCCTGGTGTTTGCAGGGCAACACCCCTGCGACGAGTTAAAGCAATGCGAGTAATGCGAGGAAAACTAAAAGGTCAAAGCTATTACGAGAGAATAAAATGTCACAATCTGTCATTTAAACTTGTAACAAGTCTCCTGCCCCAGATCAACACTTAAATGAGATATCTAAAAAGCTTAGGAAGACAGCGATAAGTTGACCAGCTTTATATTTCGGTTACTCAAGACAATAATGAAAGGTGATGAGCTGCTCTGCTCTGAATGTCAGGACAATGACTACAGCTGCGGGTAGGGTTGAACGGTATTCACCTCAGTAGCGGTCCCGCTGGTAATGAAAGTTATACCGAAGATATATGTGTGCTTACTTTTACCGGTTCTATATAAACTAACGTTACTGTACTTAGTTTTTATGACCGAAGAAAATAACTGTACCACTTGTTTATATCAAGATGTGCCATGATTAAAATATTTCACAGAGTCACATGCCCCACTCCGAAAATGAAATCAGCTTACCATCTTCCGTATCAACTACCATGATTACAGAGAGCCTAGCCGTAATTCAAGCCTGCCACCCCTTTTTTCCATCTTTTGCGCCAAAGTTAAGCCCTCCCTCTCTTTATGTACCGTGTTTGGGGCTCACAAGATAATACGGACAAGACGCTTCCAGGCGTGAGTCGCGATTCGGTACTGTTCAAAATACCGGTTCTCGGAAACCGGCGGTACGGTACCAGTACATTTCACGGTACTGCTCACCCCTAGTTGCGGAAGGGGGGGGGGGGCTAAAAGCATTTTCCGTACGAGAGGAACATCCTGTCCTCTTTAAATAAATGTTATGAAGAGTTATATGCTATTGATTGGATACAGCACAATACTTCTATAAATGCACTAGTAGGAGAATTTGCAACTTAATTATTTAGTATCATCTTATATAACAGTTATTTCCAAACAGTGAAGGCAACTTAAAAGTGGCAAAGTATAGAAATCGTGAAAATTTCGAAGCAAGTTTGACAGCAACCCAGAGCTCTACTTTACAGACCCCTCCCCCCTTCACTCTCAGTGATGTTCTCAAATGCACCATGAAGACGCCATGTAACCACGTTGTATTGCCCATATTGTTTCAATAACAATGTCAAAGGTTGTCGTTGAAGTTGAATTTCTGTGTTCTCTCGAAGCACAAATTATGGAAGTGCGGTAGATGGATCCAGATTCTCACAAAATTCTCCATAGGGAGCTAGTAATGTGCATTCAAAGGCCCACGGAAGATTCGAGGAAGCCTAAATTTTATATAAGCAATTGCCTTAATGAAGTAGGCTAGCCTAATGGCTTCTACAATAAATTTAAAGTAAAACTCCAAGTTAAAGAAGCCTTCATCCACCAAAATTCTAGAACCCAGCTGTATTGTATGCTAAAAAAATGCCCTGGATTTATCTAAACAAAAATTGTTTTTAGCTCAGCTGAAAGCTTCAGCTGAGCTATTGCTGTCGTGCACGGCAAACGGCTGTCACCATAACATTTGCGTTTAAGTGCCTGACATTTCGCTGTTCTTTGTTAGATTTGGCTGAAATTTAGTAGAGATGTTAGCAAAAGTGATATCTGTATGCTGCGACTCTTTTCGATTAATTTGACCGCTATTTGACCTCGGGAGGGGGCTTTGTTTGAAAACGTAAAATTCCCTACTTGTTTTTTAGTTTTGCACCAATCGTGATAATATGTTTCATACAGATAGTTCAATTTGTGCTGAACAAAAGTTAATTTTTTTTTTCGTTTCTGCAATCATTAAAGGCATGAAAACAGCATTTGCTGAAACAAATTCTGGCGAAGTCCTCATGTTCGGGAATACATCGAGAATCCCAGTTGTTATCATTTGAGAGACTGTGTACAACGAAACGAGGTACAAAAGTATACTGAACATATATAAATGTACAGGACGTCTCGTGCTTAATCGTGTGGAAGTGTTTACGCAAAGTGCAGTGTATCGATTTTTGAATACCGTACGTGGGCTACCCCACTATCTCAGACTATGTTTGCTCAGCTCTTTGTTTTCCAAACCAGGAATATGACATGAATAAGGAATATACCGTACAGCCTAATATGGAGGCGTTACGTGAACATGTGGCGCTGATCTCATTCAGGCGTTTTAATAATAGACTAGCTAAATTGGTTGGATCATGGTTAGGCCTACTCGAAAAGAAATACCGGACGTTTGAAAGTTGTGCAAGTTCTTGCGAATATGTGGCCTTGTGCGAAACAGTGGTATAAGCTAGGCCTACATATTTTTGTGTTGAGGCAGAAACAAGTATTCAACTTAGCCTGATGTCTGAATGGTTTAAGGAGTTTGGCTTAAAGTTTACAGAGAATATATGCAGTCGCCTCAAGTTTCAAGTTATTTGTAAACATTACCTTAATCTTTCAGATTTTCTTGTATCTCCTTTACAAACATTCTTGTTAACATTTCTGGACAAAAAATAGCAAATTAGTTTATATTGTCACATGAAGCAAAGAAGCGACTCGCCGCGTGAATTGGGATGCCGGCGCGGGGTACACTTCTTCAAGTTAAGGTGAATGTTGTCTAGGAAATGTCGTAAGAGGAAAGAGGAACCCACCCCTTTCTTTTAAACAAAGAACATAGCACGTTGATTGAAAATTCAATGCTTTATATGGTTTAAACTTAACGGTTGTGCTAACATTCCAAAAACAATTTTCGGTTTGAAAAGGAAAACGTGCTTTTTGAATGCGTGTGCCATAAGTCAGTCTCGGAGCCTGCAGGAATTGTGCAGCTCAGGCTTCTACTCAAGCGGGTCAAGGGGGCGAATCCCTCTTTGAAATTTGTTCGCCCCCTAGCAAGTTTTCAAGTTGCCATTGGCTTAATGGCATGTGTATACATTTGGCCCCCTTAAAAATTCATGTTAGCCCCTGGAAGCCATTTCGCCCCCATTCAGTACCTTGTCAGGCTACGAGCCTGGTGCAGTCACATGGGCGTCGACACTGCAGGAACCGCCCCAGTCTTGTTCTCCGTTGCCGAAAGCCCCACCAAGTTGTTAAAGGGAATCCTTGGGGATGATATTTCAATAGCCTTAGACTTAGTATAAGTGTGCATATTTTCCCAACGCTCTCTACGAACTGTAGTTACCCTGCGGCCTGTTGCAACACATTCACCGGTCCTAAAAGCGATCGACGATTTATATACCTGGCAGATCTCAATCATAAAAATGTTATTCAGTAAAATAATTTTGTAGGGAAAAACGGGACTAAAGAGTACTCAGAATTCGGCGCTTAAAGAATTATCCCTTTATATTAAGCAATTGAGCAGTTTTGGTTTTTTCCAAATCATAGTGGCAACACGCACTTGAACCTTTGTCTCTGGACAAGTTCAAGGAATATCTTTGGAGCAAAATATCGCTTTTAAGACCTTCAATCATTTGTAAAATTTCTGTATCGGAAGTTACTATCTGGGTCTAATTATGGAAAACAAATAAGGTCTACAAAGCAGCACACTCATAAACATTCATTATTTGAATACTAACATCTGTTCAGTATATAAAGTTAACTTTGTGTACCAGATTTAGTCTTTTAGAGACTTCGGGGGAGTTCAATACATATTGCATTGCATTCCGTTTATATTTATCTCTTTGTTTTCTAACGTACGTATGAACAACATGAGTTACAGACCCAACCAAAATATTGACGGCAGACTTTCAGGTCAACAGGAAAAGCTTAGCTTCGGCAACATTGTTGCGCTTGTTTAAAACATATATTAAAGGTTTAAAGCACAGTCGATCGACTTCCATGACAAGTTTGACAATCGAATACCTCATGTTACATCCCCCTCTTGTTCTGGACATTTTTCAAACATGTACAAGGAATTGGTGTAAAGTTATTTCTGTATAATACTCACACAGCACTATTGATTTTAACTTTAAGTTCCTCTCACTTTTGTCTACATAAGCTTAGCTCGCGTGCCGGTATTAGGTTTGTGCTACCATTATCCACTAGAGAAAAGCTTTCTCGTCTACGGGAGATTGTCGGAGCCTTACTTTGTTGTAGCTCACGGTTTCTTGTTCTGATGTCATATGTGTAAACTCCATTTAAAGGGAATAGTGAAATGGTGATAATGGCGAAGTGGTGCATGGATTTGTATAACGAGTAGGGGAGGGGGCGGGCGGGTTAAACCCACAAAGGTCAGAAAGTCGAAGTCACGACTACAGCGTAGGTTCGAAGGGTGAATAGGGGACGAAACCAAACTTTTCTCTCGATCCTCGCTCAGAAAATTCTTGGCTATGATTGTAAAGGAAATGAGAATTCGGGCATTAGTGAAAAAAGTTTCAATTTGGAGTTTTCTTAGTAGAAATTTTGAAAATTTTGAGGTTTCACATGAGAACTTACTTTTCCTTTGAACAAAACAAGTAAACTGAAAAGATGCGGCTGGCTGTGACCGGGACCATATTATTTATCATGCCCAGTAAGCCTCCTTGACCAACCTGGAAAATTTCCTCTACGGGTTGGATCGGGAGACTTCCCCAACGGTTGGCCATAGACCTTATTTCCTGGCCTGGCGACATTCCTGCCAAGATAAGAAATTATTATAATAAAAGAAGTACCCGAGCAAAATATCTGTCAAAAATACCCTCTGCCAGGATCCTTCTGAAATAGTAAGGCAACTTCACCTAATATTCTACATACGTCGAAACATTGTAAGTGTTAAGCACATAATTCTGCTCTTTCTGTGATTGCTTCTGTCCTTCATAACTACAATATGGGAGTAATACTCCGAGGCAGTACTTCATGATTGAACTAATCTCAGTTCTTTGAAGATGTGTTTTGAACAACTGACCTAAAAGCCATACCTAATTAGGCTCCAACTGCAAATAATAGTCGTCACATTTTCTATAGTGGTCACATTTTCTTGTATTCCGTTTCTTACAGAACAAGAGTGACGGGTCAGAGCCAACAGTGGAAGATCGTGAAAGAATGGTAATGTAAAAGTGTGTTTACATTCTTCTTCTTCTTCTTCTTCTTCTTCTTCTTCTTCCTCTTCCTCTTCCTCTTCCTCTTCCTCTTCCTCTTCCTCTTCCTCTTCCTCTTCCTCTTCTTCTTCTTCTTCTTCTTCTTCTTCTTCTTCTTCTTCTTCTTCTTCTTCTTCTCCTCCTCCTCCTCCTCCTCCTCCTCCTCCTCCTCCTCCTCCTCCTCCTCCTCCTCCTCCTCCTCCTCCTCCTCCTCCTCCTCCTCCTCCTCCTCCTCCTCCTCCTCCTCCTCCTCCTTCTTCTTCTTCTTCTTCTTCTTCTTCTTCTTCTTCTTCTTCTTCTTCTTCTTCTTCTTCTTCTTCTTCTTCTGTGAGACATCCACTAGGACATTGATTTACCCACGCATACGTCGAGAAGTGTCTAAACCCTAATGTGGTCTTCAATAGGCTGAACTGGATCTTTGTGACCCAAAGGACTATCGACTCAATAAGCAGGAACACTATGTCAATCTCTTACCGTATTTGGTAGAAAAATAATTCACAACAATTTGTCCAAGCATAAAAATGACAAAAGTGTAAATTATGCATTTGGCGAGTTCTGCTGGTGTTATGTCGAAGTTTGTAAAAAAAACGAATTTGAACCTTACCAAAACACCCTTAGTGAAAGGAGTTAGCCTATTTTGCCTTCGACGGTCAGATAACGTAGAGAGATCGAAGTCCTTTTTAAGTAGCTAACTTTACATCGGTTAAACAAAACGACAAATTCTTTTGGAATACCCCTAAGATTATGTTACCTCTGTTGCAAATATACTGAACATGCTTATCCTAAGGTCACTAGTGATAAAACCCCTAAGTACTTAAAGCAAAAAAAGTTTATGATTTCTATAGAACCAATGGTACAAATAATTTCTAAAATATACCACAGCTCCTGGAAGTTTCAGTGGGAGTGATTCTTTGCCCCAGTTTGCTACGAAACTGATAACGCAGGTTGTTAATATGAGAAGTATCCTAGCGGTATGTAGTGTACGTTAAGATAAGACCATGAAAGTGATTGATGTCACAGTCTGTCGTCTGGACTTAGAGGTAGTATGGCATTTTCATTGACATTGACATGTTTGAGTTAACTTCAGTTAATTTCATATTCATGGCAGATATGGGTCGTAAGAGCATTACCCTGTTATTTCCTAGATAGATTTCGACACGGATAAGGCTGTAATATCAGCCATTCGGGTTGTTCGCCCAGTGAGCGTCGTAGCGGGAATACAACGTTTGCCTACCAGTGTTTTCGATATAATCTGAGCATGCGCAGTTGCAGTAAATTTAATAGGGGAACCTCGTATTATGCAGTGCAATGCGAGCATGCTCATGCTACAAATAAGGGGATTACCCTGACTAGTGATTATGCTTACAAGTAAAGTATATTGGCCTGTATAGTGTTGCTACTCATAGTATTATTTTGTACAGTTTAGGGCTGCTGTGCACAGCTAATGTGCAGTCCTGCTCATGACTTCTTGCACTTAGTAATTTCTGAAAAGAAAAAAAAAAACATGTTCCTGAAAAGGTTGCACTAGCTTTTCAATTTTTGGAAGGGATTTCACTCCCTGGAAAAATTCTGGGAGGACCCCAAATTTGTAGTTTTATATGTTATACCACCAGGCCATCAGCATTATAGCTTGTTGATAAACCATATGCCACGATTGTTGTTTTTCCTTACGGATTCCTGGGAGGAATTATCCCTCCCTGAAAACTTCTGCGGAAGGGATTCCTATCATTTCAGCGCCATTCGCGCAATGGCGCACCTTTATGCGAACCCTGATTCCTGACACCAAGTACTTTAGCCAATAAACAGTCATTCACCCTCTTCGCATTTCCAGTTGTCCGGGTGAACTTGTGGGTCAGGTGCAACTCTGTCTTATACGTCTATGTTCATAACAGAAAATTCAGTGGGTTTTTGTTTGGTTAAGTTTACTTATTGTTTAGATCTATGGCCATCATAAGGGGAAGGAAAAAAGGTTAGAATAAGACTATTTCATTGCATTTTTCATCAATTTGCACTCAAAACAAAACAAGTTCAGTTTACACAGGGACCCAGGGACTCGGGCCTTAGGACTCGGACTCGGACAGCAGGGACTCGACTCCAGCAATGGTATACATGTATGTTCACATGTGTCTCGTGGAAAGTGAGAAATGTGTAAGTGATACTAACAAGGATGTCTTGTCTTTCGAGCATTTGATTACAGCATAAAGGTTCGATGACAAGTTGATAAAGTAGGGTGGATCTAGGCTTATTGTCTAATGTAGTTATTATTTATTATATTTTCAGCTGTCGGAAGATGCCAGATATAAAAGAGAATGGTCAGAAGAGACCTACGAAGAATGGGTAAACAGCTTATATCCAAAAAGTACAATCTCTACTAAAAGGAAATGTTATTTAAAACATCGTTGCATTCTGCTTAGCAATTGATTACCAAAAAGATGTCCTCTTACTCTTTTTGCAAACGGTTTGATATTAAGTTTTGTTATGTTCTAGATACCTCAATCTCAAGATAGGAATGACAGACACTTTTCAAATTTAACATATAGATTTACCATGTTGAGAGAAAGAACCCTGTTGCTTTGGGGGAGTTCAAATGTCATTTGAGGTCATCGGCGGTTAACTTCTAAAACCTTGTAAATGGCTTGTAAACACGATATGTCAAGATAGCAATGACAGACACTATTCATACTTGGCATATAGATTTGTGACGATGAGAGAAAGAACACAATTGTTTTTGTAAAGTTCAAAAGTTTAGATGAGGTCACCAGGGGTCAAAAATTAAAAACCTTGTAAGCTTGATATTTGAAGATGGGAATGACAGACAGTTTTCTTTCTTACTTTCTATGTAGATTTGTCATGTTGAGAGAAAGAACCTTATGGTTTTTGGTGGAGGTTACAAGACATTTGAGGTCACCAGAGGTCAAAGAATGAAAAACTTGTACTCACCTTATCAAAAGAAAGGAATGAGAGACACTTTTCATACATAGTGTGTAGATAGTTCATAGAAAGTAAAAGAACCTTATTGTGTTTGATTCAGGACAAAGGTCCTCTGAGGTCATGAGGTCAAAGTGTGACAACTTAGAAAATGATATAGTCAAAAGGATATACTTTGGGGATTAATCTCAATGCAACAAATCATCCCTTTTGGTCTTTCTGGTTCCTTTAAGTGTTTATGTCAAATTTTTAAATCTATCCATGATCAAAATTCAACATCATGTTGTTAGCAGTTTTTTTGTGTGTGTGTGTGTATATGTGTGTGTTTAAGTCTTAGTCAAAAGAATATAAACTATCATTCTATATAGGTCAATTTATATCTTGCATAGTTTTCGGAAATGACAAAATAAAATTTTTGAACCCTTCTCTTTAGTTCATTTTGGCAATCTTAACTTTGATCAACATCGCCTACGTTTCAATCATAAAAGTTAATTTATGATATTAAAAATACCTTTCTATCAACGGTAAGCAAACTGCCCAAAACTATTTCAGAGTAAAATTTGTCTCAGTGTACGATTTTTGTTTTGATGACCTTTGGCCAATTTATGATCACCCTATCGGCATCACAACCCCAAGAATGGACGGGTATAGAGTTTCTCAGATAAACAAGTGAACTATTTGTATTTTTTTTTTTTTTGTTTAGTCTATGGCACCTATAACTACCCACATTCAATGACTCAATTAGTTTATACATGTTTGAGGGTTACTTATTCTAAGCATTCTGGTGAAATTGCATTAACATCTGATGTGCCCTTTTCAAGATATTTGCAGGTACAGTTGTCATATGTTTAGTACAAAGTGAATTTGACGCAGCACATATGACGTCATGACCTCACATTAATGAGTACCGTTCTGTTTTTCTTTAAATTTAACGATCAACTTTCTCCACCATATAACCCCATGTTATCCTCATGTAAATGCATGAGAGGCATGGGAATTTCACAAACTTTAAATTGTTTCAGAGGAGCTCCTATCCCTATTAACATCAAGGTCAACTCAACAGACTGAAAACATAAAGGAAACAAAGCATTTCCCATCAATGTGAGGAAGTGACATAACTCCTGCTTGCCTCAAGCTCAATTTTAGTCACAAATGTAGTAACTTCATTCCATGGTATCTTGAGTACTTTATGTTAGATTTGAATGAAAGCTTCACCAAATTGCATAGACTAAGTTCCTCCTTTACATATGAAAAGTAATTTTTTGCTTAAAGGCTTCCTTTAAACGATGTTTATCAGACTTGCAACAAATCTTCACCTGGACCGGAACTGATGGCCTAACTTTCGTGAACTAACTGTTACCATATCAACGACAGCACTGTTTCTTTAAGTGTCATTTTAAGAAATGCAGCAATAAGTACTGCAGAAATTTATAAATTGTTTTTTTTTTTACTCCCTTTCTTCTTTCTGTAGCTGAAGGAAATTCGAAAGGAACTAAGGTAAGTGTCGAGAGGATTTATGTGACTAGTATTACTCAACAAAGAGTATTCTGTAGAAGGTCGGGATCTAATTTCTGAAAGTAGGGACAGAGCCAAAAGTTCCATTGGACTACTTTTTGTATTTACTAATGCCATTTTTTATTTACTAATGACATTTACTGATGAGAAACATAAGGGCTGCTCATTTTGCAAGAAAATATTTGTTTTCCAGTATCTACATTTTCCAATGTTACACAATAAAGTTAAAACTAAACGAAACCCTTTACAGAACGGTGAATGGAATCTTCATTCTTCTGTGACGTAATGCAGCTAAAGTGACAACATAAACATTAAATTTAACCCCAGGAACTGAAAAAGGATACATCGGCCGAAGTTTAGAGAGGAAAGACAACCTATGAAGTCATGGTGATGTGTTTATGTATGTGCGCTTGGGCATGTGTGTGGGTGTTTGTGACACTTTGCCCGTTACTAGTAACACAATCTCAAAAAAACAGAAACTGACAGTTCTCAAACTTGGTACAAAGATGACCCATATTTAACGGATGAACCCTATTGTTTTGATGGGAGGCAAATTACATCTGTGGTCACGGGGTCGAGCGCTGTAAACCTAGTTAAGAGGAAGCTTGGAGAGATTTCATACTTAGTGTGTGAATGCCTTATGGTTAGATACAGAACGTTATTGTTTTTTGGTGGAGGTCAACATACATCATCCCGGGTGTCAAAACCTTGATAACATAATATAAGTAGGAAGCTTGGACAGATTTCGTACTTGGTATGTGGATACTTATGGTAATCAAATGAATCCTACTGTTATCGTGAGAGGTCAACGTTTATCTGGGGTCACTGAGTATCAAACTGTGAAAACCTTGGTAAGACATTATCTCAAGGTAGGGAACTTGGATAGATCGCATACTTATTATGTAGATACCTTCGTTATGGTAAGAGGTAGAACCTTTCTTGTTTTTGGTAGAGGTCAAAGGTCAAACTCTGAAAACGTGTCAACAAAATATCTAGAGGAAGCTTGGATAGATTTTTATACGTTATGTGTGGAAACCGATGCTTTATGGTAAGGGAAAATAGCTTTTTGTTTTTGATGGAGAACAACAACTATCTGGGATCACTGAGGTCTCCTTCATACTTCACACGGTGTTGCGTGAAATCCAGAAGTAAACCCACTTCAGTTTTGTGGAATGTAAAAGGTCTGCTGAGATCACCAGAGGCCAATGCGCAAAATATCCAAGAATCCTCGAGGTCAAATAGAGTTCCAAGCTATATCTTTTCGGCACATTAAGATTACATTCACCCAGTGAATGAAAGAACGGGGCATCTTGGCATTATCTCGCATTGCACGTTTGTGCTTTAATTCATTTCGTCTCCCAGAAATTTTTTTGCCTCCCCCCCCCCTCCCCCTTGAAGGGCACTTTCTTCCAGTTCCGTATCTTGTCTGGTTACGGGCCTGGTCCCCAAAGGCCAGAATGTAACGAGACAGTCCTTTTACGGGTATAGTAAACATCTGTTATGACTTAAATCAGTGATGGTTCGTGCTTACATGTTAATGCGTCTCCTATGCATTTCAGCAAACACGTTAAGGACTACATCGAAATCTATACTGTTAGCAAGCTGTCTTTCGATTGAGAAGATCGCAAGGCCCGACAGCCTATCTTGACCCATTTTTGTATGTCGCTCACTTTTGATTATGTTGAATTAAAAAGAAAAACTTCCTTCTGAAGAATCAGTGTTGCTGGTATTGTCAGGAAAATGGTATATAATCTGTGTACGTATGGTGTCACTAGACAAATGTGAACATGTACTTGAAAAGACCGTGTATAGTTTTCGAGTCTCCTTGGAATATCTCGTCCTGGTGCCCCCTGACATGGATCCTCTATGCAATAAATTAAAGCTCAAATTCATACTTATTATCCGGCTTTAGATTAGTTGTTTTGAATTCAGGGTGTTCTCCCAAGTTTTCAAAGTTCTTCTGGAGCTCATCTTCTATTTCTTCTCCATATACCTCGATGAGTTTACACATAAACTAGAATGTCGTCATCTCCTCTCAACATCAAATTCGGTGAGAGTGAATCGAGAATCCGCAGTACATCCCGGTTTGCTTCGAATCGTTCTTTCAATTGCATAATGCAAGTATCAATGCTCGAAAAATGACGTTGGTTTTGAATTTGACTTCCGCCGGTCGCGGTTAGTCTTGGACCTCACCACCTGAAAGATGTCTACAAATACGCAACCTTTACTCGTCAAAGTCTGGTACAATATCTCTGAAGTCGCTCTTGCTTTTGCGATTAAAGTGTTATGGTGGCAATTTGATAGTTTGCATTCAAGACCCTCTTCCGCGTTCGCGTTGCCATTCCATCTACTGTTCCAAAATGGACCCATGCTTTTGAAACATTTTCCAAGCTGAGTGGGGCTGAAGGTGTATAGCGGTGTTTTTGCGGTCCCCTATTTTACTAACCACCTTTTTCCAATTAGAGACACCAATTACCACCAATTACGTTCTGTTGAAGGATCATCCATGATGCTGAATAGGCAACATGCTAAACAGATCATTGCATTCTTTCTAGGTGAATACTCAAGCCAGTACCTATCAATCATTTGGCCATCTATTAGTTGCCTCTTGTACCACTTCTCGTTGAAGCTATGTTTCCTCCCCGTTTGAGTATAAGGTAGAAATTTGCTATTTTCCATGTCTTGCTGCACTGGTCTACATAGACCAAGAGGAAAAATTTGCTGCTTCAAGGTTTTAGTCATCTTTTGTTTTTGTTTTCTAAGTATCGAAGGACCTGATCATTCTGGAAGGCCATACACATGTTCAACTCAACGGGCGCTAGATGGCGATCTTCGTCGGTATACTCAAGTTCCTCTTGTTTGTGTGTTGTTCGGGTGTTGTTCTAAAATGGTGTCAACATTTTCAATACCTTTCATTCTTGGTAAGTCAGTAGTGAATGCAATGACTCCTGGTGGGCCTGGATGCCGGCCTAACATGCTGTCATCATTGGACTTACTGCAGAGTCGCTGGCCTGTCGAATCACTTTGCTTAGAATCAGAAATATCGATTCTTGTTTCTGTAATTGTTGGACTGTACGTCGTATGTACTAACATGATACAGCTTGGTAGCTGGTTCTTCTTCATCGACATTAATTGAGCTTGACTCACTCCCTCTAACATAGACATCATGTCTTCCTTTTGCTTTAGCTGCCTCAAACGGATTTGCTGGTGTACCCACCAGCGAATATTTAACGAGCTTATTCTCTTTTAGGAATTCAAGGTGGGTTAATCCGTTATGTTTCTTGCGAAAGTCATTCGAAAAACAGCTTTACACACTTTACAAAGCACTCTCTTGGTAAAGGTGTGCGTTGGTCAGGTTTTCGATGTCGGGACCACCCGATCGTCGGTTTGAACTTGACCAACAAAGACTCCTAGTAAGACCACCCGAGATGTCCATTTTGGAGTAGGTCAAACGCCCAAACCCATGAAGCTTTCAGGAAAGACCACCCGAGACCAACCCAAAAAATTGGAAGCAATCTTTGACCGCAAAAGCGTACAATTAGCAGGATTTTCATTACCACTAAATATTACTGAAAAATCACTTAATTTACCTACGTAAGTTCAAGAAGTGACAAATTGCGATAAAATTACAATCAACAGAGCAAATGTTATCAAACTTGATATCAAAGAACAATCAACCAGAGGGAGGGTTAGAAAATATAAATTAAAGCTGAGGTAAAGTGACTTTCATATAAAGCAAAAGTTTAAGGACCAAATCTAAGATCTAAGTAAAATCGATGAGAACCAAAATACAGATAAGATCTCTTACAGTCAACCACACCACACGGCTACGAATCAAATCTCCCAAATGTCAAAGCTAAAGAATATATTAATTTTTCAAGTTTAGTTGAAGAAGAATAGTAATTGCACAATTATCTAGCCCCCCCCCCCCCAGTCAAACTAAGAGATTCTGCACATCTAACACACAACAAAAACGGTAATGATATAGGGTAATTAACGATTTAAGTCATTTATTAAAGATTCGTGACCAGACGCTTTTTTAAAATTAAGCATTAATCATATGCACCCCCTTTTCGAAAACAACCAACGAGTGAATTTACAAACTTGATTGACAGGCTCGCAACTGTTCTTACAAACAGCTGTTGTGAGCAGAGCTTCAGCTTCACCATATCCTCACGTATTGATTTTTTGTGTCACATTCTCGTCTCGAGACTTGCATATTATGCATGATATTATGTCACAAAGTTAGGGTTAAGGAGAAGACATGTAATAAAGTTTGAGTTGAAGGGTCTCGAAACTTGAAACCTTGCATGATATCATGTGAGGATTAGGTGCTCAGCTTTATACATACGCTGCATATTCAAGAGAGGCGGATCTATCAATGGCTTAGACGAGCAACACAAACTACAAGCTTGCAAGCTCATAAAAACTGCAATTTTGCACGTTTGCATGCATAAAAGTCTCAATCGTGTTTTTCGGTTTTTCTCGGTTTGGGTCTAAAACGGTCAGACCACCCGGACCGAAGAGGCGTCGGTTCCATGACTGATCAGACCACCAAACCCGGCCGTCGGTCCCAGTTCAGCGAGACCGCCCAAAACCGACTTCGGTTTCGGGTAGTCTCGATTTGGTCCCGCCTGTGGGCGGTTTGTGCACACCTTTATTTCTTAGGTGGCGAACTTTTATGCCTAAAGATGGCATGTTTCCTAAAAGGCAAAACATTTACATGCTACCATCTTTCCTGCATCTAAAAAGAAACCACACTATCAGAATTCATCAGATGCAATGTTTTGATTAGCAATTACCTACCCACAAAAAATTCAAGAGTGATACAGTAATTTGATTTATTTATATCAATAAGTATTTGAAACTAACGCAAAAGCTCTCACTACACCCTGTAAACTTTGGGGTTAGTCACTAGGCCTATAGCTTTTAAAGCACCGTAACCCTAATCAAGTTAATGTTTCATCATCACTAAGTGTTAATGCAAGCCCGCGTAAAATACTACATAGCCTGCGCACTGAAGTGAAACTCAGTTCTTCGCTCCCAGTGTTAATCTCGAACGTGCGATTGTGCATGTATTATCGATCACCAGGCGCGGTGCCACGGGGGGGGGCAGGGCAGACATTTGCCCCCCCCCCCTGTGGTTTTTCAACCCAAAAATTAAAATCATCTAAAAAACGTTTGAAGACACATAATTTTGTAGGGGGTGGGGTGAGGTGTTACAGTATGTCACCCATCTATCACAATATTAGTTAAATTGTTCGTTACAAAATACCTGCAACTTGTAATTCCCGCACGGATAACGTTTTCTGTTTTCTCCATTGTTTTCGTGAATGCAGGTTAAGTATTACATAAACACTAAGGCCATTATACATAACACGCAAACAAAAAGGGCATAGGAACCGAGAGTAAAGCTAAACCAATAAAGTAGTATACCCTAAAGCCAAGTTATTGTGAGACCTTACACATATCAGGGAGGTGTTATTAGCACCATCCCTGCACATATGGTGTCACAGAGCAAACAGTTTTCCCTCTCTTGGAGAAAAGGTGTGTATCATTGCAAGTTACACCAAAAAATACAGACAGCTTATTTGTCCTTCAGGGGATACGCCTGATCCATGAATCTCTGTCTAACCAAAACCCCAACCCTACCCGTAACTCGGTCTTTAGTGAACCTCCGACCAAGTGAACCTTTCGTCTATGGGTATTCCCCCCTGTTCGGATTATGTAATGTTTGGCAATCTCAAACATTTACTGCCTCTCCATTCCCAGCATGTGACCATTTAAAAATTTAGAACAGGAACATTTATATTGGGGGTATCATGAGTCAATCACTTAACGAACATTTTGACAATAAAAATATAAAAAACATTTAATAAAATAAATTAAACTTTGAAGTAATATTATATGTCTCCCTTATTGCATACGCGTAGGAAGGGAGGGGGGGACTAAAGTCCTAGTCCAAAATCTGGAGGACAAAAGCATACTTCTGCTCCCAATATCCAAGGTCAAAAACCCCTTATTTGTCTCTTCAGTAAAACTGTAAAAAATTTGCAGTGATTTCCTAAAAATATGCCCAAAATGTTGCACCAAATTGCATCTGAGGACCCTCAAATACCCATAAATCTTCCAAAGGGGAGGGAGACACTCCTCCCCTTAGACCCTCCCCAGGACAGCGATCCGAAACAATATTCAGCCCCCAGTCTCGAAAAGTTACCTACACCTATGCCTTATTGTGCTTTATTTTGGTGTTGTCTCCACTGAGTAATTCATAGAAAACGAATTTTAAATAGTAGGTACATGGCCGTACACAACACAATCTTTACTGTATGAAGAAATCTTGAGTCAATCAGAAAAAGAGCAAAGAAAAACAGGGCGATGCCACATGGGGCAGGGGGCAACCGCCTCCTATCATTTGCAAGAACAGGGGAAAGAGAGAAGGAAAAGAACAGGAAAAAAGAAAAGGTAAAAACGAAAGAGAAGAAGGGGAAGCGAACGAGAAAGAAGAAAGGAGGAGGGTGGGGTAGGCATATATTTGATCCATATAATTAGTCCAGAGCTTCCAATAGGCCCTATTCCGGTGTCTGCCAGCCTTTAGATACCTTGTATAATGCATATATGAAGCAACGAAAATATTCGTAGTAGTTCGTGTTTCTGTTGACTCAACGTATTTTTGAGTGAAAACATATCCATACATAAAAGGGGGTGGCTTCAGGAGATTTGTTGACTACATACCCTTCTCTTAGACAACAAAGGCTACTCCAAAGACATCACCATTTTGCATCTAAGCAATCTTAAATTGATAAAAATTTCTCAAAGGGGAGGGGACACCCCTCCCCTTAGACCCGTCCCCAGAAAACATCTTTCCCCAAAGCAAAAATTAAAATTCAATAAATTATGAACACTCTCTTACATATATGACCAGTTCAAAAATATACCATAGATATTACCATTTTGTACCTAAGCAATCTCAAATTAATAAAAAAATTTCTCAAAGGGTAGGGGACACCCCTCCCCAGAAAAGCATCTTTCCCAGAACAAAAATTAAAATTACTAAATTATAAACTTTCCAGCCATATATGATCAGTTCAAAATATGTACCAAAGACATCATCATTTTGCATCTGAGCAACCTTAAATTAACAAAAAAATTTCCCAATGGGGAGGGGGATACCCCCTCCCCTTAGACCCCTCCCCAGGACGGCGATCACTCATCTCACGCTTTGCCCCCCCCCCATCGAATTACCCTGGCGCCGCCCCTGTCGATCACCCTACTGCGCGCTGCAAGTAACTGACGCATTACAAAAAGTTTTATGTGGACAAAACATACCGGTTTTTCTTAGCCGTTCTCATTCACAGCTAACAGTAGGCTATCTCGTGAGAGAAAACTGCCAAACTGAAATATTTAGTACTCAGGACCCACCTAGGCTACATCAACCATCATGCACATAAAATAAGACGGAGACGAACATTTACATATTAAGTTATACGCCTATTGATGACAGGGTGATTTCCACACAAATTTCCGAGATAGTGTTAATTCATCGAGATAGGATGATAAGATGGGCCTTAGTTCCCAATTGGCAGCCGGCAAAATTCGAACTAAACTTCCAATAATTTGTGTTCTAACCCCCTGACACTAGTATACTTTGAGGTGTAAGGGGACGGGAGGGGAGTAGAATGGGGTATGAATGTTTTGTAGCCAATGATTAACACCGTATCATAATTAATGTTATATTGCCCCCTATAATTTCCTTAATCGGAAAGCCCAAAGGCTTAATAATTCCTTGCCAAAAAGAAATGCTTTTTTGCATTGAAGTTTATTCCTCAAATTATCCGTCTTGGGATCCTATGTTTGATGACGTATTTATAGTTTGATCTCTGATGACCTCACAAAGCCACTAAAAATCGAAAGTGTAGTTTTATGTTTGGAAATTTACAAAGACTCAACCTTAACGTTTCGCTGTTCACAGAAAGACACAATTCGGGGTTTCGCCAACTGTCTATCTAGGTAACGATGTTTCATTGTTTCATTCTTTGACCTCACATGCCCTTTGACCAGGACTGTATCCTGACCAAATCTGATTCCTTTAGTCACCATTGCGGGCCAATTTCGAGTCCTACAGTATCCTATTAAGAGCTAATTTCGATTCCAGCTTCTTCAGTTCCGGGCCAATTTCGAATTCTGCCACTTCACCATGAAGTAACTTATGGAAATGCCATGCCAAAATGTTCCCACAGAATTGACGGTAGAAAGGGTTGGCAATGGATAGGGAAAGTATGGCAACCAATTGGGAGATATGCCCTTCACTGCTACTTTATTTTGTCGACTTCTACAGGTTGACTGATACTGGGTATATTATGAACGGTTTTCTTCAATAAAATACATCTGTAAATAATATCATTGGAAAACTCAGGTTCTGTGGAAATTTACACCTTCCTCTTTCTAAATTTTGTCAAATTCAGGCCCCTAGAACGTTACAGATAACAGAGGCAAAGGTGTATACTTCAAGTAAGCCAACCTCAAACTGAAGTGAATGGACACATACTGATCCTATTCACTTCAGTCTATTCTGCTTATTCATTTTTCTTCAGTTGTATCTTCACCTCAGTTTGAGGTAGTCTTACATGAAGCATCTCCCAAAAAGTTGGCAATAAATCACAATAAGTGAACAGCTGCTGTTCAACAGCTTTTAAACTTACCCCCGCCGTCAAGAGAGTTGGCATCACGGAATTCTGTGGTTGATAACGACTTGGAAAAACAAATGGAATATTTGTAGAACGATCTGCAAGGTCAATAAAACTCTAGTGAGGGAGCAGGTGCAGATAGGGAACACCTCGTATATGAGCTTTGCTTTATGACTACTTAGATCTTAGACTGACGGGTATTTTCTTGGTCTGTACGACTGTGTCTTTTGTGGGATCAACTTCTCATGGCTTTATTTGTAATGACTTTGATTACCCTCAGTTACAACGGGTATTTTTAAGGGTCAACTTTTATACCATGTAAGTTAAAATAATACTTTATGTTACGTTACCTTATTTACACCACAGGGAAGATGCAGAGAAAGAACGGGCTGAGTTAAGAGATGAAGAGTCAGATGACGAGGGTTACTCCGATGATGATGACGTCAGCGAGGAACACAGTGAAGATACAAAATAGCAGCTTGTAAGAAGATCAGTTAAAACTTATTTCATATAACTATAAAAGAAATTAAATTCGAAAGCTGACAAAGTTACCAGTACTTTTATTGGAAAAAGTTAGCAGGAAACAGTTTAAAATGTCGTCGAATACGGCAATCTTGAACACTGATACCGTACAATGAATAGCTTTTGAGATCCAAAGCATAATGCTCAACTTTAAAGACCCTCTAAGCTCACCCACACAGTAACGATTCCCCCAACTAACTTAACTTCTAGCCCCGCCTCCAATTTAAACACAAAAAGCTGTGTACTAGTAGAACACTGAGTCCAAGACAGAGCCAAAGGGGCCTGCATCGCGTTTCAATTGGTCGAGGCAATAATAAAAAACAGAGAGTGTGTGACTGTGAGCCTAATTAGGAACACAACTGACTCCCCAAATCATCATTACCAACCACTGACTCTAACTGGTAGATACCCCGCCATATTCCCCCAACCCATCCGAAGATACCCATTTACCTGAATTTTTCTGTTAAAAGACATGTTAAGGAATTGGAAAAACATGGTGGCATTAATGACCATTCCAGGTAGCACTTACCTCAACCTAAAGCCGGTGTAGAAGTAGGAAATTAAGGGGTGATGATGTGCTTTCTTATATTTGGTGACCAGCGTGTTGAAAGAATGAATACTTTCCACAAAAAGATTATTCTAAAGTTTCTGTGTTCTAGAAGTTTAGTCAAATCATGAAGTAATTTTCACGTGGTGGAAACAACAGTGCAACTAAAAGAAACATACAAAATCTGCAAAACCGTGTACTCTTTGTTGGTAACGTTCAATCCAGCAAGTACTCGATCCTTACTTGCAGGAACTTCAGGCCTTAAAAAGTTGGAGTTAATGGAATTAACACAGAGGGGCAGTTTTGCTAGAAGCGCTGACATGATTTCAAATAGAGGCAGGGGGGAATTGGGGGAAGTAGTAATGTTGGGTTGTGCAAAACCTTAAGAGTGTGCATTGTACCCGTTCACTGTGTACCTTTGCACCGGAACAGACAGGGACTATGTCATTGACAGAGGGGGTGCGACGAAACACCCCGTGTCCCTCCCTATAGCAATGCCACTGTGTTACATGGCTGAAGTGTTTTTAGTATAATTGAAATCCACCTGTTGCGATTCCTCACTCAAAATTGGTGAAAAGGACCACTATTAATCTGCCTATCAAATTCAACATTACCACTGCGTTGTTTGATGATTTTCTTTTCTATGTGGAAGTTCTTCGTGAAACATGTGAACTATCTTTCTATAGGTCATCGTAATTGCGTGCCATGTTTCACGTTGCAACTAGAAAGATTCAATTTCGCGAATAAAAGACCTACTTTTTAATTCATGATGGCAATTATTTTCGCTGCAGTAACCCCACAAAAGGTTTAAGCAACATGGCCTACGTTGTAATCGTTAAAGTTAAATGCATGGTATTGACAATGACCCCTCTCTATCAAAAAAAAAAGACAAAAAAACAAACGAACTAACTAACCAGTAATATTTTCATAATGTACCATCTTTATATTTGAAACATGTTATGAAGGATTTTCATTAAGAGAAAGGTTACTTGTAAAATTCACCGCAGTGTAAGCTTCTTTCCACTGTCCTTTGGCCATCTACATCACAACCTTTCGAATGGACAGGTGTGGAGTTTCTCAAAGTTGAAAGTAAGCTATTCGTAACTGGTTCTTTTGCTTCGTTTACGACAGATCATTCATACCCCCCCCCCCCCCCACACACACACATATTCAAAGACTTAAACGTGCAGATACTTGCAATAAACTTTCATCAGGAGTAGAACTGATCAACTAACTTTTTAAACTAACTGTTACCATAGTAACGACAGGACTATTTCCTAATATTGCCATTGTAAAATTCTGTAATGACTGTTGTAATAGTTTATAAATTGTTTGTTTACTCCCTTTCTCTTTCTTCAGGTGGACAAAGCTCGAAAAAACCTGAGGTAAGTATCACTGTTGATTTATGTGACTAGAACTACACAACAAAGAGTCTTCTGAAGGAGGTCAAAATTCCTGAAAATAGGGACAAAACCAAAGATCCATTGTTATTGTACTGTTTGCATTTACTAATGCCATTTACCAGTGCAGAATATAAGGGCTACTAAACTTGAAAGAAAACATTTGTTTTCCATTCTCTACATTTTATAACGTTGCACAATAAGGTTAAAACAAAGAGAATTTGATGAACACCTAACCGCAAGACTTCACGGTCCGGTGAATGAAATCTTCATTCTTCTGTGGCGTAATGCAGCTAAGGTGGCAATATAAACATAAAATTTAAGTCCACAAACTGAAAAGGTACATAAAATTGGCTGATATGTAGAGAGGAAAGACTGATTATAGTGTTGGGGGTTTAGTCCAACTCTTGGGGGGGGGGGTATTCGTAAGATTTTTGGTTTCGATGGAAAGAGAAAAATATCCGTTAATTTTCCTATCAGACTGAGGACCTAAACAATGGATTTCAGGTCCTCTGAAGGAAATTCAATAGATTTGTCAAGTCCTCAAAAGTTCGAACAATAGACAGTCCATTGCCAAGGTAAGGGTTAAGGAAGAAAACACAAAGGAGATAACAATGAGGTCCTCAGATGGTATGTAAAATCGGCTTGGGTGTGTCTCTGTGTGTATGTGACATTTACTCGGTAACACGATATCTCAAGAAGGGAAGTTATGACAGTTCTCAAACTTGGCACATAGATGCCTCACATATTTTAGGAAATCCCGTGTTGTTCTTGATGGAGGTCAAATGTCATCTGGGGTCTCCTTGCCAAGCGGTGAAAACCTTAATAACAAGCAGCTTGGATAGATTTCATACTTACTACGTGGATACTTTATGGTTAGAAAATTACCCTATTGTGTCTGGGAGGTCAAAATACATCTGGGGTCACTGCACTGAGAGTTAAACTTTAAAAACCTTGATAACATAATAAATGTAGGAAGCGTGAACAAATTTCATATTCGATATCTGCATGGATTATGGTGAGAGAAAGAACAGTGTTGTTTTGGTGGAGGTAAAATGTCATCTGGGGTCACCAGGGTCAATCTGAAAACTTGTTAAGACGATATCTCAAGGTAAATAACTTGGATAGATTTCATAGTATGTGGATGCATTATGGTAATAGAAAGAACCGTGTTGTTTTTGGCAGAGGTCAGCGTTCATTTGGGATCACTGAGGGTCAAACTCTGAAAACCTTGTTATCAAATGAAGATAGATCAGGGACAAATCTCATGCTTAGTATGTAGTAAGAAGACACAGTTTTTTGTTTGTGATGGAGATGAAAGGTTATCTGGGATCACTGAGGGTCAACACGGAAAACTTTGTAAACACTTTGTCTCAAGTTAGGAAACATAGATTGTTTGTATACTTCTCATCGTGTTGCAATCACTCCAGTAGAAAACACCTGAGTTTAGTTGGGTGTCAGAGGTCAGCTGAAATCACCAGACGTCAATAAACAAAAATTTTCCGCAGATGCACAGACTAAGCCCTAACTTTTCGGTGTTCACGAGAAGACACAATTCGGAGGTACCACCCACTGTCTATTAAGTTTACGAGGTTTGCGTAGTTTTTACCTATGTGACCACCTCACATGACCTTGCCCCCCCCCCCCGACGGAACCCATAGGTTTTCTCGCTCCTAAAATGACACAACTCTACACGAAGTATGAAAAACATCCATCATATCTGTCTTAAAATATCGCGTTGTTTCAACTTGAAGGTTTTCGGGTTTTAAGGTAACCGCTTGTGACCTCAACTGACCTCTGACCTACACTGAAAACAAAATGGAGTTATTCCTTTCAAGCAATTTTTACTTATTTCGTGTTTTCAGCCCGATGACCTAAGAAAACCCTTGACCTTTTCCTAAAACAGTAGGGTTTACTTTCTGATCATAACCCATCTAGGTGCCAAGTAAGAAAAGTATCCATGTTCTTACCTGTACCTGTAGATAGCCTGTTGTGTTTACAAGGATCTCGGTCTATGATCTCTGGTGACTTCACATGACCTTTGACCTCTACCAAAACAATAAGGATCTTTCTCTTAATATGAGAAACACGTGCTAAATATGAGAAGTATCCATGATTGCTACATTGAGATATTGCGTTTACAAGTCAGCATCGCAAGTACACAAACCCATGCATACGCTTGCCAAAGTGATTACACAGATTTCCTTCGCCTGCGGCAAGGAATCATAAAGGTTATCCTTTCTGAGACTATCTACTTGTTTTTTTGTCGCATGTGTACTATTATGTCAAAGCGGACAGAAAATGTCCATGATTAAAAGTTTAAAATAAAATAACCTTTAATGTTACTTACTTTTTCACAATACAGGGAAGATGCAGAGAAATAACGGGCCGAGTTGCGAGGTGAAGCGTTGAAATACAAGGATTACTCCAATAATGATGACGTCAGCAAGGAAAACAGTGATATTACATAATTATGACGATATGACGAGATGTTACAATAAAAATCTTTTTATTATTATTACCGTGTAAAGGAGCTGAGACGGACTGTTTCTGCTCTACAACCTCGTAGCCAGCTAGAATTCTTAGTAATGGGGAAAGGGAGGGGGGATCACGACATTGAGGAGAGGAAGCAACCGAAACAACCAAGAATATAAACAGTTATAACTTAACATTGCACAAAAATCTTAGGAGGAAAACTATTTTACAGCCCCTCAAAGTTCATTCTTCCTCCCTTGGCTACGTCTCTATCTTCAAGAGGAAGATATTACGTTGCAAACAAAGACAGATGGAACACAATTGCTCAGTGAAACCAGTGTCCTTATTATCAAGCCATCTTCAGTATTAGAACTCTAACAACACGACTTGCACCATGTTGAAAAGATGAAAAAATATTAATTTAGAGAAATACCAAACTTCAGTCAAACTGATTTTAAGCGGATTTAACCAACATTTACGAAGTAAAATGTGAAAGAAGTAAACTGCAGGAAATTGTCTCATTATTATAAGACATAATTTTCCAACATAGTTCAACAGTTTGTACAATACAAATTTGCCCATACCAGCTAACAGGAAGATAATACTGAAAGAATGGGTCTAGTCTTGCAGTATTAAGAAAACCGAACTTAAAAAATAAGATACTTTGGACTTCCATCTCTGTCCAGGTGGAGGCTGTGTTTATATTTATTATTATTATTATTTTACTGCAAAAGTTTCCAATAAGAGCTGCTCAAACTCCCACATGACACAAACCCAAATATTCACAAAATTAACGATTGCTCACGACTATCAAGTAATTCTGATTTTGAATTATTTCCAAGCATGTAACAAATCATTGCAGTAAGGATTTAAGTGGTTCATTCAGCTTTACGACCTAAAATTATTCACAAAGTTAAAAGTCATATTTCATGTGGGGACAATTTCTCTTGGCTCATACCATTCATTTTGTCTTTTAAAGCGTTCCTTATGGAAAAGTCATTTTTCACGAGTTTCACAATATGGTAAGTATAATAAATGAAAAAGAACTCCAGAGAGGGATACATCGCATCATTACTTGCCATTTTAAGAAATCCTTTAGCCATTGAGAAGAAGGGACTGCGGCACTGCATCATTTACTGTTCAAACCATGGGCGCAGGAAGAGGGGTGGGGTAGAGGCAGGCCCTCCCCCACCAATGAAAAGTTTGGTAAGTGTGCTTATGCCCCCCCCCCTTCCTACCCATCAATTCAATGACGGTAACATCTTATTTGATTCCTCCGTATAAAAACGAAAACCTGTAAGAATAATCATCAAAGTTTGCTTTATATATGGCACCAAATTACAACCGAGAAGAGCTTTGTTTGGAGTACAAACCACCATTACGTCCTGGTGTTGTCTTTATTGACACCTTTCTTGATATATCTTGTTTGCACTGTGCACGGTTGTTTGGTCATGTATGGTATCTATTCTTTGCAGGAAGTATCGAACAGGACCACTCCTATCAGACCGACTATATAACGTTATGATATGGCGTCTGAGACTGTGATAACGTTAAGTTATAGTATTTTATCACGCATTTTAGGATGAATACGCTTTTAGGCGCCAAGATTAATTTTACGGTAACCCTCACGGCCCCCAAACTATCTCCCTGAAAACTGAGACCATGAATAGACGCGTAGGGGGACGCATTGTTTATCGACTTAAAGTGATAAGATGCATACGGTCTTGTCTTTTGATATTAATGTCGATGTCTCAATGTTTCTTTGATGCTACGTGTGGTGCGTACAATTTAGTTACTTTAATGGTATTTTTCAAGTGCACTGGTCAGCAAGACATTGATCGTTCTTCAAATTCACTGTTTATGCTTTTACATTCTCGGTCTGTATCATGACGTACCGGTTAGTTTTACTTTAATTAAAGCGCCCCCCCCCCCCGCTGCAATGAATCGTTTGTGTCTTTGAAGAAATAAACATATCTATAGGTAGCTTGTGGGAAGGTGTGCCCAGGCCCTCAGTCAAAATACAAAATAGCAAAACACTGGTAGGCGCAGACTTTGATGTTTGGCCGCCCGGTTACATGTGTCTTTTACATGTGTCTTTTACATGTGCCTTTTACATGTGTCTTTTACATGTGCCTTTTACATGTGCCTTCTGGTCCCCCTCCCTTCTCACCTCGGTAGTACTGTTAGTACTTAACATTGCTATAATCTCATCATTGATTTGCTCAGTTAACAATCTTTCTATTACTATGTTAATGTGTTGTTAAGTTTGCTGTGTAACATTCTATTAATCATATATTAATCAATCTGTATAAATTTTGTAATGAGAAGGAAGGAAATAAACTGAAAATGAAAATAGCCACGCTAGGTATGTTGTTGACTCATTGCCGACCAGGGATTCCATTATGGATTTCGAGAATATTATTCATAAGTTTATTCATTTGCGGTAGTTTTTAGGCAATAGAATTTCATCTCCCAAATAAAACCATTATACGACTTATGGTTTGGTTGATAGTATCACAATTATTTCAAGATTCCACATAAGAGTATCATACATTCCGACGCTGCCTCACTTTTATAACTTTTCTAGGGATGTAAAGCAATGTTCATTGAATATTTGTTGAACGAAAATAAGATAGCTTCATGACATACCTCAAACGTATTGACAGTCTTTCTGAACATCGTCATCACTGCAACTCTTCTAACAGAAATTTTGGCGTACTTGTAAAACAGGAAAAAAAACCCTAAGTTCTAATATTTAGACCGACTACAGTTTCCCCGTTATAAGGCATTACGTCGCTACCGCATGCGTTTGGCGCGCCGGACTACCCTATCATCGTTGCAAAATTAAGCGCAGAGCAGTTTTCCCGAGTAACCGTTCCTTTGAGGGGCTTGTAGCTTGCATTTACTAAAACGATGCAGCTTCTGAAGTTGTTCAGACAACATTTCAAGTTTGCGTAATGTACCGTACCATCGTAATGCTTTACAATATACACACCTGTGATTCGTATCATGCAGCTGTTCCGCAATAGCTCCATTTTTGTAGGCCTTTCTACTCCGCCTATAAGATAATCCGGCCCGTTCATCATTGGAAGTACTTTTTTTCGGATGTAGATACCCTTTAATGTAACGTTTGACTTTCTCAGGTTCCAGTAAATAGCCATATGAATTTTAAGAAAAGGAGACTCTTAGTTGAGAACTTAGGTTTTCTAGACTAAAAGCATTAGCCTATAAGAGCAGAACCCTTTGAAGTACAAGCCACCATAACAATAACTGTAGCAAGGCTGTTTACAAAGTTCTCGTTACGTCTTGTGTCATTTTGGGTGGTGCCACCCTTTCAGAATGGATTCAGGTTGTCAAATGTAGTGGGGACGGTGTACGATACCCACAATGCCTGCTACAGCCACAATGACTGGACTATAGCAAGTATATATCAATTGCCTATTGATTACACACCAGTGTTGTGCCCTTTGCCCATCACACGGACACACATTTAAGGTATCATCATAGTTAATAGACACATCCCTGGCTAGGAAACTTTACGTACACCCTATACACACCACGTACAAGCCAAGTAGCTATGTTGAGACGTGCAGAAAAGTGCATCACGTGACATTAACCGTGCACACGATCGATGAGTAGAGATATGGCTACATTGAGTGTTGTGTTGTTCAGTCATTCATGGAAATAAATTGAAGTTGATTCAAGGGTTGGAAGGGTTTCAGGAAGCTTTCGAATCAGTAAGTGTTTGTAAAGGTTCAAATAAACGAAGAAATTATATATATATATATATATATATATATATATTAGGGAAAATACCCAATCATGATATATACTTGATATAAGCACTAAATTCCACTCTTTAGGAAGAAAGTGAGTCGTTCTCAAACTGACACAGACCTGCCAACTTCTCCCCTGGTTTTACCGGGAGACTCCGGTAGTTCGCACGCCGACACCTCGCGGCAGTGAGTATGCATACAATACGGCGTACGAGTTGCTGCAACGAACGTGGAAATAATGGGGCAACTTTCACTGTGGATTAGCGAATAACGCGGCGTACACGAACGTACGATCGATTGAGTTGGCTATAAGGCTACATTTAGATGAAAATCTTCCAATCTCCCTAATTTCCCACTAATCTGGCTTTTATGGCCCTGAAAAATTTAGATTTCCCTATTTTGGTCTGTTGACAATTGCGGAGGTTTTATCGGTAAAGTTGGCAGTGTATGTAGGCTACTAACTAGGCCTATAGCTAGTAGCTCCAGCCGCAAATACCGTTAGGTATTTGGAAGGTTTCAAGACTGAAAAGTAACAAAACCAAACTTTTACAAAAAATATCATAATTACCGTTTGATAAAGGTTCACAAGTAGTGCTACAGAAGTACTACTTTGGAGGTAGGTAGGTAGTACTTCCATAGTGGTGTATGTAACGCCTTGTGCTACGAGTACGCACGTGTAGTAGAGCTAATCAACCAGCCTTGTGCACGGTTAGCATCACGTGACTACTGAAAATCAGGATCTCAACATAGACCGTGCAGTTCGCCGAGTTTCCCAACCAGGGATGTGTCTATTAACTATGGTATCATATACTAGTTTCGACTATACTAGTAAGCTACTTGAGCAAGGCTTTTCTTCTCTATCAAATTCATTGGGTGTAGCGGAGGGTGGTGTGGTTTTTCTTACTGAAGTAAAGAGATTCGACGCAATGACAACCCAAGGGTCTCGACTGGAGTGTTTTCTTTAATATTGTGCTTTATTGTCCATGAACTCGTAAACTCCGTGAAAACTGTACGAATAAACAAATATTATAGTGAAATTAAGTGATATACAAACATATATGCATTGCAAAACTGACATGAAATACAAAAATACACGTATACTGAAGTTATTACATTTACTACAAAATATACAAAAATAGCAAGAAAGAACATCAAAAATACAATCTGTTGGGTAATTCGTTATCAAATTGATATTTGATATTGCACAGGTAAAAGTCACAGTACATATAACGCTACAAAAATACATACCTCCTTGGGCTCTCTACCACACCGTGGTCGCAAGTTAAGGTTTCGCAATTAGTGTCGCATACGGTGGGCCGGTTGCCACGCCCGTGGCTACTTTGGCTAGAGATGAGTGTCAGAGTGTGTATAATATTGACTCTTCGAAGGCTTGAGGCAGAGTGACGCCAGTTCACCTAGCAAGCAAGGACTAACAATAGACTAGCATGCTACGGCCTGCATTCCAAGGATGAATGCAAGATTCCACAGCGGATCCTGAATTTTAAAGCATCTTAAAGGGTGACTGTTACATGGCCCCTCAAAAATGATTATCATTTTTCCCTATGTATCGCAGATAAAAGTTACATTGGGTAAGCCAAGAACCGCAATTTATCATGTCCCTCGATATATCGCAGAATAAATTTAACATCGAGAGAACTACGCATCGCAAAAAATGAATTCCGAGTAGCCCAAGTGGTAAATGTATTGCAAACTTGTACATCAAAACTCATGGCCGCAAATAACTTTCGCACAAATACCATATCTAAACAACACAACATAACATTTATTGCTTCACATTACACAAATCGCACATCTTTCCATAGTCTAAAATTTCGATCGCATAATTCAAGTTCCCTTTCACAGAAATCGCAATTTCACTGAAATTTCTAACTTTGAGATTGAATAAATTGTATAAATATCAAGTACTCATTTTCATTATCCAAATAGGTTCAACGTGTAATTCACATATTAAATATTCATTACAACATATGGCCCGTCGTGATAGGACCAACACTCTTGTACGGTCATTCAACTGAATTATTATTACCTTCAACAAGAAGAATAAGTTTATGCACTGGGCGTTCTAAGACAACAAGTGGCCCTTTACGCTTTCCCTTCGAGTCAAGAGGGGAACAATCTTAACCTTGCGTACGTAGTTATCCTTATCAACGTGCGTCTCTACAATTCTGGCTAGTTGCCATTGGTTTCTTGGTTTGTCTTCTTTCATGATTACAATGTCATTAATTTGCATATTATGATGAGGAGAAATCCATTTTTGTCTATTCTGAATACTGGATAAATATTCTTTTTTCCAGCGAGTCCAAAATTCGTTTGCTAGATGTTGGACTCTGCGCCATCTTTTGTGTGAATACAACTCACAAGATTCGAATACACCTGGGGGAGGTAGCAATACCTTTGACTTTGGGTCAGCAAATGATTGGGTGTAAGAGGTTGTAATGACCTGGGGTCATTCAATGTGTCAGTTGTTAAAGGACGACTGTTAACAATCGCTGTAGCCTCGTACATGAATGTCCTAAGACTGTCGTCGTCTAACTGACTGCCTGAATGATACATTAAAGAATCTAAGATACTGCGCACAGTGCGAATCTGGCGTTCCCACACTCCTCCCATATGACTGGCGTCTGCTGGGTTGAATTTAAAATCAAAGAAGTCGCATTCTTGGTATAGTAAAAAATCCTTGACCTTACTTTGATCCATCTCTTCAAGAGCCTTTTTGAGTTCGTTTTGAGCTCCGACAAAATTCGTACCCCTGTCACAGCGCAGTTGCCTAATAGGTCCCCGTAATGCAAGAAAACGACGTAATGCATTAATAAAGGAGTCTGCACTTAGTGTGTTAGATGTCTCAATATGTATAGCTCTCGAGGTCATGCAGGTAAAGAGAGCACCGTAACGTTTTAATTCTTTTCGACCCTCTTTAATATAAAATGGACCAAAAAAGTCTACACCGCAGTATGTAAATGGAGGTGCGGGTTCTAATCTGTCCTCCGGCAAATCTGCCATCCTTTGAACCTGGGTCCTGCCTCGCAGTTTTCTACAGATCACGCAATTGTGAATAACCCTGGATACGGCAGTATTACAACCAATTATCCAAAATCCGTTACTAATCTCATTTGTGGTCATACCACGTCCCTGATGTTTAACCTTTTGATGAAAATGACGGATCAGTAAATCAGTTACGTGATGTCTGCGTGGCAGGATTACAGGGTGTTTGAATTTGAAAGACAGTTGGGCCCTCCCAATACGTCCACCCACTCTTAGAATGCTATCATTATCTAAAAATGGGTCGAGACGATACAACGAGCTAGACCTTGGTAATGTTTTAACTCTCTTAGATGGTTCACCTGATCCCACTGACAGAAGATCAATTTCATTCTCAAACGACTTTCTCTGAAGCGACTTGATAATCTCTATCTCTGCCTGATGAAGGTCGTTTACTGTAATCTGTCTGTTCATTATGGTGCGGGATTTCATCCATGATTTCAATTTTAAGCAATTTACGATCGCTCTTTTAGCCCTGCGCCAATTAGAAATATGCTTTAACCGTTCAGGTTCAAAATAGGAGAATCTCATGCTTTGGGTGGCGAGAACTTTGGCAGTTTTCAACTCGGGATCATTTTGATCAAGTTCCAGAATAATCTCGTCCCCTTGTAGAAAATTGTTTTCCCACAGAAACTTGGGTCCATTAAACCAACTAGAACGATCGAGCAATTCATCCGGAGTTAGCCTCTGGAAGCTACGTCAGCCGGATTATCTATGGTACTAATGTACTTCCATTGTTTGGGTTTGGTGTGCTCCCGTATTTACTGCACCCGATTTGCAACGAACACTTTGAACCTTCTAGTATCATTTTGAATGTATCCTAACATCACTTGACTATCTGTCCAGAAGAATTCTGTAACGCTATCATACTCGAGTTCTGGGACTAAAAGGGCACTAACCTTGACGGATAACAAGGCGGCTGTTAGTTCTAATCGAGGGACAGTGATGGACTTCAACGGAGCAACTCTAGACTTTCCCATAACTAAGCTACAATAAATCTTGCCCTCACTATCTTCCAAACGCAAATAAGTGCATTGCCCATAGCCAATTGTACTTGCATCCGAGAAATGATGGAGTTGAACAGATTTGATAACTAAAAATTCCTCTGGTTTGAAGCATCGCTTAATTTTAAGCTTTTCTAGCAAGTGCAGGTTGTTTCGCCAAAGTTCCCACTGAAATCTTAGACTTTCGGGGAGGGGGCTATCCCAATCAGAGTCGTCACTGCACATTTGTTGCAAAATTTGTTTACCGACTAATACAACAGGAGAAATGAACCCTAGCGGATCGTAAATTGAGCTTACGGTGGATAAAATACCTCTTCTCGTAAGTGGTTTGTCTTGCAAGGAAATTCGAAATTGGAATGTATCCGATTCTACACACCAATAAACTCCTAGGGCCCTCTCAATGTGGGGTGTGTCATGTGACAAATTAATGTCTTTCATGCCTTCAGAATGATCGTCAAGGGGAAGGGAACTCATAACCGTCTTGGAATTAGAAGAAAATTTATGTAACCTGATACCGACCTTTTGGCAGAGTGCTTTCGTCTTACGTATCAAGCTAATTGCCTCATTGCTGGTAGGCAAGGACTTAAGTCCGTCATCAACATAAAAATTACGATGGATGAAGTGTGCTACTTCTGAACCATATTCAGTCTCGTAGTCAGTAGCAGCCTGTTTCAACCCAAAATTGGCACAGCCTGGGGAGGAAGTAGCACCAAAAAGATGAATATTCATTCGATATTCTACAGGATTTACATCAAGATTACCGTTTTCCCACCACAAAAATCGTAAAAAGTCCCTATGCTGGGGGTTTACCTTAAACTGGTGAAACATTTCTTCAATGTCGCACATGAATGCGATTGGTTCTTGTCTGAAACGGCATAAAACTCCAATAAGTGTATTTGTAAGATTTGGTCCTTGAAGTAAATGATCGTTGAGAGATTGCCCTTTGTACTTGGCACTACAATCAAAGACTATTCTCAATTTGTCGGGTTTCTTTGGGTGGTATACCCCATGATGTGGAATATAATTTACGCCACCATCATTAAGCATAACTTCTGACTCGGGTACCTTCTCCGCATAACCCTTGTTCAAGAAATCTTGAATGAACATTTCATACCTAACTTTGTACTGCGAGTCAGATTTTAGACGTCGCTTAAGTCGTTTCAAACGAAAAAGTGCTAGTTCTTTGTTATTTGGAAGCTTTGGCTCAGATGCCTTAAATGGCAGAGGCATTTCGTAATGACCATCTACAGATTGATGAATTCCTTCTTTCAACTTATTGAGAAATGACAAATCGTCCTGTGAATAGGAATTTACATTGAGACCTCTTTCAGAAGAGTCTAGTTCAAACATTTTGATCACCTGAGAAGGATCAATTTCCTTGATTGAGGACTGAAAACAAATATCAATTGTACCACCTTGATCTTGTGCCATACACGTACCTGGGTCCTTACTGTACGATGTAGAAAGGGGTACCTCGTAAGCAAGAACTCTATGACTGACGCCTATTGGGTCACAAGAACTTCCCTGTACTTGAGTTGAATCAATAATTCCTACGATACCCCATCCTATATCCGTTTTCTTTCCAAAAGGACCATCATTGATGGGAGGTATCACTTCCCTGGGTAACAAAGCTTTAGGACAGTTGTACCCAATTAAGAGACCTATTTCGCAATCCTGCAAGGGCAATAACTCAGAGGCAATGTGCTGTAAATGGGACCACTGAGAGGCCATCTCTGGAGTAGGAATATGTGACCTGTTTGCAGGAATCATAGCTCTGGAAAAGGTTACTGGAAGTTGAATTTTCATCTGACTATTAAATCCTCTTATTGTTAGACCCTGAAAACGTTTTGTGTCAATGGTTTGATTTTTTTGAAACCATGGTAGATAATAACAGCTTAGTCTCAGTACCAACAAGTCCTAATTCTTCAGACACTTCATCTAGAACAAATGTCGTATCGGACTGTGTGTCCAGGAGGGCATAGGTAAGTATTTCGTTCTCAGGCGAATCACAATGTGAGAGCCATACAGGTAAAATTAAAGAACTTTTGCTAATTTCTTTAGTACCGTTCAGAGGAGTGACACGTACGTTACCACTGACGGACGCAACATTATCGGTCTTAGATTTATCACTATTAGACTTTTGATCTGTCTTAGGCACATCATTATTTGACACAATATCACCATGTAATGACGTTGGGTGCTTTTTGCTACAAGTTTTACACACAATTCTGTTTCTACATGCTTGAGCTATATGGCCAGGTTTAATACAACCGTAACAAAGTCTTTTTTCTTTAATAAATGTCTTCCTCTCACCTAGTGACCATTTTAGAAATAATGGGCAATCGTCAATATGATGTGCTTGACTGCACAGAAAACACTTAACTTTGAAAGACTTCGACTTCGACTTTTCACCTTTGTCAGAATTCTCACCTACTACCTTAGTGGAAAAGGCGGTCAAACCAGTTTGTTTGACTCTTTCATTTTTTCCTACACCTGCCTTACTCTTTTCACCGGTAGAACTACTCTTCAGAGCTTGAAGTGATACAACCGGATCACATGCAATGTTGGATTCTCTAATCATAAATTGTATGAATTCTTTGAAAGGCGGGAATCCTTTGCCGTTATCTTTCCAATCAGACACCTTTCTCCCCCATCTAGTAATTAACCAGTCTGGTAATTTTGCAAACATTTTTCTGTTTTCCCTAGGGTCATTTAGGACATGAAGGCTGCCTGTAATTTGCATTGCTGTCTCGCATTGCCTAAGGAAATCTGAATATTTTCTTAGGGCTTCACCATCACGAGAGGGGATTTTCTGCCACGAATCTAATCTTTCCCTGAATGCATTGGCAATTACAAAGGGACCACCATACCTTTGATCCAACAATTTCTTTGCTTCCTCATATGCATCCTCTGTACATACTAAGAAGTACCCTTCAACAGCATCCTTTGCTGGACCACTTAGATATTCCTTAAGGTAGTGTATTCTTTCAGAGGATGGAATTTGTTTCTGATCAATTAAACTATCAAATGCACTCTTCTACCCTGGATATTTCAGGGGATTGCCAGTAAAAATACCTGGTTCGGGGGGTGGGAGACGATTTAGATTAATTTGGTCAGCAAGAGATTTAATAAAATCCGTTGTCTGGTTGTTCTGAGTACCAACAACTGGTTCTCTAAATGTGACCCTAGATGTTGCGGGTACACCAGCATTACTATAAACCCAAGTACTTTGAGTATTTGCTCCAGTACTTGAGAACCCATGAACAGGATTTGAATGAACACTAGGAAAATAAAGGCCTGTTGAGTAAACAGTTTCTCTTGAGATAGGTTGCGAAAAACTAGGGAATGGTTGCATTCCTATAGGATCAGTTACGGGTACACTTAAACGGAATTTTATCCGTCGTAGGAACATAAGAATGAGATTCTACATAGTCTGACACAAATTGCTCCTTATCTTCAATTAAATGAGAAAGTTTGTCAGCATCAAAAATAGTACTGGTGTCTTGTTCTACCTTCACGATGGCATCTACTTTAGCTTCAGCCATATCAATCTCTTTCATAATTTGGAGTTTATCTAAATCTGCTCGAAGCTTTTCCAAATTTGCCTTCTGCTCAGCCTCTTGATCAATATACTTAAGTTTGTCCTTTAACACGGCTGCCTGAGCAGCGGCTTCGGCACGTTTTGAAATAGACCCCTTAGAAGAATGTAAACTATGGGATGACCGACGACTTTTACTACGAGTCCCACTTGCAATTTCAGATTGTTTCTCAATTTCTTTGATACGTTCACTTATTCTTTTAAGTAGGTGATAATTGTCACTCTCAATGGCTTCAAAGTGAGAATATGCAATAGGTTTTTCTGCCTTTACCAAAATTTCATTGTTTTCTTCATTTGCAACAATAACCTCATTCATATCCTTTCCTAACAATTCACGTTCTTGTTTTAAAGTTGAGGAATCAGTTGATTCGGATAACATACTCTCAATTCGTCCCGCCCGCCTTCGCCATGCAGAAACTTTAGTTCTAAAATTTCGCTCTCTTTTTTCAATTTCGTACCCCAGCCCCTTTTCTGTGAATTGCTTGGTACGAGAACTAGAGCGTCTTTCTACTTCTTCCCCTCCACCAGCACCGTCTACTTGACTCCCTTGAGTTGCAGCCATATCTATGGGCACGTTTACAGTGCTTGTGATAATTATGGGTGGGTCAGAAGTTGGTGGGGAGTTCAAATCTGAAGTACTCATAATGGCGACAGGATATAACACAATTAATGAAATATCTGAATAATATTCCAATACGGCGGGGATACTTACAGGGCTTGGCCTAGAGTAACTGAAACCTTTGTAGTAGCCACCTTCAATTAAAATACTGGATATTACAATTATGAACAAAGTTAATTTGAAAATCATTTCCATTCGGGCCCCGTCTCAATAACATGGACTGGTCTCACCAGAGTTATTTTCGTAGTTGTGCCACGCAGGGTCTTCTCACGACGGTAGGCCTGTCGGTCGTAGGTGAATGGACGGTTTCGCTGAGATGAACGGCACGAGGATAAGGTGAGTTGAACGAAACCGGTTTGGTGTTGTTATGGAGGACGTCAAGAAGAGCCTGTCCGGAAGGGCCGCCACTTCAGTAGACTTCGAGAAAGGAGTTTTCACTGTAGCGGAGGGTGGTGTGGTTTTTCTTACTGAAGTAAAGAGATTCGACGCAATGACAACCCAAGGGTCTCGACTGGAGTGTTTTCTTTAATATTGTGCTTTATTGTCCATGAACTCGTAAACTCCGTAAAAACTGTACGAATAAACAAATATTATAGTGAAATTAAGTGATATACAAACATATATGCATTGCAAAACTGACATGAAATACAAAAATACACGTATACTGAAGTTATTACATTTACTACAAAATATACAAAAATAGCAAGAAAGAACATCAAAAATACAATCTGTTGGGTAATTCGTTATCAAATTGATATTTGATATTGCACAGGTAAAAGTCACAGTACATATAACGCTACAAAAATACATACCTCCTTGGGCTCTCTACCACACCGTGGTCGCAAGTTAAGGTTTCGCAATTAGTGTCGCATACGGTGGGCCGGTTGCCACGCCCGTGGCTACTTTGGCTAGAGATGAGTGTCAGAGTGTGTATAATATTGACTCTTCGAAGGCTTGAGGCAGAGTGACGCCAGTTCACCTAGCAAGCAAGGACTAACAATAGACTAGCATGCTACGGCCTGCATTCCAAGGATGAATGCAAGATTCCACAGCGGATCCTGAATTTTAAAGCATCTTAAAGGGTGACTGTTACATTGGGGCTTTTAATTGATGTAAGGTGACGAATTTTCTTTTCAGCATTTGGAAGGACGTCTTATCCCGAATAATGACTGTCGTAAAGCCACTCCTGACTGTGCTGCATCTACAGTGATAGTACCATCAAATACGTTGCCATATCCACAGTTACTGTGCCATATCCACAATGAGCGCTATCTTGCCACAAGTGGCCACTCTTTAGACAGAGTGGCCGTGGTATAGCTGCAGTGACAGTCTTACGTCTTATCGTCACAATGCCTACAATAAGGCCATGATGACTACGAGCAACAGCCACAACGACTGCGGTATAGTCAGTGTCTGTAACACTGTACCTCAACCATAATGACTATATGCTATACCTAGAGTGACGAGCCACAATGACTGTGCTGTACCTACAGTGACGGGCCAAAATGACTACTGCTTTATCTAAAGTGATCAGGGCCGTGGCCAGCAGGGCAGGGGGACAAGTGCCCCCTCCCCCCCCCCCCGAGATTTCCAAACCGAAAATGAAAATTGGTGTACATGAGAAAAAATACTAAATTGCTGAAAATTTCACTGTCCAAAATATGATTTTAGGGCCCCCAAAACCCGGAAAATTGCATATAAGGGTTCCTTTTCTTCCCAATTTTCCCGGAGAGGTCCCCGGACCCCGCCGTGGTTGCATTCTTAGGCGGGTTTTCGTCCTGACGAATTAATCATCTTCTTCCTACAAAATACATGGCTTGAATACACCAGCATGAACGCTTGCAAAGGATAAATAATTTCATAAAATAGCCTATGGTTACCTTTAATTACTAGCTAAACTCATGCGTTGGTAAAGAAACTTTTAAAGGGCATAAGCAGTCGCCGCAAACTTATTTTTTGAGACAACGGATAAATCTCACAAATGTGCTATTGCAAGTATATCTTTCTTGATATGTTATGACATAAGCATTTCATATTCAAGGTAAACCAAGACTTACTCTATATGTGAATCATACAACAAAGTGGGAAATAGGCTATGTTGTTACATGTTCCTCAAAAGCCATTCATGGAATAGGATACGCGCGGGGACACTCATTGAAATTGGGGTGAACGCTTTTTCCAGGTAAATCAAATCTAACTTTTCTAATTGAAATCTAAGCTGTTTCTAACCATGAAATCTTAAAGTAAAGAATATTTAGATGCAACTTTTAAGGTCTAAAATGCTGTACCCCCCCCCCCCCCTCATCTGGGACATTTCGACTGAACATTTTCCTGCAGGCCTACTCTACGGCTACACACCAGCCGATGGTGGTACCCCAAGTGGCGTAATAAGAGCGCTAGTGGGAAATCCGCACCTCATACCAGCCTTGCACGGATGCCATGCCACAGTCGAAATATTCAATACACAATTAACATTTCAGAGAACATATTATCAGTCCAAAGCTTTCCCAAAGATAACACCATTTTAGATCTCGGAAAGCTTAGAAGAAGAAAATTCCTCAAAGGTTGGAGGCGTCATCCTTCTCGTGAGGCAACAACCTTACACCACCGAGCCTTCCAAAATAGACAGAATCACTAAATCATGGGGGTTCCTAAACATACAATCAATTCTATGTTTTAAGAAGCTTTACCAAAGGTTGCAGCACTTTTCATCCAAGCCAGTTTACAAAGACAACAATTTCTCAAAGAGTATGTAGTGTCATATATAAAGTGTAATTCCCTTCTCTTAGAGAGCACCTCTTGACTTACGCTCAGCCAAATATCACTAAAAAAGACAATTTGTAAATATTTAATCAGTTCAAGGCTTTGCAAACGATAGCACAATGTAGTAGGTAAGCAAGGCCTTACATGTACCCCTCCCCTCAGCACCCTCCCCAGGATGACACTCAAGCACAGGTGGAAAAGGAAGGGTGTCAAGTATCTTTATAGGCACGCCACTTGGTGATGCGCTTAGTAAGTGTCATCAACTGCCCCCCCCCCCTCCGAGATTTCGCCCAGGCCACGGCCCTGGTGATGGACCATAACGGGCCACATACAACGACTACGCTATATCTACAGTGACGTGCCGCTATGACAATGCTATACCTACAGTGACGGACCACGATGACTATGCTGTATCTACAGTGACGACGCCGCCTTTATGACCATTTACCGTTCTTATTACAAGAATGTCAACCCATGTCATAGAAGAAACGAATTCAATTTATGACATTGTTAATAAAACGACTGCAGAAAACCAAACACATAATCAGTGCTTTTGATACTTTTATTGTTTTACTTTACCTAGAGATCTCCCCATGTAATCGCTACAGATTTCTCGACAATCTTAATTCATGCAAATCAAATTTACTCCAAGTTGTTTTCTGTAAACAAATACGACTCAAAGTTTTTTTCTGTCCTATACTTGTCCTAATCTTAGGCAAGGCCGTAGCCTGATTGAGATCCGGGAAGAGGTGGGGGTGGGGGTGAGGATGCAGTTTATTATAGCACCTAGTGGTGTACTTATGATAGTTGGCAGAGATGATGGATGGATCTGACAGAAATGGTCTAACCGAAGGAAATGTCATTTATGTAATACTAAGGTGAAAATTGGTCCTGTCTTCTGCTAAGCTATGACTTGTTTATGTGTTCAAAATTTCCTTTTATTTAGTGTTTTTTTTTTCTATTTTGCGGGGTGTGGGTGACTAAGGGCCAGGGTGACCCACCCACTGTTTGAGAAGTTTAGTGTTTGCAAAATGGCTGAGATGCAGTCTTTTAGGAAACTTTGAAGTGACTGCATGTGAAAAAAATCTGAGCATTATTGCTTTTATCTATTTTTTGGCTGGGTATGTGGAAGTGGTGTGGTAGAAACACTTTCACTTTTGAAAAAAAAAATTGCCTTTGTAAGATTGCTTGAATACAAAATGGTAAAGTTTTAAGTAGGATTTTATTTGATAGAAATTCTAATTATTTAGTGTTTTTCGTCCGTGCCAAGGCAAGTTCACCGGTGCGAACCTTCCACTTGTAGTACGCTACTTGGAAGGCCACCGATTGTTTGTGCATATAGTGTAAGTCTATTTTGTCAAATATGCATTCTAAATTGGCAGGGTAGTGCTTTATATGTCTCCAAAGTTGTATCTTAACACTTTTTGAAATTTATTCTTAGACACCAGGGTCGTCGCCTGGGCGAAATCTCCAGGGGAGGGGGTAGTTGATGACACTTGCTAAGCGCATCACCAAGTGGCGTGCCCCGCACAGGTAGTTGACACCTGGGGGGATCCTTCCGTTTTCAACTGAGCATAAGTGCAATCCTGGCCGAGGGTGCTGAGGTGAGGGGTGTTTGTGAGGCCTGGCTTGGGTACAAAATTGTGCTATCGTTTGTAAAGCTTTGAACTGATTATATCTTTACATTTGTCTTTTTGGTGATATTCTTCCTACTTTCGCTGGGCGTTAGTCGAGAGGTGCTCCCTAAGAGAGGGGGGTGCCGCTCTATACATGACACTCTATACTCTTTGAGTATTTTTGTCTTTTTGAGCTGGCTTGGATAAAAAATGGCATCTGATAAAGCTATTTTAAACGTAGAATTGATTTTATGTTCAGAAACCCTCATTATTTAGGTATTTTTATTTCAGAAGACCCGGGCGTGTAACGAATGTTGCCTCAGGGGAGGTATGGCACCTCTATACCCAATGAGAAATATTTCTTCTTCTACGCTTTCCGAGATCTATAATGGTGTTATCTTTGAGAAAGCTTTGGATTGATTATATGGCCTGAAATGTTAATTGTGTCTTGAATTTTCGGCCGAGGCTTGACATCTGTACAAGACAAACTTGGCTGGTACGCAGCGTGGGCTTCCCCCTAGCGCTCTTAGTACAGTACTGAGGGAACCACCATCGGTTGGCGCGTAGCCGTCCTTAAAGAGAATGTTCGGTCGAAATAACTCCTAGATGAGAGGGGGATGTTTTTAAACCATAAAAGTTGCATCTAGATATTCTTTACTTTTAGAATTCATGTTTTAGAAACAAGCTCAGATTCCACAAAGAACACAACGGGTGAAAACATTCACCCCAATTTTAATGAGTGTACCCGGGTATCATATTTCCTGAATGGCTTTTGAGGATCGTGTTTCAACAAATTTTTCACTGAGTTGTGAAATTAGCGTATAGATAACTTCTTGATTTACCTTAAATATGCAATACTTATGTTATAACATACCAAACAAGATACTTGAAATAAAATAATAGAACATTTGTGAAATTTAGCTGTTGTTTCAAAATAAATTTGTGGATACTGCTTATGCCCTTTAACTTAGTTTCTTTACCAGCTCACTTGAGTTTAGCTAATTATTTAAGGTAATCATATGCTATTTTATCTCTAGTCAGCGTACATGTTGATACATTCAATCTATGTATTTGTAGGAGAAAGATGGTTCATTCGTCAGGAGGATAAACCCGCCTAAGAATGCATCCACGGCGGGGGCCCGGGGACCTCCCCGGGAAAATTTGGGAATGAAAGAAACCCTTAAAAGCGATTTCCCAGGCTTTAGAGGTCTTAAAATTAGAGTTTGGACAGTGCAATTTTCAGCATTTTGGTATTTTTCTCGAGTAGGCCAATTTTCATTTTCGCTTTAGAAATCTCAGAGGACAGTTTCCCCCAGCCCCTCCCCGCTGGCTACGACCCTGGATACTGAAACTTTAAGAGAAAAGATGAAACTTAAAAAGTATCTGGTTAAATCTATTGGTAGGAGAGAACAATACTATAAAAGATGCTTTACAAGTACATTTATTTCAGCATGTAGGTAAAGGTAATCGAAGGCTATTTTATACAGGTATGTTATATGTACCGAACACTACATGAAGAACAATAATAAAGGGCTGAACCCGGTTAACGAATATGCTTTCAACTGTGTTAGGTGTTTAATGTATATGGAAGGAAGTTCATCTGGTAGTGGAGTTACCCACATTAGAATCCGTCTGCAGCAGGTCGGGGGGGGGGGGGGGGCTCTAGAAGATAGAGAGTTTTTCAAGGAGCCGATATATGCATTTCCCTGGGCTCTGAGAACCCTTAAAACATTATCAGGAGGAAGGATGTGTTAGTATTCCTTGTTTTGTTTTCAAGTGGGTCTTTTTCATTTAGGGTTTGGAAATCTCAGGGGCAACTACCCCTGCCCCAATAGGCTACTGTCATGGTAAGTTAAGTAGTGCTCATTTGGTGACAATTTAGTAAACTTCTTTATGTTGATTCTTTATCATTACACTGTCATATATTAGGTCAATTATGTAAGTTTATCCTCTTTTCTTCTTACATACAATATCATGTTTCGCAAACTTTCCATTAAACTGGCTCCGTTCAGGCGCGTAGCCAAGGGGGAGAAGGAGGCAGCCTCCCCCTTTGAGCAAAATTTTTGTATTTTTTATTTTTTTTTTTTTTACAATATTTCTAGTGTTGTACCTGTTTATATGCGGTAAATAGGCCTGGGAAGTGCCATTTCAAGCGATCTGGGAGGCATTTTGGACCAAAATTTTCTCGCGCGGTGCACTGGCAGCATACTGTCATATCAGGAACACATGGTATCTAGTGGTAGGCCTTTATACAAAAGCAACACCTTACACTTGTTTGAAGCTGTTATGTGATTCTGCATACTTGAAGAATGATAAATTATTTGCCAGCAATATGTGTGTATGTGATTTCTGTATAGTTATTGCTACAAAATATTTCATAAAATACATAATAATGTGGCTCCTTATGCATACAAAATACCCTATTAAGTATGCACCATTTCACATATTTTCACATTAAAAAACACAAAAGCTCACCATGGGAGGGGAGACACCCCCTCCCACACCCTCCCCTTCTCGCGCGCAAGCGCGATCGGACTAGGTCGCTTTGCTCCCTCACAAAATCTACCACTTTGCCCCCCTTGACGAATTTCTGTCTACGTTGGCTGCGTTGGAAATAAAACTGGTCAAAGAGTAATAAACGTAATCAGCTTTAAAAAATAATATATGCTTGTGCCTGTTTTTTTTTTCTTGATATTATCTTCTCAGAAAACATACGCCAAACATTCCAACCACCGCGGCAAAACGAAAACGCCTTATGAGTAACATTGGTTTTTTTTTTTATCCGGCAAAACTCCTACCCCCCCCCCCACACACACACACTTGCTAAGTTTAACATGGTGTTATTTGGATGTCGGTACACTTCAAAACACTAACAAACTGGTCGACTGGACGTTGCACCATATCTGTTTAAACGTTTGACAAGACCTGGTTCAACGATGAACAGTTCTTTTCAAAATAAACTACATTAGTTCAAGGTTAAACTGTTAAACCAGCCGTTTAAAGTGTAGACGGTGGTTTTATACATACTAAAAAGTCTCTACATGGACTAATTTTTTGAGGGCCCTATATAGGGGAGTTTTCATTTTCATTTCATTTATTGTTTCTTTTCACAACAATAATCATACATGCAAAAACGATTTACGTAACATCATATTAACAATACATGTCGTGAAAAGGGAAGTGTGTTAAAAACCCTGGAGGGCTTGACGTGAACACACTCCCCGGAAATTACAAAACCAAAAGAACTGCATCGAGGTACACCCCTATACCTTAAATGCGGTCTCTCGGGTTTGGGGGCCTAGAAATCATAATTTGAACATTACATGTTTCAGCATTTTAGTATTTTTTCTCAAGCAGACCAATTTTAATTCACCATTTGGAATCTTGGGGGTAACTGCCCCTGTTCCTTCCTCGCAGTCTACTGCCCTGCAAGCTGTGAATGTCCAGAACTGAAGCCGCTACAAATATCTGCTTTAGAAATCAATACCCTGTACCCTAGAGTCTTGCCCTCGGCCAATCCATGGAGGAGAAAAGGCGTCTTCAGACCTTTACGGAGCCCTTTATAGAAACCGCCTTAATTTAAGAACCCTGTACCGACCAATAGAAGAAGTAAATGTTATAGGTCCATCTGCTGTTAAACACCCTAGAGTAAGCCTCGGGTGTGTACGCAGACAGGATGAACTAACATCATTTTCAAGAACACCCCTATTATCTAACAGTGTAACTGGGATCAATATTCTGCGCTCTAATATTTAACAATGCAACAGTTTACAGCAGCTTTGCTCCTGCACTCCCTTCCCTTCTCCAGTGAAGATCTCCAGGGGCCCTACCGGATGTAAACTGAGTCTCGAACTTCTTCTCGCGGTACATCTTCAATGCACTTGATAAATTTCATTATCCCATGTGAGCCACCCCTCCCACCCCCCCCCCCCTAAAAGGGAAACAAATCTTGATCTCGGCCTTTCTTGGCGCTACTATTTTGGCGGGTGTTAACACAATTAAGGTCTTTTTCCTTATTTTCAAAGGAATATTGCAAAGGTATTTTTTAGACATTTACTTCACTGAAAAAAGGAAAAAGTATGAAAGTCTGAATTGCAAATGAGAAAATGTAAAGTTTCAAGAATAATACAATGAATTCGATAATATGAAGTTACAGTGTCACATGTACTTTCTTTGGGTTCACTAAATTTAATATAAATATTTGCTACCTATATCTGCTTACATCTGGACAGCCATCCTAGAGAACAGAATACAAATTTTATCAGAATTCTTATACTTTTAATCAAACCTAACCAATTACCTAAATACTTGCTTTGAGAAAATAGTAATAAAGCCATGGGAATGTTTAAAACAATTTCAGAATTGAATTTTGGCCGCGTAGAGAGTAAGATCAATGTCCAGCTCTTACATACACGTACCCAACAAATGCTTGCAGTCCGGCGGTTAAACTGATGAGGTGTTTAAGTTTACAAATGAGATTTGTCTGCTATATTTCATAAGTAAACATTGTGTATTTTGGCACATTCACACAAGGAAAATGTTCTCTTTGATTAAAATAATACTATCACAGTCATGCCCGGAGCATGTTTTGGTGGTAATCAAAACATATTGTGAGAAAAAAGTCCCCATGCTCGGCCAATGAGAAAACTATTATCAAAGAGATGTGGTATCATAGTTTTATACAGATGTGTCCCGTATTCATTACTTAGTAACTACAGCCTACACGTTTCACTGGTCTACAAGGTAATAAGTAATGTTAACAAAGTTTTAATTCTCTGAAGAAAATCAATATGCAGTAAATGTTTGAAGCTTAAGGGTGAATACCATTGTCATACAAACACAAAGCAGTGCCCATAATAATTGTTAACCAAGCATTTGAAAATATTACAGACAGCTGCATTCAGAGGGAAATATTGTGATTGCGGCATAGGCCTATTCCATATCTGTTAAAACAACAGGGCGAAGAATGATAGCCAGTTCAAAAAACGTTATCAAAAGTAATTATCGGTGAAACTTTTCTCAATTCCATTATAGTCACATACGTAGCCAGTAACATTTATAAACGGTTATTTGGAAAACTTTACCCAATTTCATTATAATGATATACTTAATCAGTCACCTTTCACTAAACTATTAATCAGGAAAATTCTTGGGTAATCTCTTCCAAAAATCAATATAATACCATTCCTGCCCAATGTTGGTAAAATGTTAACCAATTTTTTTGTAAAATGTTCACCAATTTATTTTTACAATGTGAGAAACACTGTCTTGCAGGGAGTTCATCGCTTCTTTAAAAAGAAATATTGCGTTTCAAAAGATACCACAAAATAACACCATTGTAATCCCATTGTGGTCTTTTCCCCTCTCCAAACATGAATCACAAATAACTTGCAGCAGATCAACACTAATCTCACGAAATATGGGCAAAAAGAAGGCACAATTTTCTAGCTCATTATCCAACGATGAACTTCGCCCACATGGCAACGTTTTGTATCGCTGCATATTCAGAACGGTTACGTGGGGTCATATTTATACTCTTTACGTAATATGTGTTGACCTTGCTCACCCTGTGCTTCATGATCACAACAAACTATCACAGCAGTTTTCGGACGGCCTGTGATGTACTGTGGGATATTGCAGCCCACCCAGGGAGATGCAGTGTCATCTCCCTGGTTCGCCATACAGCTCACCTCTCACACAGTGAGCACTATATTCACGGGACGTTACAAGAATGGTATTTTATACATGGAAGTACTACCTCGGAGCGGCAGCTCCATGATCTGTTGATCGCTATTTCGTAATGTTTTTCGAGTGGCATCACGGGTTCGTAATTGTTGTTTTCTACCAGAGCCTAAACCGATAGTGCCAGTTAAGCATTACATCTTACTCTTTTGAGAGCGAAGGACCTGCTACGACCAAAGGCCTCAATTTGAATTGCTGTAGCCTGCTTTGTGAATAGTATACCAGGGAGGTGGTAAAACCCCGTAGTATACTTACTGCAGTTCAATACAGACAATGTAGCAATAATTCTCAGTAGTTCGTAATTTAGGCTTACGAACATTTTGCACATGCCGCAGAAGGCGTCTGTTATTGTTTGACGTATGTGATAAAAAGGGTTTGATTGGTGGATTTCAAATCAGGGGTGAAGGTATGGTTTTGCATGCATAATTGTTTGGGTGAACAAATATATCAGTTTTCACAAAAAGGTTAATTACTTGTTAATTATTGCTCACTGGGTAGAATTTTTGTCCCAGTTACCTCTCTTTCATCGAACAGGACCTGACCGTATGTAAAAGAGGATAGGTTAAATTAAACTCTTACAAACGCAATATTTCCCTTTAAAGAGTACGTAAAACATGTGGTACACAAGCCTTTTAACTGTTTAAAACCACCATGCCGCTAGAATTCAATAGGCTCATTTAGCCAAAGTTCCCCGGGAAAAGGCCATTTTCCCGGGTGAAAAATATAGACGTATTAAGTCGCCTGATGGCTAAATCCTCCTATTAAATTCTAGCCTCATGACAAAGAGTCTAAAATATTTTCAAGAGAATCTTTAACGGGATGGAGTACTTCAATTTCTTTGCCATAAGATTCAGATCCACCGTAGAGTTCATACAATGGGTAACATTATATCAGCTGCCTGTAGGAAAATAGGGACATTGTGTAAAACGCTTATGGCCGAAAACTAATTTTGATAACCCTAGAAAAAACACACCAGTTATAAGATTAATTTGGTAATCATTGCGCTCCGACGTTAACGTCCGATCTTCAAATCACGGTGATACAGAAAGAATTCTGAGGGCACTAATTAAATTTTAATCTAATACATACGAAATTATACTTACATTTGAAGTCAAGAATTAGGACAATATGTATTTAAGCTAATTCCTTCTAGCTAATTAAGTCAAAATCTTAATCATTTTCCTACACTGAGACTGTGCATTCGCGCACATCCACAGGACCAGATTCTGTTTGAGCTTGGCCAACTGGTTTCGTTTTCAAACATTCATTAGGACACAGAGTACCATCCCATACCCTGAAATTTTTCTCTTCAGCCGGTCTTAGACCTTGTCTTGTTTTATAACATTTAAGGTCAGGGATTCTCTTAATATGAAAAGGAAGGAGAGACTTCGGACAGTCGTGACAAACCATTATTTCTCTTAAAGTCATGTTTCTGACAACGTCGCGACCTTCTTCACGTATTGATTTTAGCCACACATCCTTTCCGTTCGGTGCAATAACTTTCCCGAGGAGTAACTGAGCAACCATCTCTGTAGCGTCCCCACAAACTTTCATACTTCCATCAAGTTCATTACACCATCGGTGAAAATGGTTAGATTTAACTATAAGGGGTGAACTTCCCGACCCATGCCTCATCCCCGTACTCAAGGCAAATGCGTCAACAATCTGGACTCGTTTATCGATTGAGGGAAATTTTTGAGCACGATTTCGATAATCCCGTACCCCAGAGGCCGTGTAAAATAAATTTGTCTTAATTTTAAACGAGGTTGTAGGATAAATCACACCTTTCCATGAAGGTGGAATTTTTTCGAAAAGTGATTTCAACTGTCTCGAATCTTTTAAGCAGACCATTATGACATCAGGCCACAACCTGTCCTTAAAAAGAAATTCTTGCATAAAACCTAAAGCATCGTCAAAGAAGTTATATCCCTGGGATACTTTCTTCTCGTTGTGGCAAGTAACTGTAAAATTGTTCTCACTTTGAAGATGATCACTACTGGCAGGTTCTATACGATAATCTTGGTATACAATATGCAAGTTCCCCACTTGAAGTTGAGCATATCCCCAGCATTTGTCAAAATATGATTCATTAAAATGGACTTTTTCTTTGTGATTGAGGATTAAGTCAACCAACGATAGAAATATACCTCGTTCAATTGAAGAACCAAGGATGGTGATACTTGTCGGTTCTGATAACGTCACAGCCAACGCTAACTCCTCTTCTGTGAAAATATCGAAACTACAAATCTTTGGTTGAAACACCCAACCACTCCTCAGAACACCGTGTTTGGATCCTACTAACTTTCTTATTACCCATGATCCTTCAACCCATGTTAAATTATTTTGTGGAATGGTTTGGCAGGATGGTAAGGAGTCTGTAAAGGTCCTTTGCGCCTCCCTGTTCACTTTTGTCCCTCGGACAACGAGTCGAAAGGGACTTCCCGGTATCTGTAACTGATCTGTAGTACGTTCGTTCATCTGCTCTATGTAAAAGTCATACTCCCCTGCCATCGTAGGTGTATACGAAAAAGAAATTTCATCGTTTTCCGGGCAATACGGTAACGGATTGGCTACAAAAATATGATTTTCACCCACTGCTAAAGCACTATAAACTATACCCGTGGGATATTGCAGGACTGACGTGTTAATAATTTTAATGGTGAATATCGCTTCTTTTCCCACACTAGCATGACGAAGGCCTTCCCCAAAGGCTGTGCATGTCGTACTTTGCTGTTTAGATTCTTCAGACATGTGATGTACACGCAGAATTGAACCGTCTGGTGTTTCTTTAATATCAAACTCGGTTGAAGTATAGTGAATCTCCTCCTCCTGAACGTTTTCAACTGTAAGAAAAAAAAAGAGTTTGTTACAGGGTACAAACATTAATCTTGAAAAAATTCCCAGAAGCGCAGAACTAGTACGCCGTTTCTAGTAGCCTACATACGTATTAACAGGGTCAGGAGACACCATAGACTCTCCGACGGCCCTAGATATTCATGTACGAACACCAGGGAGATTCCCTTCTGTTCTCTGCCAGTGTTCAGAAGAAAAGAGATATGGGTGTCCCAATATAATCGCTCTCAATCTATCTTTTCCATCCTGTGTAACTAAATATAGGCCTATCCCTAGTCTTTAACCTTCCCAAATAGTGTGGGGGGGGGGTGAAATCTTCATTCTCCTCGTAAGACAGTTGTGCCGAGCAAAGGGGAAGATTTCCTAACAAACAAACGAAAAGGGAGATTATCAGAATAGCTATGAGAGACAATAACATGTGCAATGTTGACAAGGGAAATTTCACAAGTAGATGTACTACCTGTGTGGTTTCTTGAAAACGAAATTAGAAGAACACAGAATAATTATAAAACTTAGGCTCTTCCTTTCCCGAGACTCTTTAAATCAAACCAGGGAATTATTAGGACAACAAAATTACGAACGAAAGATGCCCGAAGTCCATACAACCTTAACTGAAAACAAACAACCAACCAACACCATACGAGCCCAGTACAATTAGATCCTACCACAGTTATGGAAGAACTTGTCAATGTTAACCTTAAAGCAGTGCACAGATGTAGAGTTAACTACCCACTCAGGCAGACTATTCCACTCATTAACAACTCTATGAGAGAAGCTGAACTTCCTAATGTCGAGCCTTGCAAAACACTTAACTAGCTTCTTACAATGGCCTCGAACCCGAGAATTACTTTGAACCCTTAAATAATTGCAAGATGACAAAGGATTCCTTTCAGAAAGAAATTTGTACCCCTGAAGCATGTCGCCCCTAATCCTTCTAAATTCCAGGGTGGTAAGCCCAAGATGCTTAAGTCTTACATGATAAGGCAGGTGTTTCACCTCGTGTATAAGGCGAGTGGCTCTCCTCTGAACCTGCTCTAAAAGAAACTTGTCCTTTTCATAGAAGGGACTCCACGCCTGGGCTGCATAGTCGAGGTGGTGTTTCACCAACTGTTATTATACAGATTTAGTACAATTTCTTTACTAAAACTACTGAAATTCCTCTTGATCAATCCAAGCACCCTATTAGCCCTAGCAGCAGCAGCTGCACACTGTCTAGATGGCTTTAAATCACCTGTAATAACTACACCAAGATCCTTCTCAAAAGTCACATCACTCAGAATACGACCATTCATGTTATAATCATAGCTGAAATTTTTAGGACCAAAGTGAAGGACTTTGCACTTATCTGCATTAAAAGACATTTGCCAAGTCTGGGACCAAGAAAATAACCTACCCAAGTCTTTTTACAGTAAGGAGGCATCATCCTTCTCACTAACCTTCCTATAGAGCTTCGTATCGTCAGCGAACTTACTAATACTAGATGTGAGAGAGCTATCAACATCATTGATGAAAATCAAGAAAAGAAGCGGACCAAGAACAGAACCCTGTGGAACTCCACTTCTAACTTCTTTCCACGAAGAGAAATTACCATTAACGACAACTCTCTGGGATCTACCATTGAGCCATGAATTTATCCAGTCAGCACAATTAACTGCCCTTGATGCATAACCTATGCAGTTTAACCATAAGTCTACCTAATGGAACTTTATCAAAAGCTTTTTGAAAATCAAGGTAAATGACATCAACACTATGACCAGAATCAAGAGATAAAGACACATCCTCAAGAAAGCTTAGTAAATTAGTAACACAAGATCTACTAGGTAAGAAACCATGCTGTGACAGGTTGAGATTAATTGAACCAGCGAACTGATATTTGGATATCGATGCATTGCTATGAAGTGAGGTTTGTACCGTCAAGGTCACACAGTAACCCATCGCTTGTATCCTTCTTGACATTTCTGTAAGACTTACCGGATTAGGAAGTTGACACAAAAGGGATTTGTCGTCTGCTACATCTATAGTAAAGCCGAACGAACACGGACGTCAGAAAACACTACACAAAACAAGTTTGTTTCGCACTTGTTTCGTGTTTTCGTTGGTATACCCGCTCACGGTGAAGGGTCAACGCACACATGAAAACAGAAAACAAGCGCGAAACAAAATTTGGTTGTACTGAATAAAAGTAGCTTCTAGCTAGACTATAGCTGTAATATAGTTTGTTCATCGTGATCTATGGTAGGTGGTTACCTCAAAGAAGCCCCCAAAAGCCCAACGGTACGGTTAGCGTAAAATGGGGGCAGGGGCAGGAGGAAGAGACATGCCACCCCTTGGAAAAAGTTACCTTTTTCCACTCTCCGGGCGCAAGTCGGTACGATAAAGTGCCTGGCGGTCAAACTGTTTTTCTCTCAACTGTTCAATAAGGTAGACCCTATAGTTTCTTCAGTGTGAACCCAACATTTTCGGCGCTTTTCGTACTAGATATCTCGTTCTTCTAGTTTCTTTCATTGTTCCATTCCATATACAGGATATATCAGCTTACCTACACAGTGTTATGTAAAGATCGGCGAAATTTCATCCGTATCGCGTACCCTAGTTAATACTTTCAGTTTTGCCGTACAGTCAGCTGGACTGACACTGCAGAAGGCGAGTCGTTGGGGAAGATTTGACTATTTCACTGGACAGACCGGGTGGATACAACATAACATAACAATTTGAAGGGCAAAGGAAGGTAAAAACCCCATAAGCTGCCCTGTAATCCAGACCTAACACAAAACCACAATCAAACCAAATACGCAACAAAGCTCAACACAATCAGGTTCTGCCACAGACACAATAAAATTAAAATAAATAAAAATACGATAGACTGTAGGCCCTAGGTTCTGAAGTAGCGGCCCGGCGGATCATTTGCGGCCCACGACGTCCATAAATCCGACCAACGGAAGCTTCGAAAATCCATAATATTTTTTTGTGCAATTTCCTGCATTGTGCAATGTGAGTACTTGAATGTAACATTTCCCCATAAGCCAACTGGTTATATAAACATGGTGGACGCAAAACGTCTAACTCCAACAAGATTTAGCTATTTCCTCATAACCGCGCGAGGACTCACCCCTGTTGGCCACTATACAACAGTGACAACGCATACTCTAGGGGAAATGGGACTCGAAAACACTTGAGAATTACCCCTGCTGTAGGGGGGGGGGGATATATCTGGCTAATATAAAGTCTTATATGGCAATATTAAGCCAGATATAAAACCAGATATAAGTATCTTGATAGTTTGAAATGGCCGTATCAAGCCAGATATAACTTTATAAATAACCATGCTAGATATACATATCAATTGTCATATGGCCATATAAAGCCCCATTTAACTTGATGAAAAAAGTGTCAGAAATCTAAATCAAGTTTTATATAGCCATATCATGCCAGATATAACTTGATAGATGATCATTCCAGATATACGTATCAACTTTCAAATGGCCATATCAAGCCAGATATAACTTGATAAATGACCATGCCAGATATACATATCAATTTTCATAAGGCCATATAAAAACTTATATAACTTGATGCAAACAATGCCAGAAATACATATCAAGTTTTATATAGCCATATCATGCCAGATATAACTTGATAGATGATCATTCCACATATGCATATCAATTTTCAAATGGCCATATCAAGCCAGATATAACTTGACAAATGACCATACCAGATATACATATCAATTTTCATTAGGCCATATCAAGCCAGATATTTACTTCGTAAACCACCATGCCAGATAAACGTATGAAGTTTTATACCTCCATATCAAGCCCGATATCACGTGAGACAAGACCATGCCAGATATATAGATATCAAGTTTTATATGGCCATATCAGGCCAGATACCACTTAAAAATGTACCTGATATGCATATCAAGTTTTATATGACCATATTCTGAGCCATACATGATTTCAAAACAGAACATACCACATATGGACATTAACCTTTGTATGATCACATCAAGCCAGATATATCATGATAACATACAATGCCAGATATGCATATAAAGTTTGATATGGCCATATCATGTCAGATATAACTAACAATTTTCTGCATAAGAAGCTAAGACGTTCATTACAGATTTCGTCGGCTTGAACATAGACATTTATACTTTGACCTCGATCTCAGAATCCGCAGCAGTGTCGTGACGTATTTTTTAGGTTAACCTTAAGATACTGGACATCCATCTTCAAAGCATTTCGAAGGATCAATTTGTATTTCCACGTATGATGTGACTAGAATCGGATTCAGTCGCTCAATTAGTTATTTGCATTTTTCGGATTTTTCCAATGTTCTAGAATCTAGACGGTTTCATGTATGTTGCCATTTTGATATCATGTGACCCAGTCCTCGTATTATAATTGATTGTGACTTCCAACTTCTTTCGCGAAACGCCAAACAAGCATCGCACACCGAGACCGAGACACTCTCTTCGCAAAACACACGTTTCGCTCGGGCAACAAGCACTGCTTGTTTCGCGAAAGAACCTTTTCTGTTTTTGTCCAACGCACACGGACGTCAGGAAACACGAAATGTGTTTTCTGTTTCGTATTTTCCGACGTCTTGGGGGTTTTCCTTTTCTGCCACAACGTTGTCAGTCGTCAGGGAAATGAACAATATTGCATCTTTCGACCGTCGGTGACGCGCATGACATTATGTCAGCTAGGTTTATGTCGAAATACTATGAACACGAATCTACACCTGGTTATTTTAGGAAACTTCCGGAAACTTTTCATATTGTTATATAAAAGCTTAGACTTCTACCTCGTCAACTCATGTGTCTACGGTTTTTTTTTTTTTTTGAAGGGGATAACTCGTTTTCTTTTACTTCAATAAACAGTCGCTTTGAGCTTATATCAGCTGCTCTAAACGTGTCAAAGTATTGTTCTGCTCAGGCCACTTGTTAAGGGATTACGTGACTTGAATGACGTTGCTATAGGTGAATGGCGTCAAACTGGAGTCACCAAACAAAGGAGAGACGTCCCTTTGAGCCCGATAAACGGCTTATCGTTGAAAAACTCCTCTCGATTTGGTGGGTCTTAACGTATTAACATAAATAAAACTTCCCGATATATCTCCATCCAAATATCAGCTCCATGGTTGAACAGGGCAAATGGCAGATCAATCTTACAATCGGGATTCGCAACTGATTTGTTTTACTCTTTAGCTACTTTTGATGGTCTTTACTGATGTATTATTTTACTTTATGTGCATTGATCTAAGCTTTGAGTGGGTTCTGCAGTAGTCTACAGTTCTCAATGGTTTTGCGACTATCGTCTTTCAGGCTTACCTATATTTGTTTTGCTTCATCGCTGATTTGAGTTCTTTGTGCTATATAAACGTTTACTTAATCATTCTTCTTGATTATATAATTGTAGTTACGACAACCTCATGGAAGATTTCCTCAAGCGAAATGAGTTACCGTCAATAAATAAAGTTGAACGAAATAGCCTTAATAATTAATAAGTAAATGCCCAAAGTTTCCAACAACAATACACGGTCATAGGGGAGATTAGGAACAGAGATAGCATTGTAATAGTTTGGAGAACATCGCTAGTCAAATATCTTGCAGTATGTATCGATAAGAACTATCATTATCAGATCCTTTCTCTTTGATTCCACTACAATATGATCTCTTCAAGTCAACTGGTTGTATATTTGGACCTCAGGAATTGGCACGGAAAATACTTTGAATTGAAATACAACATATTCAAAAGGGCGCATTCCCTTTGTATTTGTATAGGAGCTTTGTTTTGGCTAAAATAAAAATTATTTTGTTGCCGATAACCAATTGAACTTAAAATGTTTAAGTTAAACTTCGGACAAATCGGTTCTGGGTATGTTTCTGGGTATGTTTCTAAGCAGCTGGCGAGATATACTGATATACATACAGACAGTGTGCATTTTTTAAAATTTTATTTGCGAAAATTGTTGATGCTCTTGGCTATATGTTTGGTCAAAGATACCGAAGCTAAATAAGAAGGTAGTTTATATCGCGCTTAAAGGAAGGTTAAGTACCTTCTTAACTGAACCTCATCCACATACCTAGGCTGGGAGCCTTTTCTTAAAGCGAGTTAAGAGGCAAGGCCTCTTGAAAAAGAGCACTAGATTTTTTACCAACCTGCGTGCCGCATTAATAGGGTCCGCTCTATAGTCCCCCGTCTCGGGGGACTAATGATCATTAGTCCCCCGTCTCATTGGTCCCCCATTTAGCGTAATTCGTCTCATTAGTCCCTCGTCTCATTATAAGTCCCCCATCTCATTAGTCCCTACTCTTTCGTCTCATCAGTCCCCCGTATCATTAATTCCTCGTCTCATTGGTCCCAATGAGACGTGGGACCAATAAGACGGGGGACAAATGAGACGGGTGACCATTGACACGGGGGACTTTTGAGACGAGGGACTATTGACACGGGGGACTAATGAGACGAGGGACTATTAGGACGAGGGACTATAGATATTATCCTATTAACATTACCAAGCACTGTGCCCCTTTCTTGACATTAGGAAGTTGTAATTCACGTTCGTGGTAGCTTAACGTAATAAAACATGTCCCTCAAGCAGGGGCGTACCTACAGGGGTGTGTGTGTGAGTGCTACACCCCCAGAATTTTTCAAAGCGTCGTTCGTCAGGAACATTTTGCCGGCTGGCGGGGAAAAATTGCCTCTTTTCTTTGCAGTTCCCTGACTTTGTTGTAAAAATCTTTTATTTTGGGGCTACAGAAATGTTAGGCATTTTTATGATCACCATGTTTTACTTAAAAGGAATCAGTGTTGCGTGAAAATATTGCTTTGGGTACACTTACCTGAGACATAACCCCTCCCAGATTTAACTGTATTGGCAAACTTCTCTGTGTGGCGGGGAATTATTACACATTTTTGGGAAAGTAATAAAAAATTAAGGGTAATGTGTCAGTAATTGGGCTCTACTACACTATTCGGGAAGCCATTGTCTTTTGAAGAAATTCAATTGTCGGGAAAGTGCTTTTTACGTACTTGAAAACCGACACAGTAGAGGTACCATACTGCACAACTGGCTGACATGAAATAGACTGTCTCCCACACTTTGAAACAAAAACCTTGGAATGTGATGCATCTCACCCTAACTGCTCGTCAGGGTTGAGTTGGACGTATGAGTAGTCAGTGCGTTGGGCGCAGTCGGACTGTAGGTTAACCATACCGTTAACAAATTGCCGAGCTGGATATATTCAAAAGTTTATCTACTGCTTAAAAGTCACTCATGGGATCGAACACATTGGGTCGTCGCCTGATTTTCAAAGGCTTCTTTATTGGACAGCTCATTGAAAGATGAGTTGCCTTTGGGTCAACGACAGCTGTACACTGCCAGGGCCTTATTAAACTGGGACGACCCTCAATTTTCTCCGACTTCCCCGACGCATATTAAACAGTTTGGTATGTCCGATGAAGTTGGAGAAGACTGTCGGAATCGGGAACGACATTCATTAGTTGGTCAGTTCGAGAACAAAATTTGACAGGCATCTTAACCGACCCGTCTACCAAGCGACTGGTTTTCACTGTAGCGTAGCAGTCGGGTGGGTGCAGTAGCCTATGGGCTGGTTTTTCACTTACTAAAACCATGAAGTTGCAAGCGTTTGCTGTACACTTGAAACTGCGTACATGCAATGCCAAAAACATTACCAAACGGTCTTTAAAATCCTATTTTTCGGCGCGCTTCGCCAGTATCCTTCATGCGCCCCTGTTGTCCAATTAGGAATTCAAAGAGGATGGGACGTAAATTGAATTAATAAGATGATTTCAACGAGTACGGTATGCCGTCGAAGGTCTTGAAATAGTCAAGCTTTCGTTAGAAGTGGCTCTGACTTCTTCAGGAATGATGCAAGGAGGACATGCAAATGCAAAGTCGGCTAGTTAACTGGTCAACCCGAAGGCGCTTCAGTCCGGCGCGCAAACCGACTTCGTCGTCTGGACAACCGGGTGGGTGCAGTAGCCTATGGGCTGGTTTTTCACTTACTAAAACCATGAAGTTGCGAGCGTTTGCTGTACACTTGAAACTGCGGTGGGTGCAGTAGCCTATGGGCTGGTTTTTCACTTACTAAAACCATGAAGTTGCGAGCGTTTGCTGTACACTTGAAACTGCGTACATGCAATGCCAAAAACATTACCAAACGGTCTTTAAAATCCTATTTTTCGGCGCGCTTCGCCAGTATCCTTCATGCGCCCCTGTTGTCCAATTAGGAATTCAAAGAGGATGGGACGTAAATTGAATTAATAAGATGATTTCAACGAGTACGGTATGCCGTCGAAGGTCTTGAAATAGTCAAGCTTTCGTTAGAAGTGGCTCTGACTTCTTCAGGAATGATGCAAGGAGGACATGCAAATGCAAAGTCGGCTAGTTAACTGGTCAACCCGAAGGCGCTTCAGTCCGGCGCGCAAACCGACTTCGTCGTCTGGACAACCGATTTTAGAGACAAGCCAATGCCAAGGGGGAGGAAAGCCGGAGTACCCGGAGAAAAACCCACGTACATCGAGCGGGATTCGAACCCACGAACATGTGAAACACATTGGTACACAGCAGCTGGAATAGACCACTCTGCCACTCGACGACCCTGCAAGGAGGTGTGTGCGTGTGTGTGTGTGTGTGTGTATGACTCGTTTGCTCTGTTCCACCCGGAGGTGCTTCAGAAGGCCCGAAGGCCGGAGAAAATGAGTCACTGACATACCAATTCCCGAGACCAGAGAGAGCAAAAACACCAAACAACCGCAACACGCCGAACCGGCAAGGGCGGAGAAAGACCGGACAGAGAGGCTCCAAGCCACCAGCTCAGTCCCCCAAAACAACCAAGACACCCCCAAACCAGCCGACGCCAGGCCCAACACGGCGAAGTGAAGGCTACCGGAGACTTGTAGGGCCATTCTCGGTGGTAAAAGGTTTTAATCGTTGGTATCGTTGGCGCAGTGACCCTTATTCAGGGTGTGGATGTTTCGGCAGGGACCCTTCTTCAGGGTTTGCCCGTTGATATCGTTGGCGCAGTGACCCTTGTTCAGGGTGTGGATGTTTCGGCAGGGACCCTTCATCAGGGTTTGCCCGTTGGTATCGTTGGCGCAGTGACCCTTGTTCAGGGTGTGGATGTTTCGGCAGGGACCCTTCTTCATGGTTTACCCGTTGGTATCGTTGGCGCAGTGACCCTTGATCAGGGTGTGGATGCTTCAGCAGGGACCCTTCTTCAGGGTTTGCCATTCTTCTCCCTGGTTGATGTCTTCTTCGGTGGCTGGTCTTCTTTTCTGTGGTGCGCCCTCTACTTTAGATTCTTCCAAATTTCCTTTGTAAGTCCTTCTAGTGGAGTTTGTCGGAGGTAAAATGGTCGAAGTTTGAGTTCTTTCCTAATGAATTTTCGAATTTGTCGGTCCTTGTGCTTGCAATTGGCAAGAAATTTTCTGTGTAAGTCCTGAAACCTCTTTTTAATGGTTGGGAGTCCCGCTATGTCTAGTACTTTCCGTGATGGGTGCTGTCTGTCTAAGCGGTGTGCAATTCTACATGCCCGTCGTTGAGTGCGTTCGTAGTTCTCCATGAGTGAGTCCTTCGTTTGTATGAGAGATGGTGCAGCGTATTCAACAATAGGTCGAGTCATGGTTTTGTAAATTTTCAAAGTCGTTTCAGGAGTGGCTAGTGGGTTGTCCTTTGTACCTGCAATTCTGTAAAGTGATGAGACTTGCTTGCGCATTCACAAAGCTGTGTCGTTGTGGTGTCGAGTAAAATCTAATCTGTTGTCAATGGTCAGTCCTAAGTACTTAACTTTTCTTTGTACAGGTATAAGTTTGTTGTTGTAAGTCACATGAGGTTCACGTCCCAGTTTACCGGTAGTTCTGATGTAAAGTACTTGTGATTTGTCCGGGTTGAGTACTATACGCCAGTCGTTGCACCAAGTTTCTAGTTGGTCAATGTACTGTTGGAGTTTTTCTTCCGCCTTTCAGCTTGTCTGGAGGTGACCAAATTGCGATGTCATCCGCAAATTGAGATAAGTAAGTCAGTCGTTTTGGTTGAGGTTGTGGAATGTCCGCTACGTACATGATGAAAAGTATAGGGCTAATGGTGCTGCCCTGTGGTGTCCCTGTGGTGATGTGTAGTGGTCTGGAAAGAGTGTCCCCGACTCTGTACCGAGCCTGCCTGTCCTGTAAAAAGTTCGCAATCCATCTGGTAAAAGTCGTTGGTATATTGAATTTCCTCATTTTGAGAAGTAGTCCGTCATGCCACATTCTGTCGAATGCTTTTTCGGCGTCGAAAAAAGTAGCCATTGTGTGGTGTCCTTTACGTCTGAGAGAAGAAGTACTTTGTATATGTCTAAAAAGTTGGTCTGTTGTATTCCTCTTCCGTCTGAAGCCTGCTTGAGAAGGCGGGAGAAGTTTTCGCTGCTCTAAGTAAGCAGAGAGCCTTTTGGCGATAATTTTTTCCAGACATTTTCCTAGCACTGGAAGAAGGCTAATAGGCTGGTAATTCTTTGGCTCGTAATGCGGTTTGCCGGGTTTAGGAAGTAAAATGGTGATGGCTTGTTTCCATAATTTGGGAATGTAGCCAATTTGGAAGGAAGCAGTATAGAGTCTGCCGAGTTCCTGAAGGAAAATTTGAGGTGCGGCTTTTAAGTGCACGTATTGAATTTGGTCTTCTCCTGGAGAGGTATTAGAAGTACGTCGTAAAACGTCAGTGATGTCACTTGCGGTGATAGTTTTGTTGATGCCCGAGTCGGCGTCCTCGTTTGGGTCTATGTCCTGTCTAGGTGAATAAGTGTCCGGGTATCCTGTATGTAAGAAGTTAGCCAGTCGGTAAATGTTGTGGTTAAATTTTGGATCATGTGGTAGAGTGTGTACAGTATTCCCTAAAACAGCCCGCCTTGTCTTCGTCTGTAGTAATTAAAGTGTCACTGTATCTTAGCGTTGGTATTGGTCTCCTAACAGTCTTGTTCCCTAAAATCCGTTTAACAGTTTTCCTGAAGTCCCGTGGCTCTTTTTTGTCAGCTAGTTGTTTAGCCCTATTGTCAAATTCCTGTTGATTTGCCGTCCTTATCAGTTCAGTCATTTTCCGTCTCAGTTGGTTGATTAGCATACGTACATGCTGGTTTCTAGTCCTTTGGTAAATACGTCGAAGTTTGCGTCTCTGTCTAATAATGTGCAGAGTCCGTTAAGGGAGTTGAAATCTCCTACGTCCTGTATAGGTCGGAATTGAAATCTGTGTCGCTGAAGTAATAAGTCGAGTAAGTGAGGTCGCCCTTTCCTCAATTTCTTGAACAGTTGTCGGGGTCCGTTCTTGAATGTTGTCGGTTATGCACTGTCTGTATTTCGTCCAGTCTGCTTTTTGTAGGTTTCGTCTGGGTGGCCTTGTAAGTCGTTTGGCAGTAAGTGCAATAGTAAGTAGTTGAGGTAGGTGGTCCGATCCTAAGTCCTCTCCAATTCTGAAGTCGGTAACACGGTGATTGAGGGATGGAGAGATTAGACAATAGTCAAGTTGTTCTGGTGAAGTCCCATTGTCTGGGTAAGAAGTCGGAGTACCGTCTGCAAGGAGGCAAGTGAAGTGAAGTTATATATAGTTATGCTGCAACCCTGATTGATGGATTCTGTGTTCTGATTGGCTGATTTGTTTGCGTTCTGATTGGATAGTTGAATTGAGGATTCTGTGCTCTGATTGGCCAATTTATCTGTGTTCTCATTGGATGAGGCAAGTGAGAAAGGACCATGATTGGATGCAAAAGACTGTTCCACATGTGACTGACATCTTTTCCATCCATCCTGTTAATAGTGGATTTTTCATTGGCCCTAATCTCTAGAGCCTCTCCAATTAGCCACATCCCTAAATGTTGAACTTTAACCATGCTTTTGGCATCTGCCCATAGAGTTGTGTGGTTATTGCAGTGAGCAAGCTCAACCAAAGCAGAACCTTCCACCTTACCTTGTTCTGTAGCTCTCTTATGCTCAGCTACTCTGATTCTGAGTGGGCGTTTTGTTTGACCAATGTACGTACTGTTGTCCGCAGCTACATGAAACTGAGTAAACACAAGCAGTGTGGTTATGGGGCAAGGGGTCTTTGTGCTGGCTGAGGATATCCCGTAGCTTTTGAGATCAGGAAGAGGTTTTAACTGCTGCGCGATTCAAGATTCTGGTTATCCTCTCAGACACTCCTTTGACGTAGGGCATGAAGGTGAGGTGTTACAAGACGACCCGTCAGGAACACCGGATTGAATCCATCGACGAGCGAATGGAAAGTTCCAGAGAATTCAACTTCAACGCAGCCTTTCTAGAACTGTCTAGAAGTGAGAACTGTTTACGTTATGTCCCAATTATAGCAGCGACCTGGCAACACTTCTAAGAAACTGCAATTGTTTACAACTACTGTGCATACAAGGAACGTTCTCGTAATTGCTCGACAGTGTGCTCTGGAAGTTTCTATTAAGGTACGTTCTCGTAATTGCTGGACTGTGTGCACTAGAAGATTCTGTTAAATTCTGGAGAGTTCTCGATTGAAAGCCTAGCGTATAAAAGGCAGTTCAACAACTGTTATAGGAGAGATATCATCGAGTCCAGACGTTATACTGCTGTCCGTTTGTTGACCGAATCACTTGAAGCCAGCCACAGACACTTCACACTTGTGATAAGTTGCCTTACGCCGTTTCTACACTGTGCATTGAGATCGTTATCATCCATCATCGCCTAGCCTTGTCATTATTCGCTCGTGGAACCAGTTCCTACGCTACAGCACGCTGCAGGTATACTACTGTACCATCGTCGACGTGCATGCACTACCAGCCCTTGGACCAGACCAGAATAACATTAAGAAAAGGATTGTGAGTAAATCTAATTAATTATTGTAAATTTAAGTAAGATAAGGAGATTGTAAATAATCATTAAGTTGTTGAATTTTAATCTCGTTCTTCTGTGATCTTTCGCTGTTATTGGTTTGACTTGCGACCACAAGCCGTAACAGAATTGGTGGCCTAACATCCGGGAACGAAAAGTACTAGAAAATTCGAGAAATTCTGTTGTAAATCGTTAGCAACTGTGTTTGTCCAGACTTGTTAGTTGTTTGTTGAACGCTTGATACAATTTCAAAATGCCATTCAACTTAGATAAATTCGTGGCTAGTCCCTCAGTCGAGGAACTAGATTCATTAAAGAAGTCTGAGATTGCAAAGGTCGCAAAACATTATGGCATTGAATTTCAGCCTTTAATGCGGAAGGACGAGATCAAAAGATATGTTCTAGAATATCTAGTGGATGAAAGTATCCTGCCTAGTACAGTATTGGAAACAGCTATCACTGTGCCAACTGACAACACATTTGAACTGAAAAGGCTTGAAATGGAAATGAATAAGGAGATTAGATTAAAAGAAATGGAAAGAGAAAGGGAAAGAGAGGAAAGAGAAAGAGAAAGAAAGGAAAGAGAAATGCAAATGCAAAAGGAAAAAGAGGAATGAAGAGAAATGCAAATGCAAAAGGAAAAAGAGGAAAGAGAAATGCAAATGCAAAGGGAGGCAAGAGAACATGAATTTAGGTTGAAGCAACTAGAGTTAGGGGTCATAAAAGCCTCAGACCCTAAAATAGGCTTGGATACTGGGGTATTTGATGTTTCTAAGCACGTAAAATCTGTCCCCAAATTTCAGGAGGATAATGTGGAGAAATTCTTTAACCACTTCGAAAAGCTGGGTGGGCAACTAAAGTGGCCAAGAGATAAATGGTCCATACTCATCCAGAGTAATTTCACAGGCAAGGCTCAAGAAGTGTATTCCGCTCTGTCAATAGAGGACAGCATGGATTATGATAAGGTTAAAAAGGCCATATTACAAGCCTATGAATTGGTCCCCGAAGCTTATCGCCAAAAATTTAGAAAGTATCGTAAGGCGGATACACAAACGTACGTAGAGTTTGCTTATCAAAAAGAGGCATTTCGACAGATGGTGTGCTTCCAAAAAGGTCTCCACATTTGACACTTTTAGACAACTGATGCTGGTCGAGGAATTCAATCGTGTGAATGATGACATTAAGACTCACTTTGAGGAAAATAAGGCTGACAACTTGAAGGAAGTGGCAAATTTGGCTGATCAGTATGCACTTACCCATAAATTCAGTAAAGTGGGTCAGACTCAAAACAAGGGTCAGTTTAGTAGGCCAAATAAGAAATATGGCAATAGTAGTGGCACAACAGGTAACAGTGGATCTCAGTCTGGTTCTATCTCTCCAACAAATTCTGGTAAAAAACAACCAGATTCAAGTCGTCAAAAGAACGACCAGGTCAGCTCAAACAAAGCTGCCTTTAAAGACATAACTTGTGGTTTCTGTCACAAAAAGGGCCACACAATGGCAAATTGCTTCACATTGGCAAAATTAAAGGAGACTGAAACAGCCTCCAATGCCTTAGCCAATGCAGAGAATTCTTCTGAGGTAGTCGTGACTTTACGGCCTAATTCTAACGACAAAATTAAGGAAGAATACCTTCCATTCGTGTCTGAGGGGTTTATTTCCCTAGATGGGAATTCAGCTCATCCACCCGTCAAAGTTAAAATTTTGCGTGATACAGGCGCAACTCATTCGTTGCTTCTTGATGGAGTTTTGCCATTATCGGACTCTACTTCCACAGGGGCATATGTACTAATTCAGGGGGTTGAGTGTGGATTTATTTCTGTCCCTCTCCACAAAATTAATTTTGAAGTCAGATTTAGTTTCTGGGTCGGTCATAGTAGGGGTCAGACCTACTCTACCTGTGAAGGGGGTATCTCTGTTGCTAGGCAATGACCTAGCTGGTGGAAAGGTAGTAGCCAATGCAATTTTGACAGATAAACCATGTGATTATAACAACACAGAGCAATTAGAAAAGGAATTTCCAAATTTATTCCCTGCCTGTGCTGTCACTAGAGCTATGTCACAAAAGCTCGCCATGGATGATAAACTTAAACATCCACCCTCCAAAAGTGAGGATACAGTTCCCAAAAGTGGAACAAGTAGGGAATCATGTGAGGATGATAATCTTAAACATCCACTCTCTAAAAATGAGGGTATGATTTCTGAAAATAAGGATGATAAACTTAATCATCCGCCCTCCGAAATTGAGGAATTAGTTCCTGAAAATGGAACAACACTCCCAAAAGAGGAGTCAGAGTCTGGAAAAGATTCTAGTAAAAATATTCATGAAAGTGAAAATTCTTGGTATGATCTCAGCCAATCTTTTATGACTAATCTTAATGATAGTCAGGAGTGTGAGTCTCCTGGCCCCACACATAGTGAGGGGGTAGAACAGGAAAAATCAAAAATGTCTGACACACTCCACAGAGACCAGTTGTCAGTCCAACAACAACATGATGAAGAGCTTCAGCCATTAATAGCTGGTGCACTCACTGAGGATGAATCGAAAGACGTCCCAGTCTGCTTTTATTTTAAGAACAATATTTTGATGCGTAAATGGCGACCACCTGATGCACCAGTAGATGAAGAGTGGAGAATTTACCATCAAATTGTGGTACCTAGGACTTATAGAAGGAAAATACTGAGTATTGCTCATGAAATGTTATTTGCAGGGCACCTAGGAGTCAATAAGACTAACCACAGAATTCTAAATCACTTTTATTGGCCAAAACTTAAAAGTGATGTGGCCAAATTTTGTAAGACCTGTCACTCGTGTCAAATGGTTGGGAAGCCGAATCAGAATATTCCGGCTGCACCCTTAAAGCCAATTCCTGCTTTTGAAGAGCCGTTTAGTAGAGTCATCATTGATTGTGTAGGTCCCCTGCCTAAGAGTAGGGCAGGGCATTAGTATATATTAACCATTATGTGTGCTTCTACAAGGTTTCCAGAGGCAATACCTCTGAGAAATATTAAGGCTCGGACAGTCTTACAAGCTTTACTTAAATTTTTCACATTGTTTGGGTTGCCTAAAGAGATCTAATCAGATCAAGGGTCTAATTTTATGTCAACTGTATTCCAACAGTTGTTGTATGAGTTAGGTATAGACCAAATTAAGTCTTCGGCTTATCATCCTGAAAACCAAGGGGCTTTAGAAAGGTTTCACCAAACATTGAAGAATATGTTAAAGACATATTGTCATGATAATGAGAGAGATTGGGATGGAGGCATTCCATTTGTAATGTTTGCTGCCAGGGAGTCTATACAAGAGTCACTTGGGTTCAGTCCATTTGAACTTGTCTTTGGACACACAGTTCGTGGACCATTGGAATTGTTAAAGGAGAAGTGGTTATCAGATCCAGGTGAAGACATACATCTACTTGATTATGTATCCCGCTTTAAAGATCGTCTTCATGGAGCATGTGAACTTGCTCAGGAAAATCTGAGGCACTCTCAGAAGAAAATGAAAGCGTGGTATGACAAGACCACTGTGAAAAGAGAGTTTAAACCTGGTGATAAGGTGCTAGTGTTTTTACCTGTTTCTGGTCAGCCACTTCAAGCTCGCTTTCAAGGACCTTATGTCATTGAGAGAAAGGTCAGTGACACAGACTACGTCATTTTGACACCTGACAAGCGTAAATCTAAAAGAGTATGTCATATTAATATGATGAAGAAATATTATGAAAGAGAAGAGTGTGACATTTCTAAGGATGAAAGTGTACATGATGTAAATAGTAAGACTAATGATACAGGTGATCAAGTGTGTATTATCAATGCTGATCATGAACTCAGTAATGATGAGATCAAGGCTAATAATGTTCCTGACATGTGTATTAAGTTACAAAATTCTGATGTGGTGAAAAATCTCGACCAGAAATTAAGTCATCTGGATCACAAAGAAAAGTCAGAAAGGAAATCTTTAATCTATGAATATGCATGCTTGTTCTCAGATGATCCTACTAGGACAAATTTGATTGAACATGATGTTGATGTGGGAGATGCCACACCAATCAAGCAGCATCCTTACCGGGTTAACCCTAGAAAACGACAACATCTCAGGGATGAGGTTCGGTACATGTTAGACCATGACATTATAGAACCTAGTAATAATGAATGGTCTTCCTCTTGCATATTGGTCCCCAAGCCAGACGGTGGGTACAGATTTGTACTGATTACCGAAAGGTGAATGCGGTCACAAGAACAGCATCAGTCCTGAAGAAGTCAGAGCCACTTCTGACGAAAGCTTGACTATTTCAAGACCTTCGACCGCGTGCTCGTTGAAATCATCTTACTAGTATGGATTTCCATCGTGAAAACCTTTGTAGTGACTTGGATTATTGCAAAATTTTGTGCAGCCTTTGTAATCCTAGTTCTCAACCCTCAAACCTGCTGCGTCATAAAGAAATCGAAGGGTAGTTAGTCGATAGTGGCTATTATGAAACCAAAGAGCAAACTGAAACTTTTTAGGTTTATTTAAGGCATATTCAATGTTATCTGTACATATATAATTGCTAGTTAAAATGAAGGTAATCAATCAAAATGCCCTTAAAAGTATTATTTTCAGCTCGCTACGCGCGCAATCATCGTTTACTCTTGTTATGCTTTCATTACTTCACATCGAACAAACTATAATTATTGCAAAACTCTACAGAAACTCTGCCACCCTCACCGTCATCAATTTCGATGCATCTTAAAAAACTAGACCGGTGGTTAGACCAAACTACGCTTTTCAGTGATAAGATAGAGACAAACTGACATTTCCCGGTCTGTTTAGTGTGTATTCAGTGTCATTTACAGACAGTTAATTCTTCATTCGTTGATGCCTTATTTTCTTTTTAGTACATAAGAACGTAAAATTTTGACAGCAAAGTTTACTTCAAAAGGTAGCATATGTAGCACCAGATTGCATGCACCTATTTTTTCAAAAATTTTCCAAAGGGGAGGGACATCCCCTCCCCTAGGCCGGCGATCACATAGCATACTGTATTCCCCCGTCCCCGGGAGAGAGATCCTTGCTACGTGGCTGCTTATAAGTTGACCTTTCTTGACACAGACATTTTTTGTCCTTCCCGTCGGGAATGTAGCCCTTTTATCGGGAAATCTCCAGCACCCCCAACTCATCGATCCTTAGGGACGCACCTGCCCGCAAGACCCCGAATTGTATAAGTTCAGCCTCTTTTACAGAGTTGCCAAAGAGTATAATAGTCTGCATGCTTGAGTGAGTAGTTATTCCCCCTTTCAGTGATCTCTTTTAAGGTTTAAAAAACCGCCCTGTTTTTCCATGAAGGTGGTAGAAATAATTGTGCTGATCTGTTTTTTTTTTTTTTTTTTTTTTTTGATAAGGGGTTTGGACTTCAAGGCATCTTATGGAGTCTTGGCCCTCCTTTTGCAATCATGTTATGTTGACACTTTTAAAACACACCTCATTTTAATTTAATACCCCCCCCCCCACACACACACACATACGTACTTGACATATATGCATCTTATGAGCCCTGCCGTACCCAAGGAGAAGTAGGTTGATATCAGCCTAGTCCCCCACCCGACCTACCACCCCTGGTCCGGCACTCCTATAAATACTTCATGCATCGTTTTTGCATAAAATGAATCTAAACGATATGAGTGTGCTATCGATTACCTGGTGACTAACTAAATACTCCACAGCATATTCTGAATGGTCACATGCATTTTTGATACTTCATAAATAGTTACAATTGACAGTACACCCACCTTCTGAAGGTGACACAACTTCTCGAAATTGTCTTCCCGTCACAGGAAAAGTAGCAGGGTTGTCATGATTCACTACATTCTTTGAAATGGACCGAAATGAAGAAAAATTTATGAGAAAAATGCACACGATAACCGTAATTAGCAAAAGATAATTAAATGACTCGGAAATCTCCTTGGTTAAATTTCGGGTTAAAGTCATATTGCTGCGCTATACCATGGACGTACATCAAGTAATACGTGTTTACCTATGAGGGTGCGTATGTCACGCTATTCCAATAACCTCTCTGAAGTTATGATTATACGGCTTACTAACTCTCTCAAGAAATGCTAAACGGCTTTCCGTTAAAATATTTTGTAACTTTTCCAACGGTTGACTGGTACTGGCATGCAAGCCGACTTTGCGAGAACGATGATGATCGTCTGACAATGGAGCTACTGACTTCAATTTACGACGTTTATTTGATGAAAGCTAACAATATGTCCAGTTTTGTGTGGAACCTGTCAAACCGACGAATCTATTAGCCAAGTAAGCACTACGTCATTATCTAGTAGTCACTCACTGAGACGGAAAACGATCGGTTAGATGATGAAGAAAGTACTTGCAAACACTAAGTTAAAAAAGTTATCATAGAACTATCAAACTTGATCACTTCTAAAGTCACCGTAACTTTATTATTCACTTCATGAATCAGTATATCACAACTTGAACTTCACTGAAGGAATACAGATGGCCTAAGTGCAATGCATCTCTGCCTCACATCTCGTGCTTTCATGTAATAACTCACACCAGCGGAAACGGTGCTCCTGTGAAAATGTTCAAAAATGCACTACGCAATAAAATCAAAGAGAAAGCCAGTCTTTTCAAATGGCACTCAGCAATAGATAAAACAACGAATATCTCCAACCAAACAGACACGTCCTCTTTTGCCATAAGCTGATTCAGTGACTTCAATACACCTCAAATGGTTTGCATCCAATCATCATTTTAGTGGCGATACTTTTGACTGCACAATCACTATAACAAAGAAAACATTGGATTTCAAGGGATCGTTAGAAGTATACGGAGCAAGTGCTTGTATGCTATTTGTTCTAATGGGCGAAGTAAAGGGAAAGTATTTGCTCTAAAAGGCGGAGCAGAGAAAAGCCTTTCAAGGAGTTTTGACCTGTCGTTTTACTTTTATTCTCCTTCACAATTTGGGTCTTTAAGTGACGTTAAAATAAGCTGGTTACTCGTCGAGTTCGTAAACCATTTAGAGAGTCGAGTTTCAGGTTTATGCACACAGTGGGAGGCAGCCTTTGGCGTAGAACGCGGGGGCTGCAGCCCCCCAACCAAAACGTTTTGTGAAAATTCGGGCAAAATGTTGAGAATTTTTCGGGCACCTGCTGAAAGAAAAATAATGCAATGATGTAGCTAAAGGTATTAATAATTTAAAAACTTCCTTGGTAATTAATATTAAGTTTTGATTTGAATTACACCAGGACCTATATATTCCGTATTAATTCATCAGCGTGTTCTTTAATGATTAAACGTACATTATAATTATCAGTGGTGTATTTGAGGGGCCACCCTCACTGATACGTATATTTTTCTACTAAAATACGTCCATTTTTTAACACAAATTTTACTTCAAAGGTAGCATATGTTGCACCAGGTTGCCTGTAAGGACACCTAATTTTCAAAAATTTTCAAAGAGGAGGGGGTAATGCCGATTTTTTAGTACCTAAAATACGTAAATGTTTGAACACAAACTTTACTTCTAAGGATCCCTAATTTTTTCAAAAATTTTCGAAGGGGAGGAGGAACCCTCTCCCCTTAGACCCCCCCCCCCCCCAGGCCGGCGATCAACGACTTCCGCAAAAACTAAAAGCAACAAAGAAGGTAGAAACAAGGCAATTTATTGTATGTTACTGGCATGCGGTGTGATAAAAACGATGAATGTCCATATGATATGTAAATTAACATGTCGAAACGTGCGTGGAATGCGCGGAAATTTGGGGTTACATTTTTCGGGCAAGTCGTTCCACCCTCCCCAAATCAACTTGGGCTCTACACCTATGGAGGCAGCCAACAGAAGATTTGTTCTAGCAGTCTTGAGAAACAGTTTCCACTTTTTAAAATAAACCGTAAAGATGTAATTAATATACATGGATTAACAATGCAAATCGTGGCAACATCACACTTCCTACCAAAGAGGTGAATGTCACAAAAGGACAAGGTGAAATGATTATAATGGGATGATTATAGTCAGGCTGGTTACATACTATAAGATATACATACCATAAGACAGGCTACACAGATTAGGTTTCACGGTAGACTGGGCAACCATTCAATGAAACTCGAACGTCTAAAAGCTTATAGTAAAGGTCGAAAGTCTAACCTATGTCTTCGTTTTAATTGTCTCTTCGATGAGTCTTCTTGTTCAATGATGTCATCCAAAAGACTACAGCTATAACGCCAGTCTGTTTATTTTTAATTATTAGGTTAAACTTTCCAAAAAGCAGATGTCGGTTAGCCAGGGCTATGGTCTATAACTGTCCGACAAGACCATCAGGCCAGCAGCCCGTAGCCACCGGCACCACAAGGGGAGGAGGACCAGGCGTAGATCCAGGATTTTGAGAATGGGGGCGCACACACCGTCGGCCGATGGCCGGCGAGTGAGCGAAGCCACAGTGGGGGAGGGGGGGTTGAGGGTCCTCCCCAAGAAAATTTGAATTCTAGATGCGCTTAGATGCGATTTCCCAGCATTTGGTAAGCATATTTTCCATATCTATGAGGCAAAAAAGAAAGAAAAAAAAATCGTTGGTCATCGAAAAAGGGAGGGGGCGTGAGCCGGGTGCGCCCCCACCTGGATCCGCGCCTGACTGGATCGAAGCTTATACTTGTGTCACAAACTTACCACAGATAGCTTAAAGGAGTCGGCTTTACTTTTGCACGTACGCGCGAAGAGAGCGAAAAATTCGCTCTTCTGATGGAAATTTCCCCCTCTTCTTGCAAGACAGGGGGACCAGAGACTGCTATTAGGCAGGCTTGGTGTGGTCTAGTATGATTTTGTTTGGATCCAGAGGGAAATAATCGAAAAACTAACAAAACAGGGACACTAATATGGAGATTTGAGCCGGAATTTGAATGACAGCTGTGATAGCACACCATGCCCTTCACAGTTCACAATTCAGATGGTAATTATCGCATTTATATCTTAAACGAAATTTTGCATGAACAGAAAAAGGAAATTTTTGAATAAATTTGTGGTACGAGTAAATCTGGCTTCTAACCATAAAATCCCGTTTCGAATTTTACTAAATGTATTAAATTGATACTTGAAACCCTCTTGATGCCCGACATTTACCTGTGAGCCTTTACCTAGCTTTGGCTAGAATATTTTAATGGAATTGTTTGTGCTAATAATGTTCATGATCCGTGATACAACTTCGATCGTAAAAACTGCACGCGAAGTGTGCAGAAATTTTGCTGGAAAATTGTTTACCATGATGGTGAAACCTGCGTACAGACTCAGCAAGTGGTGAAAAGATAAATCCGACGAGGCGGCCAAGCTCCCTAAGGGGTCCAGCAACTGAAGTCCCCCACCCCTTGTGGTGCCAGTGCATGCCAAAAGGATGCCGAACGTAAAATTTGGGGCGCGCGAAGGGCTTTAAAAAATTTGGGGTTCTGTTGAAAAAATATTGAAAATATTTGGTTCTTATTAAGGAAATATGGAGAACGCGGGTTTCCATAGAAGAAGAATATCTGTCCCTTGCTTATCCTAGACAGTTCCAATTATCTCAAGCAAGTTACTTCTAGCCGCTTCTTAAACTGTCTATTATAGACACACACCTAGTTATTGGTGATGTCATATCCTGGTGGCCATAGAAGACCATTATATGTTATCAGAACATTATCGTTTGTGCATGCGTGTAACGTGAGCTACTCGCATCTTTTGCCTTTGATGTCAATCAAAGAGCATTCACCAATGACCAATTGAGAATTTTGCATTCTCCCAACCAAAATATATTTGGGGTGATGTGTGTATGTCTTTAAGAGGAAAAGCAAGACGTCGGGCCGGGAGTGATGTCCCCTTCCACCACCTCTGGACTTAGCAAGTTGAGACACTTACGTTTCTCACATAATATGTTTATCATGACGTTGCGTCTCAATTAAGAATCTTACAAATGGTAAGACAAAGAGGATAGAACTTCATTGATTCAATTTAAATTTGCTTTTCCAGAATCACTTTTACAGGGACGAAAAACAGCGTAATTGTGGAACCTTCATCTGTAAGGGGTGGGGTTTTGAAGTTATATGTAACTGAAGATAACAACGCTCCTAGTCCGCGAAAAATTTTGTAATTTTAGAAAAAACATGATACAGAAAACAAAATACGTTCATTATTATTAAACGTCTTTTGGGATTATTTTTTTCTCAAAAATCGCCTGGTATCATACCGGGCCCATCGTTTCTAGATATTAAAAGTTTATTTTCGATCGATCTTCCATATGGGGGGGGGGGGCTCAGTGGTCCACACGGGGGCACGGCTCCCTGTGCCCCCATTACGGATTTCGTCAGCTTGAGCTCTGGACATTTACACTTTAACCTTGGTTTCCGAATCCAGGAGTGTAGTGACGTATTGCCACAATGAACCAAAAAAGACGGCCATATCCATAACATGCGGCCACAAACCAGCAGGTCTCCCTCTAGAGGGACGCCCTTCTTAAACAAGGGCAGGCAGTCCAATAACTGCAGCGGGACGGAGCTAAAAGCTCCGAAAAGGACAGCTGCCACACCCTCGGTGCTAAGACACTTCTCTATGAGGCGACAGCCTCCCAGACCTCCGTGCTTTCGCCCCTTCTTGGAGAACCTCCTGACCATTTGGACTGGTTCCTTCTGGAGGGAGTGGCGAGGTCTCGGTTGGCTTCGTTTAGTGATTGGCAAGCACGCCCTTATTCATTATAGAGAGAAATAAAAAGCTGGGTGCAGCCGAAAAGGAGACAAGAGAGAACGTCGCCCGTTCTTATTGCTTCGAAAAATAGAGATCTTAGTTTTATTTCACGACCCTAAAAGGGTTCCAGTTCACTAGCCTCCAAAGGCGCTTTTACGCATCATTTAACGTTAATTAGGTTCTTCATATCATGAGGCCTTTCCAACTTAAACTTAACGGAGTAATACTTGTAGTGTATCAGGATAATTCTGTAAGTGCGCCCTCGATATACAGTTGTTGTTCTACATGTGACAATAAAGTGTTTGCAACCAAAGTTGAATCTGTCTGTGATTTGATTCGATCTCATGCATCTCAGCAGGGAGAATGCTACATCTGGCGACGAGGATTAATTAAAAGTTTAATCTGACGATCCGGAGGACGATTATGGCAATTAAAGTTGACGTTGGCCAAATACCGCAATTTGAAATAGCGGGAGATGTAACTAGCTTATCACCAAGATGGCAACGCTGGAAGCGTGCTTTTGAGTATTACCTTGTTAGCAAAGGGGTGACAAGTGACGGTCAGAAACGTGCATTACTATTATATTCAGCCGGAATGGCAGTTCAAGATATCTTCGAAACCCTGGCAGACCCTGGTGTAACTGGAGAAGATACGGCGGGGGAATATGAGAAAGCCATGAGAACTTTGGACGTATATTTCAAGCCCAAACTCAACATTCCATACGAGCGCCATGTGTTTAGACAAATGCGCCAAACAGAAGCAGAATCAACTGACCAGTTTGTGGCGAGATTGACACGCCAGGCAGCAAACTGTGATTTCCAAACAACGAAAAATGATCAAATAAGGGACCAGTTGATTGACAAATGCAAATCATCAGAACTGCGCCGAAAATTATTGGGAAAAGGAACGGCCTTAGACTTGAAAACAGCGCAAGAAATCGCAAGGTCAATGGAGGCTGTCAGCATACAACTTCAGCACATGGGGAAATCCAGTAGTGGTTAACATTAAGAGACTGGACATCTATCTTAAAAAAACGTTTTTAAGGATCGATTTGTATTTCCACGTATGATGTGACTAGATTCGGATTCAGCCGCTAAAGTAGTTACCAAACGAATCTTAAACCATGAAAATCGGTTTAGATTTAGTAAAGTTATGTACGGAAATAAAATTCTGTAATCTGTCACTAAAAAAAAAATAAAAAATCTGTCAAATTATTGATATTTGAGAAAAAAACATATCAAATAGGTACTTCATGTTCCGAACTTAACGACGAGAGTGCTTTTCATTGCAGACGAGCATTATTTCTTGAAATTTTCAGCAATGAGGTACACCCTTAGTCCTTGCACGGGCTATGAATACCTGGTAGAAGTACCAAGGTCAGTTTGTTATTTGCGGTTTTCTATCGTTACAAAATAGGCCAAGTCGTGACGCTATCGGCCAAGTCATTATAACGCCCAGTTTCAAGGGGGAGAGTTTTCTAATGCCGGCCTGATTACGGGCCTGACAACAGAATATGGACACAGGTTAAATTTATCTGTGTAAAAATTATTTTAATGATCATTTTCCTGATATTGTAATATATTGACATAATTATTGCATTAGCGGCCTTCAGTGATTGATTAGACTCCATGCAAACACCTGGATTTTATCATTTTGGATCAGCCCTGCCGGTAGTAGAGTACTGAGAAGCAAAAGATGCAGAGACAGGAGTATTTAAAAGTAAATTCATGTGGTAAGGCTTGCACTGGCGTAGCCACGGGAGGGCGTGGGGACGATAGTCCCCCATGAAAGCTTGTCGTCCTCCCACTCGCCCCACTGAGATTTTGTAGTGTCCAAAATTAACGTGTGCGAAACATATATCATTCGTCTCGAATCCCCATGCTGACTACTGATGGACGACTCTTCAACCGCGGAAGGGTAATAGGCTAAAGTTGCTGAACAACCTGACGTGATATAGCACATAGGCCACGAAGATATCTATATAGCACTATAAACGCGTATTAGCGACCGTCGAATATAATTCCCTGCCCGCGCTATTGCTCTACTAGACTATACTATACAGTCACTCACTGCGCTACTCCCATACACGATCCAGTCGGCTAAATCATGCTAATCGGCCTTGCTGTTATGCTATCATGGTGCCTATATGCCACGAAATTATTTTATCCCCACAATACAAAATCGAGGTTAGCCCTGGACTTTCAATCCAGTTCATTTTCGCTTGGCTCATTGTGTACAAATTTTATTTGACAGCCCCGTGTTAGTAAATTGCTCTGCCGTACTTGGGCTACATCAGTATGTTACATGGCTAAAAGTCCAGTCAATCTCTCTGTACTTTTCAGGCGCAATTTGCGGATTCATTAGCGCTGGTAGGGAGGCCGGGCATAGGGGCATGTGCCCCCAATAGATTTCCAAGAATATTTAAATGAGCCACGAAGGTGTTTAAGCTATAGATTTCTGTAGCGTGAGGTGTGTTTCTGACTGACTGATGAATCTATTTTAATCAGTTTTTATCATAAGTTGTTCTCAAACTATCAAAATTCTGGTTAATCCTTCTTAAAGTAAAATTTTCCCCTCACTCTGCACCTAACCGCATAGCTGCATTCACTATCAACACCGTCTCAAACATATTAGCATTATTAAATGATGAGGGTCCTAAAATTAGTCGGATTGTTCTTCTGCATGTAAGTCATTATGGAGGAGCAGAGCATTGCAATAATGCAAAGTAGTGGAATTCAGGGGAAGACATTTTATGAAAATTGAAACTTATACGAATTACTATACAAGAAGACTCGCCCTCTAATTGGATGTATTTTATAAATTTGACTTATTCAAGTGTCTCAGTACAAAGTCTGCCCACAACTTTTGTTATGGAAATGTTTTTCAATGCAAAACTTTGGCGCGCTTTGACCGTATTTGTCACATAACACACGCCATAGGAACAGGGGCGACGCCAGGGTATTTCAATAGGGGGAGCGAAGCGTGAGATGAGTGATCGCCTTCCTGGGGGAGGGGTCTAAGGGGAGGGGGTGTCCCTCTCCCCATTGGGAAATTTTTTGTTAATTTAAGGTTGCTTATAGATGCAAAATGATGATGTTTTTGGTACATATTTTGAACTGATCATATATGGCTGGAAAGTTCATAATTTAGTAATTTTAATTTTTGTTTTGGGAAAGATGCTTTTCTGGGGAGGGGTGTCCCTTCCCCTTTGAGAAACTTTTTATTAATTTAAGATTGCACAGATGCAAAATGGTGATATCTTTGGTATATTTTTGAACTGATCATATATCTAAGAAAGTGTTCATAATTTATTGAATTTTAATTTTTGCTTGGGGAAAGATGCTTTCTGGGGAGGGGTCTAAGGGGAGGGATGTCCTCTCCCCTTTGAGAAATTTGTATCAATTTAAGATTGCTTAGATGCAAAAGGTGATGTCTTTGGTATTTTTTGAACTGATCATATATGGCTGAAAAGTGTTAATAATTTATTGAATTTTAAGTTTTGATTTTAAATTAGTGAAAGAGGACAGTAGCCTTTGTTGTCTAAGAGAAGGGTATGTAGTCAACAAACCTCCTGAAGCCACCCCTTTTATGTATGGGTATGTTTTCACTCAAAAATACATGCGTTGAGGCAACAGAAACACGATCTATACGAAACTTTTCGTTGCTTCATATGTGCATTATACAAGGTATCTAAAGGCTGGCAAGCCTGGCAGACACCGGAATAGGGCCTCCTGGAAGCTCTGGACTAATTATATGGATCAAATATATGCCTACCCCACCCTCCTCTTTTCTTCTTTCTCCTTCGCTTCCCCTTCTTCTCTTTCGTTTTCTCCTTTTCTTTGTTCCTGTTCTTTTCCTTCTCTCTTTCCCCTGTTCTTGCAAATGATAGGAGGCGGTTGCCCCCTGCCCCATGTGGTATTCCCCTGTTTTTCTTTGCTCCTTTTCTGATTAACTCAAGATTTCTTCATACAGTAAAGATTGTGTTGTGTACGGCCACGCACCTACTATTTAAAATTCGTTTTCTATGGATTACTCAGTCGAGACAACACCAAAATAAAGCACAATAAGACATAGGCGTAGGTAGCTTTTCGAGACTTGGGGGCTGAAACTTGTTTCGGATCGCTGTCCTGGGAGGGGTCTAAGGGGACAGGTGAATTTTTGGGTATTTGAGGGTCCTCAGATGAAATTTGATGCAACATTATGGGCAAATTTTAAGGACAATTACTGCAAATTTTTTATATTTTTTACTGAAGAGACAAATGAGGGGTTTTTGGCCTTGGATATTGGGGCAGATGCATACAACGACGACGATGACGATGATGATGACGATGATGATTATTGTTGTGGTTGTTGTTGTTATTATTATTATTATTATTATTATTATTATTATTATTATTATTATTATTATTATTATTATTATTATTATTATTATTATTATTATTATTATTATTATTATTATTATTATTATTATTATTATTATTATTATTATTATTATTATTATTATTATTATTATTATTATTATTATTATTATTATTATTATTATTATTATTATTATTATTATTATTATTATTATTATTATTATTATTATTATTATTATTATTATTATTATTATTATTATTATTATTATTATTATTATTATTATTATTATTATTATTATTATTATTATTATTATTATTATTATTATTATTATTATTATTATTATTATTATCCTTTCATTCACAGCTCTTTCTCTCAGCTGGATTCACAGGTGCTGACATCGGGTTCCTACCCGGATCCTGGGAGGTCAAGCACCCTTCTGAGAATGTGGGCGCTGCCGATTATTGCTTGCTTCATGAGTTTCCTCATGTCATGTTCTCCGGGTGCCCTTTGGAGGTGGCCTTCCAGACTGGTACTGACTGCACCGAGTGCCCCAATCACTATTGGTATCACCTCTGCTTTGACATCCCACAGTTTCTGTATCTCTAACTTCAAGTCTTGGTATTTTTGTGTCTTTTCTGCTTCTTTCCCTCGTATGTTCTTATCAAGGGGGATCGCAACATCTATTATCTTGGCGGTCTTTTCCTGCTTGTCAACTACAATTATGTCAGGTCTCCTTGCTGTTATGACCTTGTCAGTTCTGACTTCGAAGTCCCACAGTATTTTCACTCGGTCTGTTTCATTGACTGTCTCTGGTCTATGCAGCCATGGATGTTGCTCAGCTGTGGGGATACCGTAGTGTCGACATATTTCAAGGTGCAGGGCAGCTGCTACTTTGTTATGTCTCTCCAGATATTCAGTGGCTGCAAGTTTCTGGCAGCCAGCTACGAGGTGGTTCACCGTTTCATCTGTTTCTGTGCACATTCGGCATTTACTGTCCGTTGTCACTTTCATTATGTTGGCTTGATGGCTTTTGGTGTTAAGTGCCTGGTCTTGGGCAGCTGTGATGAGTGCTTCTGTCTCTATTTTCAAGCCTGTGCAGGATAGCCACTTGTACGCCATCTCCGTGGTTGTAACCTCTTCTACTTGCTGGGGGTATTGACCATGTAGTGGCTTTTCTCTCCATTTACTCTTGTACCTCCGTGCCCATCCTGCCTTCCACTCATCCTTCTTGACCACCTCTGGTTGCTGTTGTTGTTTGGTTTGCCAGGCAGCTTGGAGTAGGGGCTCTTTGTCTTTCATTCTTTGGATGTATTCATCGAGACCCACACTTTCTGCGGTGACCGTAGCTTCCACCTCTTTCAGCCCTCTACCGCCATGGTGTCTTGGGAGGAAGAGTCTGTGCACATCTGCTCTTGGGTGGAGTCCTCCGTACATGTTCAGGAGATTATTATTATTATTATTATTATTATTATTATTATTATTATTATTATTATTATTATTATTATTATTATTATTATTATTATTATTATTATTATTATTATTATTATTATTATTATTATTATTATTATTATTATTATTATTATTATTATTATTATTATTATTATTATTATTATTATATTATTATTATTATTATTATTATTATTATTATTATTATTATTATTATTATTATTATTATTATATTATTATTATTATATTATATTATTATTATTATTATTATTATTATTATTATTATTATTATTATTATTATTATTATTATTATTATTATTATTATTATTATTATTATTATTATTATTATTATTATTATTATTATTATTATTATTATTATTATTATTATTATTATTATTATTATAATTATTATTATTATTATTATTATTATAATTATTATTATTATTATTATTATTATTATTATTATTATTATTATTATTATTATTATTATTATTATTATTATTATTATTATTATTATTATTATTATTATCAGTGGTGTATATAGAGGGGACATTGGACCATTCCCCTTCATTGATGCCGATTTCTTTTAGTACCTAAAATAGGCCAAATTTTTTAACACAAATTTTGTTTCAAAGGTGTAGCGCATGTGGCACCAGATTGCATGTAAGAACACCTAATTTTTCAAAAATTTTCAATGGGGAGGGGACTCCCTCCACCAGGCCAACGATCACACAACATAATGCATGCCCCTCACCCCATGGAAAAATCCTGGCTACGCCACTGTTTATTATCATTATTATTGTAACGACTTCCCAAGAAATTATAAATAATATGGAAGGGTAGTAACACGGCAAATGATTGTATGTAATTGACATGCGGTGTGATAACTGATGCATTCTATATGATATGTACATCAACATGTGGAACGCGCATGGAGAGCGTGGAAATTTTTGGTTATATTTTTAAATATTGATATATTACAGCCCCCCTCCCCAGTCCGGGCCCGCAATCAACATGGGCTCCTGAGCCCATGTTTATCATGATATTTCAGAGTTACTTAGCAGACTGTTTTTTTTTCTCTCTCTATTTCAATAAACTATTTCATGACCTTATCAAGACATGAGATCTCAACTGAAATAAAGGTTGTTTAGAAAATAAGCAACTTGCAAGACCTGGGACTGAATTCATTTCTGGCGGTACTCTCGGCGCCACCTAATGGTGGCGCTCCGTTTAGATAGTAACAAGCCCCCCCCCCCCCCACACCAATCCCCGGCGTCCCCTGCTGAAAAGACCCTGCCTTCGCCAGTGTTTTAATTGCCAGTGGGACCGGACCGGACCTGCAAGGGAAGTGAAAATATCCAGATGTCGTGCATTTAGAAAACCCAGCGTCGTATAATCTGAGAGTATTGTAAAAAAATACTCTATGAGTATAATTCAGACGCACGCCTCTTACCAGTGTTACCCTGTCCATAGCCTGCTCTAAGCAGGCTATTGGTGAGTTTTATCAGCTACAAGTACAATTCTTAACATTTGCTTACCCCTAAAGTACAGTAGGCTATACAGACGAAGTTTAATACAATACAATACTGTATAGAATATATTCAGGGGTGTATTATGATTTCTGAGAGAGCGCCATCTTTCGGAAGGCTGCTACAGAGTCTGCTCCGCAGGCTACCCTGTCCAGGACTTCCAAAAGAGAATACGTATATTTGCCAACAATACATGCAGTAGTATACCCTTACTTCCGTGTGCCGCGCCTAGCCAGCAAGCTGACCGTAATGCAATGTACGTGCAAGTGTTCGGTAGTCATCAGTGCCGCAGTGCATTACATGCACTAGTAATACTGTAATACCATTTGTGTAACCGACCTACACGCGCGGTAGATCCGTGTTTACAACTGCTACTACAAAATTCTAGCTGCGGGTCTGAAGTGAAATTAGGCCTTACTTTACTTAGCGCTGGTCAGCTGGGGAAGTGAAACCCCTTTAAAGGTCTCATCATGACGACGCGGCTGTCTGTCATGCAGAGTCAGATGAAACTGGCTGAAAAATTGACGATTTTAACTGACAGAGGACGTGGACTGCTGGCAAGACTGTACAATATAAAGAAGGTTTGTAACTTAGGCCTAGGGCTAGGCCTACAATGACTCACACTAGTCACAGGCAGTCCTAGCGTTTTCCTACTGCATATGGGCTATATATACTAAAGGGACCGCAATTCGGCAGGGACCGGAATTCGTTCACTCCATACCAATTGTACAGCATCGCACATTCGTGAAGGTGACCGAATTCCGGTCCCACCATGCTATATAATAATGGAAAGGTAGCGCACTTTACGGCCTTTCCATGCTATATAATAATGGAAAGGTAGCGCACTTTACGGCCTTTCAGTACCAACTTCGCCTAACTGAATCACGATTTGTATCCCTTAGTATCCACCTTACCTCTTTTCAATACATATGAATGTTCAAATCGCGTGTTCCAATCACTTGTGAGAAGCCTATAGGCCTAGGCCAAGTGCACAACGGAAATTCCTCTCATAGGGACAACTAGTGTTACAGGTGTAGAACCAAGACCTCAAAACTCAAGATATTTTCTTCAAATCTGAATCAAATCAGAAATCCTTACCATGTGTTCTACCTTTTCACAAATCTAGCAAGATTATACAAAAAAAATCACAAAATAACACTACCTACAATCTTGGACAAAACTGTTGGAACACCTTCAACCGTTGTACCGTGTACAATATGATGTCGTGCATGATTTGGGAAACCTTCGTCCCCCAGTACAGTGTTGCGCACGATTTACGAAACCCCCGTCCCCCCAGTACAATGTTGTGTCCAAACTAAAGCGGTGCATCTCCAATTGACATTATTACCTCCAACATTGTACGGGGGTGCAGGGGTGTTCCAACGAGTTTTGTCCAAGATTGTAGCTTGAAAATAGGATGATTTTCCGGAACGTCGGAGGAGCTCGAAAGTGTCCGTTAGAAAAGATGATTGCAAATAAAATCACCGTGTTAGCCTTGCGCCAGTCATTTCTTATGTCTTGAATATAAGCCTACTGTACAAGCTGCAAAGGTCACATATAGCCTAGGCCAAATATATATTTTTTGTGTGGAAATACCAATTCTTTTTTTATTTTCCTTTCATATTTTCCTTAAAGAATGCTTTTTTTTGTGTGGCAACTCTCTTTTGTAGAGTCACAATTTCCCTGTTCTATTTTATTATCGACATCTCTTTCTTTTTTTTGGAAATACCACTTTTTTTTCGTTTGCAGTAATATTCTCGTTACTTGATGTACTGTACAGTAAGCAGCGAGAAATCACTAACCTTAAACTACACCTAGCACAGAGATGTGACCTACAGTAGGCCAGCTTTGCTAGGCTGAGCATATGAAATGTTGCCCTCATGTAAGTGGAGGTATTTCAGTCCCCTAATCAGTTTTGTTTCCACAACTCATGCTATTTTGTTGCTGCTGTCATTAAAAAAATATAATCGAAAATATCAGCTGCATTTGAAATTTTTTTACAACAACAATAAAATTAGTGTTAAATCGAGAGGGCGAACTGGTAGGTTTCTGGGGCTAAATGACTTCCACCTTGGGGCAAACTGGCAAGGGGGCATGTACAGTAATATGATTAGAACAGATACAGTAGTCCAAAGATGAAAACAGGAAACATAGATATGTCATAGTATGATACTGGGTTACTTAAGTGTGATATACGTGATCAAAAATGAATTACACCAACATATCCATTTGAGTGCTGTTTCTGGTTCTCCGGTGAATGTTGAACACAACCAGAATGTTGAAGGATAATACAGTATTGAAAAAGTGGAATTTGAGGCCAGTAGAAAGGACAAGTGATGATATTAACGTACGTTGCCCATTGTCCTTTTGTTGTCCAGTATCATAGCCCCTTCTCCATCAAAGTGAGAGAGAATATCAGTGAGCAATGTCAAATGATATCTTATGATACAGAAACAAAGTTGGAAGTAATATCACATCCCACTTCAAGTTAATGAGGCTGGTTTTTTAGGACACCATGAAACATGTTAACAACACAACTGAAATTTGAAGTTATAGAACTAAGCCACTTGCAAAATGACAAACTTCATCCATTTGTTGGTTAATTATCTAAGAAATACTTGGGAATGAAGTGTTTCCTAGCATGGAAATTCTCAGTCTTCTCAATAGTTCATACTGTATTCAGAGTTCATATTGTTTAAAACGTACATACCAAAAAATGAGACACCATAACGTACGTTAACAGAGTATGTTGTGATGTCCTACAACCATGTTTAAGATTCACTGGGTGATGAAAATAGTTTTATTCTAGTTCAGACACAATTAAGAGAGTTGAGTATTCTCTGCAAATTCCTGCAGTTTACCTAAAATAGGTGTATATTATGCAGGCTAAAATGAGTACACCGCACATAAACTGTGATAGATATTAGGGATGTACCGGATCTGGTATTTTAAGATCCGGCCGGACCGGATTTTACCGGACAGTACGAACTATCCGGCCGGATTAAATCCGGCCGGACCGGATTTTTCAATAGGAATCTTATAACTGAAATCAGGGTCCAAATAAAATAGAAGTACCAATGGTACATAATGGCAGAGGTGTCAGCAGGCTTAGAGATCACCCATTAGGCATTAAGAGTAAATTTTAATGATCAATACACAACTCCACTACAAATACTGGAAAGGGATCATCTTTTTCAATGAAGGATTAAGTCTACAGTATTCCCTTTCCCATCCCATCCAGGTAACATGAGTGATAAAAGTCTGTTGATTTTGACCTCCATGGATTTAAGAGACTTCAATCAAGTCACTTATGTGTAGCTTTTGTTTTTGTTTTGTTTTCATTTTCTTTTAACTTGGCATTAATTCAAATCATTTCTTAATTAGTTAAATGCAATTCAGTATTAAATTCAAATGTGTGACAGATAGTAATGCACTTGTCAGTTGTAACCACGGTCCCCCACACCCGGGCACAGCGGGGACTTAGGCCGGTATGTGATTTATAGCAATGTAACAAGTGTTTGTCCTCCCTGGCTACAATTGAATAAAGTCCCGGTAGGGCAGGGCAGCATTTCAATGCACATCCCCCGCTAACTTCAATACAATGGCCCCGCATAGTGGGGCAGCAATTAACCGAACATGCAGTATTTTCATGAATGCAAACCCTGGGGTAACTACCCGGCCCATTTTTTTTGCAATGCACATCCTGGCTAAAAGTCCCATTACATTCCCCCCATAGTGGGGACAAATTAAACTGCACATCCCTGGCAAAAATGGTGCAACAGCCCCGCTATGGCCCAGATATGGGGGCCATGGTTACAATTGACAAGTGCATAATCTCAATCAGAAACTAGTAAAAATTAAAATAGTTTCGAAAGCCTACTAACTTGTTATGGGCAGGGCTTGGGCCCCTGGCATAAATTTAATAAAGAGTTAGCCTCTGAGATTTTGGTTTTTTTTGGGGGGGGGGGGTTTCTTTGTTTTTTTTTTTTTTGTTTTTGTTTTTGTTTTTTTTTTTTTGAAAACTAGATTAGACCCCTCATCCAAATATACACCTGACACCAGTACAATCTTCCAGCATTCAAACACAAATATCTGAAGTGAAATTTCCCTTAACATATGTTTTAAATATTATCATACAGGGTGTATTCAGTAGCTACTGTAGGCTTGTTTTGAAGCTACTACAGAATTGATTGGTCAAAGATGACATAATTCAGTTTATAATTTCATTTAAGTTCTTTCGGTAGATCAACATTTTCCTTAACAACACAGGTATCTGGTTGTGCATACAGTAGACTATTTTATCAAGGCATGTAAATTGGGAGGGGTCTTTCTTAAATAAATGTAATTGATGGAATGAGAAATTTTCTTGGTGTGGCATGCCCTGTTGTAGGGGATAATGTCTATAGCCCTTGCTCATTGATCCCCCAGCATAGTCCACCATCTCAATGGTCCAAAAGGGAACTAATGAGATATGGAACCAATGGGATTTATGATTATCTTTATACAAAGTTTGTTTCATTTACAAACAACTAGGAATCACTGAGATGTTTGTGTTTTTAGTTTTAACCTGAGTTGGTACAACTTGTGAATGGAATGTACTCCCTTCCATGGGAGGGACTCATTTTTGAAAGATAATCCCTTGTACCTGTCTCTCCAACCCCCTTTGTGACAACACTGGTTTAAATTAGTTCTTTTTATCTTGAACATCTCTTAAATGTACTTGCAGGGCATTTTACTAATGATTCACAAAAAGTCCGATTCCGGCTGGATTTTTAAAAAAGTCCGGCCGGAACCGGAACCAGATAATTTTTCATTATCCGGCCGGATAGTCCGGCCGGACCGGATATCCGGTACACCTCTAATAGATATGGAGGGTGTTGACCAGTTACAAATTTTTCGATATTTCCAACTATCAGTTGATAGTGAAATAATGGCCATTTAACGTACGTTATGTTGAGGACACCAAACAGATTGTACAGTACAGAATAACAAGTTTTTTTTCACATGTGTTTTTGAATGGATTTGTCCTCTGAGATGTTACTCCAATTTTCAAAAAGGGGGATCGGAGCTTGCCTTGCAATTATAGGCCGGTCAGTTTAACCAGTGTTGTGTGCAAAGCTATGTGCAAAGTCTGGCTACTCTTTTTGATCACTCTTTACTGAAACCTTTGCCTTTCGTGCTTTGCGGTGACTTTAATGTGCATGTGGACAATCAGGATGATGCAAATGCTATGTGTTTTCAAAATCTCTTATCCTCATATGGACTAGTACAACATGTGGCTTCACCTACTCATCAGCTTGGTCACACACTTGACCTTTTTATAACATGTGCCTCTGACCCAATAGTCTTCCGTAATCTGCAGTGTAAGGATGGTCTGTCTGATCACTTTGCAATTACGTGTAATCTTCTCATTGAGAAGCCACCTCCTCTGACCAAGTCTATCAAGACTAGGAACTTGAAGGCAATTAACATTGATTCATTCTGTAATGATGTAACTAATGCAACAGATTCACTTGGAAAATAAGCTGAGTGGCCCTCCTCAGAACCTGCTGTAAAAGAAATTTGTCCTTTTCTTAGAAGGGACCTCAAGCTTACACAGCATAATCCAGATGTGGCCTAACCAACTGCTTATACAGATTCAACACAGTATCTTAAAAAAATTACAGAAATTCCTATTAATCAATACAAGCACCCTATTTGCCCTAGCAGCAGCTGCACACCGCCTACAGTAAAAGGCTTGAGATCACTTGTAATGACAACCTCCAGATCTTTTTCCAAAGTCACATACTGTAATACTCAGAATACTGCCAACTGATGGTATAATCATACTGTGACTCATATTTTTAGGTCAGAGACCATAAAACATAACATAACATAACAGGTTAAAGGGCAAAGGAGGGCTAAGGCCCCATAAGATGTCCCGAAGTCCATACAAGCTTAACTGAAAACAAACAACCAACCAACACCAAACGAGCCCAGCACAAATTACAGCTGTAGATCCTACCACCGTTATGGAAGAACTTGTCAATGTTAACCTTGAAGCAGTGCACAGATTAACCTTAAAGCAGTGCACAGATAAAAAAAATCCTATTGCAACAGTGAAGCATCTTTGTCATCATTTACTTCCCTATAGAGCTTAGTGTCTTCAGCAAACTTAAAATACTATATGTGAGAGCTACTATGGATGAAAGTTAAGAAAAGAATTGGGCCAAGAACAGAGCCCTGTGGTACTCTGCTTGTGACTCCTTTCCATGATTAGAAATTACCAAGGACAACAAAGGAGGGCTAAGGCCCCATAAGATGCCCTGAAGTCCATACAAGCTTAACTGAAAGCAAACAACCAACCAACACCAAACAAGCCCAGCACAAATTAGATCCTACCACCATTATGGAAGAACTTGTCAATGTTAACCTTAAAGCAGTGCTCAGATTAACCTTAAAGCAGTGCACAGATAAAAAATCCTATTGCAACAGTGAAGCATCCTTCTCATCATTTACTTCCCTATAGAGCTTAGTGTCTTCAGCAAACTTAAAATACTATATGTGAGAGCTACTATGGATGAAAGTTAAGAAAAGAATTGGGCCAAGAACAGAGCCCTGTGGTACTCTGCTTGTGACTCCTTTCCATGATTAGAAATTACCAAGGACAACAACTCTCTGAGATTTACCATAAAGCCATGAATTGATCCAGTCAGCACATCTGCCCTGGGTACCCAAGCAATGCAGTTTCACCATAAGTCTACCTAATAGAACTTTATCAAATGCTCTTTGAAAATCAGGGTAAGTGACATCAACACTGTGACCAGAATCAAGAGACAAAGGGATATCCTCAAGAGAGCTGAGTAAATTAGTAACACAAGATCTATTAAGCAGGGAACCATGTTGAGACAGAATCAGTAAACCATTTTCTAAAAGACACTAAGTACACAATCCTTGACCACAGACTCAATGACTTTACACACTACACCAGTTGGTTAAACTAACGGGCCTGTAATTGCAAGGCAGTTCTGATTTTCTTTCTTGAAAAGAGGAGCTTTACATTTGCAACCCACCAGTCAGCAGGAACAAAGCTTGAGTCCAGATATTTCTGAAAAATAATGCACAGAGGAACTGACAGAATCTCAGAGCATTCATGCAGAATGGCAGGATGGATTCCATCTGGCTCATGGGATTGGCTATAATACTGTAGCATTTAAATTTGTTAGGGATAGTTGTCTGATTTGAGAAGGGTGGCAAGCTGAAACATGTACAGTTTCACCACAAAGAGATCTTTTCACTCTACTCACTGCTGATGAGGATGTGTGGGGCTGTATTGTTGCAGAGGGACAATGGAATGCTAGGGAGAGGGACCATTGTAAATTATTGATGTTTCTTATTTCTTGTACTGTACATGTTGTGAAGTGTTGAATCATTGAAATACTACATAACGCAATTTTGTTTTGGGGCTTGTTGAAATAAAAAAGTTGTTTCCCATAACACTCCCCTCTCCTTCCCCCATAGTGCTCAGTATGTGGCATTGAAATATCAGTGTACTTTGTTCTGTCCACAGGCATGCCAAGACCCAAACTCAAGGCCAGCTTTCTTGTCAGAAAAGTTGCTGGAACCATGCATCAAAGCAATTGAGAAGAAATTTCCACAGTCAGAGAAAAGTCAGGTAATAGCATCTGAGTTTCTTGTATGAATTCTTCTTTTCACCAGAGCTGTACAGTAGGTGGCAGTTTATGATGAAACAATTGTGCCAACATGTTAATCCATAGATAGATGTACAGAGCCACTGAAAGGTCAATAGACTATAAAAACTAAACTTGAATGACAGCTCATAGTCTTCCTGAATTTACTGTACATTGGAATGTTGCCACAGTACTTTGTAATTGATACCCAGAGGGGCTGCTGGTCCAGTAGGTATTTTCTGTTCAAAATCAGAACCTGCCAGAAAGCTTGTGAAGCTAGCATAGTTCTGCAATATTTTGTTAGGTAGCTTAATACCATACTGGTTTACTGAATGGTGGTAGATCAATTGGTACAGATCTCCTGGTATTTGTAAAGCAAAAGGTACACAAAGACACTAACCTCTGGACAAGTTTCTGTGATATTTTCCACCCTGGACAGTTATCAACCATATGAGTAATATACATACCAAGCATGACTATTGCCCCATAGACACACATCCTGCTCCTGGAAAACTTGGAATTGACTTAAGTGGGATGTGTCCAGTTGGGAATTGATTGGGCTTAGTTGTCCACAGGAAGTCATTTGGAGCTGGCGAATGGTTCGACAAGAAATTGTCCGGTGGGATTATTCTGGGAACACCACATCGCTAGATTTTGCTGTTGGTTGATTATAAAGGGCCCTGCTATTGACCTATGTAAGTTACAAGGCCAAATTGTTGCTTTGTAGTATACAGTAGATTCTGTACTTAAAGAATGTGAGTTATCTCCTGTTTTTTGTTTTTGTTCCTTTTTTTGCAGTCAGTTTTAGGTCCTGTTGATCAACGGAAGGCTGAGATATTGAAAGTGTTGAGTGTTTATTATACAACATTTAGAGATATCTTGGAATACAAGGTGAGATGAGGATGATACAGTATTTGAATTGTTCTTGAATAATTAAATTTCATCATTGCAGAACTATTGTTACAAACATACAGTAAGACAGTGGTGACACCAAAGGGGAACCCCTTTTCATACACCATTTCTGCCAGAATGGGTGTTGATCCAAGGGGACACACACACCCTCCCCCCCCCCCCTTTTCCCCCTTTACTCTCTCTCTCTACTTTGTTCATGGGAAAATAATTGTGGTATTGTTAATATCAAGGACTGATTTAAATAAATTTAATTCCATTTTTGTCATCTGATATACCTGTAAGTCTACAGGGGTGGATGCCAAAATCTGTTTGTGAGCTTACACTACTGTATGTCATCATCCATCCATCCACAAGTTCATATAAAAAATGTGTATCTTATGAAGTGTTTGATGAGTTTTTTTCAAGTTGGTCACAATTAGATGTTGGGGTGAGGGGCCTTGAGAGGGGTGTGAAAAACCTAGGTCAAAGGTCATTTAAGGGTCATTTCATGCACACTATAAGCATTGAAAAGTCTACAAGTGGTCTCTTCTCTATGACCTTTTTAACTTAATTAGCATCAAAGTTGCATAAAAGTTTGATCGGCATGTGAAGATTAAACATTTATGTCCCTGTTTTCAGATCAAAGATTATCTTTATCTTTTTAAGAGGTTTTTGTGGTTTTATTTAGGCCTACCCATTTTTATCTGTCTTAAAAATCTCTCCACTTAAACTATTTGTTGAGGAGTGGTGTACTTTGTGAGTTTGTCAAGAGAGTGTTTTTGAATGGTATTTCAATGCTGCCTCTAGTATAGTAATAATAGAATAGATTTATGTAGCACCTCACATAGAACAATTGCGATGTGCTTAATAAAAGTAAGTGTAACAAGTACTGTAAGTTTTAAGACTATTTCTAAGAAATCACTGATTGTTGCAGTTCAAATTTGATAGGGTAGGTTACTCTATACCACGAGTGCCCAACCAGTTGATCATGGTCTACTGGTAGACCGTGGACTGATCCCTAGTCAACTGCAAGGGGTGTAGGAAAAAATGAGAAAATAAAAGTTTTTCTATGTGTAACTGTATGACAGTGTATACTTTGTAGATCGCAGGAGGGTAGCTACTTGAAAAGTAGATCTTGGATCAAAAAAGGTTGGGCACCCCTGCACTATACAGTTGGCACTGCTACAGAACAGATCTCAACAGACCTGGTGCAGAGAGCTGATTTGATAGCATGATGTGTTTATATTAAGTTCCAGTAGGAAGATTTTAAAACTGCTCATAAACACAGTATATCAAGAATTGTTACAATTATGAGGGATGTTGCATGTGACATGTTGAAGCCCCATATTGAGTAGATGATCCCTGCCACTTTTGTTGGAGGTGGAGTGTCATTCGAGGTTAAAATAGGTTTGACTGCTAAAAACTCATAAGTTTACATATACAGTATACTGTATTCTCAAGGAAGAAACCTATATAAAACTGATGCTTGACGTGTTCTCAACATTGAGTGTATGATGTCTGCAAGTTTTGTTTGAGATGAGTTCTGAATTTGAAGTCAATAAGTAAAGCTGAAATTCTTGTACATATACAGTATGTTAAGAAGGAAAACATACTGTATATGAATCTCATACTTGGCATATGGGTGCCCTATATTTAGTACTGTACATGATCTCCATTATAAAGTATTTGGTGGATATCGAAGATCATAATTTGAGGGCATTGGAGGTTGAATTGAAAATCTTGTAAACATGATATTGCAAGAAAGAGGCTACACTTCTTTTAGTGAAGGTCAAAGGTTATTTGAGATCAACAGAGGTGAAGTTGTGGAAATCTTGTAATTTGTTATCTCACAAGCATGAAACATGTTTGGATCTTATACTGTTTTTGGCATGAAATGCCCAAACTTAAAAGCAAGAAGTAGCACTTAAACCACCTATGTTCCATTTTTACCGATAGATCTTTAGCATTCTGTTTTGCCATGTACTGTAAACACAGTAATTTATTACTTACCTCTAAGCATTGTATCAAATGTATGCCACAGACAGTGACAACAAATCACTGTAGTAAAACCTTTCTGGTGTCAGAATTTACAAATACGTTTACATTTTACTGGAGCTGTTCAACTGTGTGTGTTTCATCTGTAACCTTGTCATTCCTACAGGATCAAGTATTGAACCTCTTCACCGTCATTGCATCGGTTCATGTCACATTTGATATTGTAAGTATGAAATCTTTACAAAGTGGCTTTGAAGTGAATATTAGGGGATGCCTACTGATTATCATGAACCCAGCAGGCATTTGTTGTAGCAGTAATATCAGTGCCATTGCTTCTGTGTTGCATTGTGTTGATATTGAATTCTATTTTACCATGAAAGTACACGCTGTGTAGTGTTAGTGTAATATGTCTTTGTTATGAAACTTATGGCCAAATCTTAATATTTGCCATGACTTGAATTTATCTTGCTTCATTTAGTGAAAATCAGTTTACTCATCTTTAAACAAAATTTGGTGTAATGTTGCTTATTTTACGTTAAACGCCATAAAAGTGAGAGTTTTCGTAACCTCTGCCATAGTTTAAAATGAAAGTCAAAGGAGATGACTGGAGGTACAGTAGCATTTCAAAGTGTGGTACATTTATTCACCATACTGTGTTACTGTGTTGGAAGTGTCTATCTGTGAATACTGTTTTCTTCAATTTTTCCTAGACCACAAATTTTGACATGACCAAGAATTACTTTGACCTGATTGTGACCTTTGTCAGTATGCTCCTGCTCTTGGCACGTGTAGAGGACAGAAAGGCCATGCTTGGCCTTTATAACCATGCCTTTGAACTTGCCCATCAGAGAAGGTAGGTACCATCCAGGCTGTTTAGTATTAAGGTTTGCATGGCCTTTAAAACTATTCCTTTGAACTTGCCCACCAGAAAAGGTAGGTACCATCTGGGCTGTACAATATTAAGGTCTGCTTTGCCTTTACAATGATGTCTTTGAACTTGTTCATTGGAGAAGGTAGGTAGCGTCAGGGCTGTACAATATGTAGGTTTTCTTGGTCTCTATAACCATATGCCTTGGAACTTGTTCATCAGAGAAGGTAGGTAGGGCTGTACAGTATGTAAGGAGGCCTTTATAACATATGCCTTTGAACTTGTTCATTAGAGGAGTTAGGTAGGGCTGTTCAATATTTGTATAGTCATCTTCTGGTTTAATTCCAAACCAATAATTGATGAGAATGTTTGTTTATTGTCCAGTGTGTGTTGATAATTAGCTAGTGTGCTGTATCTGTGGCCAAGATTTTGATGAGATCCCTCAGGAGCCCAGTACAAACAGACAACCATGATTAGATCCAAAACAATTTTACTGGGCTCACATAGCCATGTAATGAAGTTCAGTGCTTTGGTGTTTGACTGAACGTTGTAAATCAGTGTGATTGTCATCCAGTAACAACTCCTCATTTTTGCCTGATACTGATAATATTTACCATTAATGCTGGTACATCCCAACATACGCATTCATTGCATGTAGTTGTCTCTCTTGTATATATCTCACTGTGAGTTCCAATATTTTCATCTTTTACAAAACGAAACTCCCTGGAACTATCAAAACACTCATAGTATTATGTTTTGTGCCAGACCATTGTTTGCCCTCCATTTTATCTTTTAACACTTTTGACTTAAATGCCCATATTTGAAGTCCTGCTACTAGCCGTACCTTCTTAAAGGCTACAAGAACACACTGTTATGATAGATGGCACAAGAACTGTATGTAGACCATGGTGATAGCTACCAGAGGGCGCTATTATGATAGGTAGCATAAGTACTGTATGTAGACCATGAAGTGATTGCTACTGCAGAGTGCTATTATAATATCATAGCACAAGTACTGTATGAAGACCATCAGGTGATAGCTACTACAGGGCACTATTATGATAGATCACACAAGTACTGTGTGTAGACCATGGTGATAGCTACCAAAGGGCGCTATTAAGATAGATAGCATAAGTACTGTATGTAGACCATGAGGTGATAGCTCCTGCAGGGTGCTATTATGATATGATAGCACAAGTACTGTATGTAAACCATGAGGTGATGGCTACCTGAGGGCACTATTATGATAGCACAATTACTGTATGTAGACCATGAGGTGATGGCTGCTAGAGGGCGCTATTATGATAGCACAATTACTGTATGTAGACCATGAGGTGATGGCTGTGAGAGGGCACTGTTATTATGATAGCACAAGTACTGTATGTAGACCATGAGGTGATGGCTACCTGAGGGCACTATTATGATAGCACAATTACTGTATGTAGACCATGAGGTGATGGCTGTGAGAGGGCAATATTATGGTAGATGGTACAAGAATTGTTGGCAGACTATGAGATAATGGCTGCCAAGTGTCACTGCTATAGTGAATATAGTAGCATGTACTGTATGTAAGACCAAAGGATGGTTTTAGCTATGAAAGAATTTATTGTGATCACTGAGAAAGTGTACTTTGTCCTTAATTTCAGTGAGCCGTCCTTTGCTCGTCTGGGCAAGATGGTTGACGATTTCCAGTCACCCATGAAGAAACTGGCAGAGGAATTTGTACCATTTGAAAATGTGAGTGAGAGATCATTTTGTCTATGTCTAAAGGCAGCGATGAGGTTACTACCAGTATGGTGTCATTGAACACTAGCGACATGCAATAATTAATATCTGGCCATATGTAGAAACCTTCATTTGAATAGCATGTACTTCTTTGTGCTAAACTATTGTATTTTAGTATATGCATATGATACCCATTTGTACTAAACTGGTGTATTTAAATATGTATATGATACCCCCAGTTTGTGCTAAACTGGTGTATTTAAATATGTATATGATACCCCTTTGTGCTAAGCTTGTGTATTTAAAGTGGGCATGACACGGCCAAAATAACTTTTATGTATTGCAAGATTGGGTACAGTATTGTAAAAGTATCATCTCAAACACAATTAAAACCGGCGCAGTTCAGCATAAATAGAATTTGAAGAAAAACGTCCAGAAATCCAATTTCGAAAAATGCCGCAACAGGTCACCTGACTTTTATGACGCAATTGGCGGCACCCCGCACTGTGCTAAGTAAGGACGCGTATCTAGATATGAAGCTAATACAACGCTTTGGGAATGTTTCATACCTTAGAAACTTCATGAAAAGGATTACATCACAATACCCGCCCAACATACAGAGCGCAAAGCGCGGAACATGTTGGGGGCTTGGAAGCATATCATTGGCCAATATGTTCGCGTGCATACGCGCCCATGTTTTAGCTTCCCTGCATATAATAAATAGCTTTGTTTGTGTGCAAAAAGAACGCGGTCCGGGCGCACTGTACAGAACAGCTATGAACATGTATGGACAGTCCATAACAAGCGCGCCTTTCCTCAGTGAGCTGTTCAGTAACGTTGCTATTGTGAATGGTAAGCAGTCACCACGCAACGACGCATAGTTCACAATGTGGTCACTGGTCACGCATGCTGCTGTATTGTATTCTAGCACAGATGTTTGCAATGATGTACCTGCTAACACGCGTTAGCATGCACATGCTTCGATGTGTAGAACGATGGGTGAGCTGTCTGGTACAGTGTTACTAACCGTGCCTCCAATGACGTCACGATCTTGAGACGCGCTCACATACTTTTTTTTCGCTTTTGGATTTCAGATGGCTGAGTCTGGCCTGTAATTGTGAATTCACAAGGTCGTATAACAGTGTTTATGGACGTAGTTGAGTCGTGAAAACATTCGCTTCATTTCAAGCTGTACCCAAAGAATATTTAATGAGAAACGTACTTTGGCCGTGTCATACCCACTTTAAATATGCATACGACACCGGTTTGTGCTAAGCTGGTGTATTTAAATATGTATATGTTGTCCCTTTGTGCTAAGCTGGTGTATTTAAAGATGCATATGATACCCCTTTGTGCTAAACTGGTATGTTAAAATATGCATATGATGCCCCTTTGTGCTAAACTAGTCTATTCAAAGGCAGACACTCATCACTCTCAATTTTGGTTTGGGTGACCAAAATTGGTGATTGCTCTTTGATTGACATCACAGTCAGAAAATTGAAAAGATGCATAGTTCACGTTGCCCATATACAGAGAGAATATTCTGATTAGGCCTTATTAGCTCATTTGGATATGACCTTGAGCGGTAAACTTGGTCTGAGTCTGAACAAAGAGGAACTTAAGATGGATTGGGTGAGGCTGGATGTAACTTAGTTGGGAGAATTTGAATCATCTGTGATGAGGCCATTTCCCCCTTTAATATGCATACGATACAAATTTGTGTTTAACTAGTGTAGTGATGTATATGCATAGGATACCCCTTTTGTTTCTGAATTTTGAAATTCTTGTCAGGTAACTCTTATTGTCTACATTTGATGTGAAGTAGCTATGTTCCACATGAAATTAAAAGGCATGGCACTAGAATGGTACCTTATTCTTTGGTTGATAATTGTATGCAATGATAACACTAGGAATCAACATTTTTGACTCGTAATGGTTGTTTTATTGTCCTCAGTAGGTACAAATTATCTGACCTTTGGCCCCCATTGGTCAAGTTTACATGCCCCTTTAATGTGCATTTTTGTAAACATAAAAAGTGCACATGTTTTAAACTTTTTCATGATTTTAGATGCTATATTAGAAGCTTACAGTTTAATCAGTAGTTTATCTTTAGTTTTTTGGTGCAAAACTGTTACAAAATCAGAAATACTACTGTATAATTACGAAAGGAAGTACTGTATCCATGCTGTTTATGCTTATACAATGGTGTGTGTTTTGTTCTTTTACAGTGTATCTCCACAGCTCTATGCTCTCTGCTCCACCTCTATCCTAGAAGAAACTCAACAGCTGCTCAATGGAGGGCCCAGGAGATGCTTAGTTTAGTCACAAAACCCACTGTCCTTCTCAATCCAGCACAGAGTGAAACAGTAAGTGATAAACTAATATGGGTGAAAGCCGAAATTGGTCACCCTCAAACCTCAAAAATAAAGCTACTTTTATGGAAGTGCTTCACTTTTGGTTTACTAGAGTACTAAATAACGGTTCTTAATCGACAAAAAATTTTAGGAAAATTTGCGTTGTTTTTGGTAGAGACAAGTTCAAAATGCAAAATGTTGTTCCTCATGCGGGAGGGACGGAATTTGATTAAAATTACCTAGCTATAGATAACAATGAATGAGGTAAGTTTGCTTTTCTGTAGACATTTGATGGCATAAAAATGTTCCTAAATTCTTAGGCAAAAATAGGGGAAAATGGGCAAAATCGGCCCCCTATTCCGTCCCTCTCATTTATTGACACAAAAGTTTTGTTTTCAGAAGGAAAAATTGACACAATATGTGTGAAAATCTCCAAAGTATCAAGTATTTGTGACCGTAATACCTGTTGTGAATATGGAAACAAAAAAAAAACTTTAAAGGAGTGTTATCAGTGATGGAACTCTTTGCGAGACATGGAATTTAGTGCGAGGGACGGAATTTGTGGGAGGGACGGAATTTGGTTAGGCCAACTTACATGTAGCCTTTGTCAAGGCTTTTCTGCCGTTTGTTATCCCTCACTTTATTTAGGCCTACTTCGATTTGAAAGTAGCCTACGTGCTCCAACCATTGAAGCTAGGCCCTCGTAACACTGACTGCTGAGCAAGCGGATCTCGCATCGGCATCAAAGCCTTTGGACAAAGTGTTAATATATGCATCTATGATATTCACGTTGCTACTACTACCTATTAATTGTTATTATGCTGCTATGTCGTCGAAAGGAAATTGACCAATGAAATTGCTCTATCCTGTATTATTGTTGCTTGAAAACTCGCAGAACCAGTCCCTGTTGTTGACCTTGCGTTATTACGTCGACCCAACGTTATCGCTCGTATTGCTCGAAGAACGGCGGACACTGGTAAATCAAACTCTTACCAAATCCATACGGCAGGTTCACAAATGTGTCCTTCCCTTTTGAAACAGAGCTTCGAGCTGCAGATTTATTAATGAATTCGCCTTTAGACTAAGTAGAGCTGCTGAATGTTGTGCGCTTGAATCATCCCATTGATCCCAGTTGTTGTTCGCCATGGAAGGAACAGGCAAGGTGCAGTCGTGCATATTCATGAATCCTTGAAACTGAAGACTCTCTGATTGGTTCTAATTACTACCGATTTGGTAGCAGATTTTAAAGGTTATAGTTAAGCAGTTTGTGCATGAAATTAACTTTGTCCAGAGGCTTTCCTGCGTAGCGATTTCCAGGGGGAGTACAACACCCAGAAGGTAACAGCCAATGTTTCCTGCTAATAATTCCAGAGGGAGGAGGAAAACTGTCACAGGAAAGACTCGACAGAGGCTAACTTACATGTAGATCAGTGCCTGTTTGTGCGAGGGACGGAATTTTTTTACATTTTCATTTGTTGTAGCTGTGTGATTCAATACAGAGATTGCAGCACATCTGAATAATACAATTTAAAAGGTATCTAAGATGACGCATGTTGCTATAGCAACAAATGTTTATTAGCAAGAAGAATGCAGTGAAGACATTCTGGGGATGTATGACTTATTTTTATGACATGTGACAGGAATTCAAAGTAATTTGTGCAACATTTATTAAAACTAATACAGCAAAATGTTTGTGAGAGGGTTGAGATTTGAGAAATTCCCTTTTTTAAGTTGGAATATAAAAATAAACCAAAAAAATGAAATATGTTAGGTGAAGAAATGACGCTAGAAATAAATGCTAGACTTGACATTCGGCTGGCAATGAAACAAGGGCAACTGGAAGCAAATATTCTGTGAGGTAGAAAGGACAGTCCCTAGTGGTTTTATAAAGACAGTGATACTTCATAGCTGAAGGTTCTGTCCAATCATAGTGATAAGTGAGGTAAGCAGGGCTGATTGATTAACAAATCAAGGTTAATTTTGTTCAATTTATTCTCACATTGCACCCATATACTGCAAGGATAGGGGTAACATCTGGATGAATATATGTATGTGGGTTCAATGGTTCTTTCTTTTATGGGGTAATGTGAGATAATTTTAGCTTTTTATTAGATACCTGAGGTGAGATTAAAGAATAAGATTGTAATTGGTCAATCTCTTTCTCCCCCTGTGCATATACAGTACAACCATAGGATGTAAGCTTTAACTAGTGTGTATATATACTCCCTCAAATCCCCCAGCCCCTCCCAACCACCCTGTTCTTCCCCAAAGTTATGTATATCTCTGAACTGGCTTATGAAATATTGATTCTTCTTTTTTTTGGACTGAGAATTTAAGGAAAATGGGAGCTTTGTAATAAAAATGCGGAAATCAAACAGCTTAATCTACATTCCATTAGCATGGACAAAAATTACGTCCCTCGCACTTCCCTTTTTTAAAAATTGCATCATACCCTATGCTAGAGTTGAGATTTTTCAAACCCCTTTTAGTCAGTATCACAAAGGTAATTGAAGTTGGTATACATGTTGTAAATTAATTTCAACACCAACTAAATTTGATAATAATGAAAGAAATGTTTGATAAGCATGGACACCAAGGTTTTCCATTCCGTCCCATGTGCCAACTTATATTTGTTGCTATGGCAACATGCTAAATCTCAGATATCTTTAGATTACATGATTTTGTCATTTGTTAGTCTCTTTATAAAATCATCCATTGATATTTTATTACTCAGCAACAATGAAGCTAAAAACAGTGAAGACGTGCTCGAAATTCTGTCCCTCACACTTACGGTAGTTTTGGCTTTGGTCCACATATAAATAACAGACTGATATTAGTATGTGAAAGGTGTTGCTAGTAGGCTGGTTGATACATGTATCACACATTTATTTTTCAAAACCTTAAAAATACTAGGAACACAAATGATACAGTATGTCCCACAGCCTAGTACCTTGACAATGGTGATTATCACAGACAACCCCGAATGAGACCACACCATGTCTAATGATAGCTTTCATCATGGGTACCCATTTAATCCCTGGCTGGTGAATAGCAAGTGAGACACAGCATCATACCCAAAGACAATGCCATGAATCAGCTGGCAATTAGTGGCTCACAAGTTAGACACTTTGTGCAATAGTCCACCATCAGTGGTATGCTCATACTGAGTGACAGGGCCAAGCATAAGAAATTTTCACCAAGGACTAATTCAATAAACATGGGTCACTTCCTGCACATCTTCTGTCTGTAACAGGCAAAACTCCAGTAGAATCCTTCCTTTTGATCCCTCCCCAAGGATGGTGGTAAGTGTTGGCAGCACTCAAACACACCCCCCCCCACTCACACACACACACACACACACACATACACACACACACACAAAAAAAAACCCTACAAAAAAAAAAAACAAATTCCTTGTCACATCTCTGAAGCATGGTGTCAACTAGGCATGTTATTGTGTTCTGCCATATAACATGCAACTCTTAATGCAGTATATTGTCAAATGATATGCATACATTGCATAGAAAGCACTGACTCTTTGCCTTATAAGTGCAATTTGCCTTGCAAACTTCAGAATTTTGTCCTTCAATTTCTCATAGCTGTGTAGAGCAGCTACACCTCTCATGCTGGCTATGAAGCAGCAAGAATAAATTTGCAAAAATGTACTTTAGTCTCCCAGGAAGGAGGGCTGTCATCTCTGTACTGTGTAAGAGAAAGACAATTTCTTCTGCAATGGAAACAAGTGTTACAGTATCATCCAGTCCTAGATTTTCGCACCTTTTCCAATTTTTCATATCTTTCAGAGACTAAATCCTAAAGCAGCCTAAATTACAGTGCAACCTACTTGTTGTTTTCTCTGGTGGATAGGGAGAGTTTAAAATTGGCTGTATGGTTTGGAAGAGTATTTGTAAATATCTGGCAGCCCTGATATTCTGTGTGTTAAAACTTGAGTTGCAACCCTTCATTTGAGGAACAAGAATTATGAGATGTATGTTGTTATATCTTACTCCTTTGACAGATGAGATGTGAATATCTCCCCCTGGACACCATTGAAAGATGGATTATCAGTGAGTAGATCAGTATCATTTTGTTCAACTTTGTCCTAGAGTTAAAGTTTTATTAGTTATACATATTGAGGTTGGTGATGCCAGCATAGTCATTAGCCATTTGTGAATCAAGAAGGGGAGGGGTGACAGTAAATGGATGCTGATTCACTTAGCAAAAGGGCAAGATATAGAGGTTGGCTGCACTTTGAAGAACTGTTTTTGAGACAAAGTGCATGGAGGAAAGGGAGAAGGATGGGAGAGGGGCTTTCCTCTGTTGGCAGGTGAAAGAACTATTCATTGGTTCCAGTCCATCCCATGTTATGGCAGTGGTTAATACAGCCCCTGGTCCACCAATAATCAACTTTAAAATTCAAGTTTTTGGTTTTGATAAAAAGAAAATATAGGTGTTTTATGGTGACATGTTTATATGTGTATGCGTATGCATGTGTAAGTGATGCTTAGCTCATTAATGTAATAGCTTAAAAAGGGAAACTCCAGAAATTCTCATACAGTAGCATAACCAAGGGCTGAATGGGGGGAAAATCAGGACAACCGAAAAATAAAGAGAAAATAAAGGAAAGAAAATTAGCAGATACGGAAAAGATAAGGTAAGATAAGAAGGTAGTAATTAGAATAGGCATTATTGACAAATGGAGGGAAGGACAGGGAGACGGAGGAAATGGGCTTGATAAAGGAGGGAGAAATCTATGTTATGAAAGCTGTGGTAGGCAGGGTTTTGAATGATGGAATAGACAGAACAGGAAGAGGAAAGAGTCAAAGAGAGTAAAGGGGTAAAGGGCCTGGAAGAATGGTACAGGGATAAGGGGTGAAGTCTGGCTGACTTCATTAGGGGAGAAGAGAAAAGATGGGGGAGGGAAAAGATTGGGTGGCAGATTCGAAGGTGAGCAGTTGGAAAGGAAGGACCAGGAAAGAGGTAGGGGTTTGAAAGAAATGAGGCAAGGATGAAAAGAAGGAACAAATTACAAAGAGAGGCAAGCAGTGAAGGAAGAGGGAACTGTTATTGAATTACTTTAAACCACTGTCCTGGTGAACATTTTCTTGAAGTCCCACAATATGTTGGAAAGAGCCATCTTGTGTGGCCATTGAATTGGGTTTGGGGTTCTTGCTTCATTTGTTTGGTGCTGGATGTGAAAGGTTTCATCGGTCATGCCTTAAAAGAATGTACCTTTACCTTGAAATCCTCTGCTCCTTGCATTTCAGTGCAAACTTCCATGGCCCTGTTTGTATGTGAACCATCTATAATAACAGCATTGCATTGATTTTGCAAAGTGTACCTGACCCTCAACCCTGATCTCCCCCCCCCCCCCCCCCCCATTCCCACCTTAAGGTTTCCTGCTGTAACTTGTGAAACCAACTTACATTCTTGTATTTACAATAACAAAAGAGTTGTATTGAAAGGCTCATAGTTCTCAAATATATAAAAATACAGCACCATTTTGCATCTCAGCCCATCGAACAGCTCTTCAAGTTTTGAGCCAAATTCCCAATCTGAGGTCACTGGAGGTGAACTGCAAAACCTATAGTTATGCATTTTCTTAAGATAGGAGTGATAGGTACTATTTCATGCTTGGTACATATTTTGGTCATAGTGAGAGGAGGAACCGTATAAGTTTTTGAGAAGGTCAGAGGTAATTTGAGGTCACCAGAGGCCAAACACAAAATACCATGTCAATGTGATATCTCAAGATTATGGAACTGGGTTGTTTCCATAATGACCTTTTGGATATGTGATAGTAGATGAACCCTGTTGTTTTTGATAGAGGTCAATGGTAAATCTGAAGTCACTGGAGATCAAGTGGTGAAAACCCTTTTAACTGCGTACAAACATTTCTTAAGAGGTGAACATTGATTGGGATCATACTTAGCATATGGATGCCCCCATGTTGAGTGAAAATACACTATTATTTTTGTGAAAGTCTTAAGTCCATTTAGGATCACCCAAGGTCAATCAGTGAAAACCTTGTAAATACGATAGCTCATACAGGGTGACCTTTGTATTTTTGTCTGCTCTCCCAACTGTTCAGGTATACTGCACCATCAGTATCAGTTTATTACACAGCTGGTGGGGTAGGTTGCACCCCTGGTCTGGAGCACCCTTGTGCAGACAAGGGAAAATAGCTCAATTTGCATACTTCTGTTGAAGCTGCACTAGGCAAGTCTTGATTACACTCTGTTGAAGCCATTCAAATCAGGTTTTTCTCTCATTATTTCAAGGTTCTCTGATGGCTTCTCATAAATCTTGTGTCAGTTCAGAGTTGTAACTCCTTTTTGGAGTAATTTCAGTTTTTGTCTGCAGTGGGAGGTAGCTTACAGGACTTTTCTTATTAAGCACATGGTGATCAAATTGTGTCAGTTTGAAACTCTGGGAAATGAATATACTTGAAAAATATTTTCAGAGACAAGGAATTACTAAGCTTTTTTTTTTTTTTGGCTGTGTCATCTTTTATCTTCTGCACTTAGGATCAATGAATGACAGGATATTACCTCCCCAGCTTTTGAAATTCTCACCAACAATATTCTCGTCTCTATCATTCCCCATGTATACAAGGATCTGTCCCATACCAGAGCATATTGAAATACAGTAGGTTGTCTCATCTTGTCAATATGTTCCTCTGTTTTATGTGAGTTTACTTTCACTTATCGTTTGTTTTGTGTTCTCTCTCCCCATCCCAATGGATACAAAGTCTTTCCACACTACTTACTATTACTTTTTTAATCTTTTCCCCCAAGTTGGATACATGGTCTGTCCCACGCTCCTTCAGAGCAATGAACGTAACCATGGTCTGTGGCGCCCTGCCCTACAGAACAGCTACTGTATTACACTCTTCAGAGATGAAGTTCTCATGTTTCACAAATATATTGAGGTTTTCTTTGATTCCATCAAGGGGTAAGTCTACTTCATTATTTACATAATTATACTACTATAGTAAGGTCCATCACAAATAGCCCAAGTATATGTGGATTCATCTTTTAAGGAAAGTCTTAAAATTAATGGTTGTGATGCAGCCTTTGGGCTTAGATCTGAGAAGCATTAATGGTTGTGATTAAGTATCAGTTCACTTGCTGTACTCTTCAGAGATCAGTTTTACTCCTTAGGCATTTTAACTGTTGGAAGATAGAATATTTGGTAGAGTTGGTCCTGAATGTATTACAGACCTATGATGCAGAGGTGTGAAGACTTAGCTGTTGGCCATATTCAGTTTGGTTTCCCAGTTGTGTAGTCATATGTGTCATGCACACTGTTTCCAGAGAAATGTGTTGCAGATCTCATGACAAGTTGGTCAAGTAGGAAATATTTTTACCAGAAATTTTATCCTCATTTCAAAGAAAAAAAAACACTGTGCAATGTGATGATAGTGATATTATGACCTACTTTTTTATCTCAAAATCCTATCAAGTTTGTTTGAGAAGGACAGATAAATTGTTTTTGTTTCTTACAAATTCAACAGATTCGGTAAAAGAGTGGCTGAAGTCAAGGAATCAGCAGCTGTGGCCCTACAGAATGCGTAAGTAGAATACATAAAGAGTCTGTTTACCTGAACTCTATTTGTCCAAACCCTAGTTTATCCAAACTGGCTTTCAGATTTTCCAGACAAGTATCTGAGGTAATATCTCCAGGCTTCAGGGCATTTTGAAGCAAACCTACAATGGAAACTTCAGCAAAACATGTCTGTACTCTTTATAGTCATGGTGAGATGAAGTGTTGTGTAAAACAGGATTGATCTTGGCAGAAAAAACAAATTTTAACCCTTTGTCAAATTTAAAGAAAAGTCTTACAAGCAAAACAGACACAAATCAGAACAGGCTTATTATCCAACACATAATACATGTTAGGATAGTGCTGGACTTGGTTTTAATAACACTGAAATGCAAGTATTGAAGTGGGCTTGGTATGTAGTAATGATGCAAGAGGGGCTTTGGAAAGTGTGATGAGTTTAAAGGAATGTTTCAGGCTGGTTGACGTTTGTGGACAAAGGAAACCCATAGTATATATTCCTTAATCTCCACTTTGTGTAAGACTTAAATGATATCTGAAAAGTGGTAACTATTGAATTTGAGATAATAGCATTGTGTGAAGAATAGCAGTAGGGTCAGCGGTCACATGAATGGGTCAGGGTCAGAAGTTACATGAATGTAAATAAAGTGTCAGGGGTCACATGAATGGGTAAGGGTCAGAGGTCACATGAATGGGTCAGGGTCAGAAGTTACATGAATGTAAATAAAGTGTCAGGGGTCACATGAATGGGTAAGGGTCAGAGGTCACATGAATGGGTCAGGGTCAGAAGTTACATGAATGTAAATAAAGTGTCAGGGGTCACATGAATGGATCAGGGTCAGAGGTCACATGAATGGGTAAGGATCGGGGGTCACATGAATGGGTAAGGGTCAGAGGTCACATGAATGGGTAAGGGTCAGGGGTCATATGAATGGGTATGGGTCAGAGGTCACATGAATGGGTAAGTGATAGGGGTCACATGAATGGGTCAGGGTCAGGAGTCACATGAATGGGTAAGGGTTAGGGGTTTACAAAGTTAGGAAGAGTAGAAGTTCTATGATTTCTAAAATTTTTGATGCTAAAGATACCTGGTAGGCTATAGAGATAGCTGGTAGGCTATAGAGATACCTGGTAGGCTATAGAGATACCTGGTAGGCTATGGAGATAGCTTTTTATCATTGATGAGTTTGTCATAATGCCAGACCATTTCCCAGCAGTGTCAAGTTGTTGAAGCAGTGCTGTGCTTATAATAGTGTTCCACATAACCTATGACAGTGAATGATTACTGGATTGAACTAGGTGTTGATATTATTGAGTAGCTTCATTTTTCCGGACTCTTTTATTTCACAGAGGAGCTCTTCACAAGGAGAGGAGAAAGTTCCTAAGGTCAGCCTTACTGGAGCTGATACAGATTCTAACAGACCAACCAGGACTTTTAGGACCCAAGGTAAAGGGATGAAAATTGTTTCTTTGATGAGTTAAAAATACTCTCATTAGGTTGTTGCTTTATTATGTTGCAGTCATGGTAATATAGATTTCTTTATTACAGTTGATGTATGATATTAACTTGAACCCTCTTTACATTTTGTTTTGTTCTCCTTAATGTAGGCCCTCTATGTTCTGATGGCATTTTCGTTCACAAGGGATGAAATTCTTTGGCTGGTCCGTCACAATGAACACCCACATCCCAAACTCAAAAACAAATCAACAGGGGACTTTGATGATCCACAACTGCCGGAACTACTTTTTTACATGGAAGAATTGAGAGGTGAGTAGTCTTGGAGTCTTTTAGTTTGACCATAGCACAAAGTCTTGTTCAGGAATTTCCATTCTATTTTAGGCTGTCTGAATCACTTTATTTCACCGAAATAAAAAAAAAAATGCAAAGTTGTAAAATTCTCTCTGCCCCTCACTCCCCCCCCCCCACCCTCTCTTTTGCCCATCGCCCAAATCGTTCACTTCAAAATATTATGAAATGGGGAATGCCACTTTGATTTTATTTTGTGTGGGGATTTTTTGTACTATTTTGGTTACTTAAAGATCAGTTACATAGCAGACACATACAAAATGTACAGTGTCTTTAATGTGTAAGTGTTGTAAGAGGAGCCATGATTAAATTTGGATTTTTGTGTCAACGGTAGACAAAGTCTCATCTGTATAATTTACAATAATGACTCATATTTTTACAGTATCATGCATATTTTCCAAGTAAATTACTTTGCTTTTATTTGTTCTTTTGTTTATGTTGTTGATTTTCCTCCTGATTGTAGCTCTGGTGAAGAAATACTACCAAGTGTTGCAGCAGTATTATGTACAATACTTGAATGGCTATGATGCTATTGTACTCAACAACCTTGTGAAGGTACTTTATTCCTTGTATTATAAATGATAGCCTCATTAATTGAATGGAGTATGGGATATAAGTACAGACTTGCAGCATTAGTACAATGTTACACATCAGAGTATCAGTCAAGTGATGCTATTCACTAAGATTTCTGCATCACACATTGGATGATGAGACATTAGGTGAGTGCAGGCTTGCAGCATTAGTACAGTGTTACACATCAGAGTATCAGTCAAATGACGCTATTCACTAAGATTTCTGCATCACACATTGGATGATGAGACATTAGGTGAGTGCAGACTTTGCAACCTTTATTCAATGTTACCCATCAAAGTGTCAATCAAATGAGGTTATTCACTGAAATCAGGATTCCCACTCTACCAGGAAAATGGGGAAAAGTCTGGAATATTGAAAATAAATAAATTCCTCACTGGGGGTAAAGCAGGAATTTTGCATGTTTGGTTAGGAAAATCTTTTCTTTAACTGATAAAATCACAAAAATGGAAATCAACATACTGTATGCAGGCAGTTCCTGAATGACACCGATACATACCCCTCTAATGATAAATATAGCACTGAAGAGGCTTGATAGATTGTACTGTATGGCAGCTCCTTGCATATTTTGAAGCTGTCATGGAGGCTGTTATGACTGTGAAATATGATCAAGTGTATGGCCTAAAACATGTAACATGTGCACACTACACTTAACCAACATATGTAGAGTCAAAGGCAAACTACTACAACAACCATTGGAGTCCAGCAGTGTGCATGTTATTTGTGATTGCTCTGTAATACAGTGCTGTTTACACATGTTACTACAACTACTGGTACTCCTAGCATGTGTATAAATAAGTATGTACATGCACATTGCACATATTTTGTAATAGATTCACAGCATTGCACTGCATAGGTGTGCGAAGCTGTTCTCGGTTGGGGGGGGGGGGGCTGGACATTGTTTCAGATTCACATCCTGAGAGAGGGGGTGTCACCCTCTCTTTGGGGGAAGTTTTTTGATATTTAAGAGTCCTTAGGTACAATTTGGTGAGTCATACTGTGCAAATGTTAAGGAAAATTACTGCAATTTGTAATGTTCCTTAGAAAGGGAACAAAATAGGGGTTTTCATCCTTGGGGTTTTTTTTGGGGGGGGGGGGGGAGAGGAGCATACTTCCACCCTACCACATCTTTCTGTAGATTCTACCTCTCTGTCTGTGACTGAAATGCTTTTACCATCAAGTTTTATCATTTCTTCTCAGAATCTGCCTCTCTGTCCAGAAGATGAGTCCATCATCCTATCATCATTTGTTCAGCAGATGGAAAGTCTTAACCTTAAAGAAAGTAAATGATCTTTCTGTTTTATGGTTTCAAGTTTGCTACAGAATGAATATGCACATGGCTTAGAAAGCTTTCATGATGGTGTAGAACAATAGAAGGTCAAAGAAGGGAATGGTAGGGAGGTAGGCTGAAAGAAACTGGGCGCATAGCCATTAGCTTGGGGAAGGGGACTGTTTTGACAGATTGATGCAATTACAACCCAAACCATTGCTCCAGATTTAAACACAAAAGGGATAGAGAGATTTATGAAGGCAAAAGATGTCTTTTGTGCCAAAAACTTAAGTCCCAGTAACTTAAGTTCCAGTATACTCTTCCCCATACTATGTAATTTTTACATTAGTTCCAGCAAGCTCTTCCCCATACTATGTAATCTTTACTTTAGTCCCAGCAAGCTCTTCCCAATACTGTGTAATCTTTACATTAGTCCCAGCAAGCTCTTCCCAATACTATGTAATCTTTACTTTAGTTCCAGCAAGCTCTTCCCAATACTATGTAATCTTTACTTTAGTTCCAGCAAGCTCTTCCCAATACTATGTAATCTTTACTTTAGTTCCAGCAAGCTCTTCCCAATACTGTGTAATCTTTACTTTAGTCCCAGCAAGCTCTTCCCAATACTATGTAATCTTTACTTTAGTTCCAGCAAGCTCTTCCCAATACTGTGTAATCTTTACTTTAGTTCCAGCAAGCTCTTCCCAATACTGTGTAATCTTTACTTTAGTTCCAGCAAGCTCTTCCCAATACTGTGTAATCTTTACTTTAGTTCCAGCAAGCTCTTCCCAATACTATGTAATCTTTACATTAGTCCAAGCAAGCTCTTCCCAATACTATGTAATCTTTACTTTAGTTCCAGCAAGCTCTTCCCAACACTGTGTAATCTTTACATTAGTCCCAGCAAGCTCTTCCCAACACTGTGTAATCTTTACATTAGTCCCAGCAAGCTCTTCCCAATACTATGTAATCTTTACTTTAGTCCCAGCAAGCTCTTCCCAATACTATGTAATCTTTACATTAGTCCAAGCAAACTCTTCCCAATACTATGTAATCTTTACATTAGTCCCAGCAAGCTCTTCCCAACACTGTGTAATCTTTACATTAGTCCCAGCAAGCTCTTCCCAATACTATGTAATCTTTACTTTAGTCCCAGCAAGCTCTTCCCAATACTATGTAATCTTTACATTAGTCCCAGCAAGCTCTTCCCAACACTGTGTAATCTTTACATTAGTCCCAGCAAGCTCTTCCCAATACTATGTAATCTTTACATTAGTCCCAGCAAGCTCTTCCCAACACTGTGTAATCTTTACATTAGTCCCAGCAAGCTCTTCCCAAGACTATGTAATCTTTACTTTAGTCCCAGCAAGCTCTTCCCAATACTATGTAATCTTTACATTAGTCCCAGCAAGCTCTTCCCAACACTGTGTAATCTTTACATTAGTCCCAGCAAGCTCTTCCCAATACTATGTAATCTTTACTTTAGTCCCAGCAAGCTCTTCCCAATACTATGTAATCTTTACATTAGTCCCAGCAAGCTCTTCCCAACACTGTGTAATCTTTACATTAGTCCCAGCAAGCTCTTCCCAATACTATGTAATCTTTACATTAGTCCCAGCAAGCTCTTCCCAACACTGTGTAATCTTTACATTAGTCCCAGCAATTCTTCCCCACACTAAGTAATCTTGTACTGAAACCCCTCACTTCCCTGACACTTAGTTTGTTCTGTAACTTCTTCACTGAATAGGGTGAGGGTGAGGGGCATCGCTGTTAAAGAGGAAGGTCTGATAGGTAACAAACGTGACTTCTACCTGATGACCACTGAGACAGTTAGGGGCTGGAGGTAACTGGTAATTTATTTGGAGGGAGGGGTGGGGGTTAGTGGTTGGGGGTGGAATGGGATTAAGGAATGGGGTATGGCAAGGTTACTAGCTGACATCTACTTGATGACCACTGAGTCAGGTAGGGGCAGTAGGATACAAAGATTTAACCAATGATTCGTTTGCTGCATGCATAAACAAGATTGACATTTAAAACATTTAAAAGCATTTGTTTGAAAAATCTGTAATTCTAAAACCTGACTGGCTTGTGGCTGCAGTCGGATACAGATACAATTGCACAGACAAAAGGAAATCTTCCTTTAAGCAGTATAAATGGTCCTATCCAGGTAAGCACAAATTGACTATCTGATTAACTTTGCCTATTTCTTAAAATGTGTATTTCCAAAGACAGTATCTCAGTGTTTTTGTTTTACAGTCCAAGCAGGACAAGTGCCAGACTTCACTGGATTCCGTCTTGATTGGTTCAGACTCCAGGCCCTTACAAGCATTGGCAAAGCTACCCTGGTCCTTAGTGAGAATGCTGAGCTGGCGCGTACCCTCAATACCATTGTATTCCATACCATGATGGTGGACTCTGTTGATGAACTTCTCTTTGAAACATCTGATCTCAGCGTATTCTGGTATAAAGTTTGAGATATTTTTGGTTGTTAGAATACAGTAAGGTATCATTATGTGTAGTGTTGGGAGAATTTAAAAGCATGAGGGAAGGAGCAGTTTAAAATTTGCATTTGCCATGACGTTCCTGTCACAAAGTTAGTATGTCTTTAAGTTTACAAGGACGTGCTAAAAGTTAGACATTTTGTAGCTTCCTTCTACTAAGACACCAGAAAATGTGATGTCAACATTTCCCTTCATATCTTGTCGATGTGTATACCTGTAAACCAAGAAAATTCTGCATATTAAAAAGAAAAAAGTATCATCCAAGGAGTTCTTTTCTTTTTCAGAGCCATAGCTGAGTAGATTGTAGAAAGTGACATTTCAAATTGAAATAATCACAACTAAGATATAGTAGGGTGACCTATTATCCAAGAACAAAGAATAATCCACACTTTTCCCATCTGAAATGGCCTCCTTAAAAGAAAGTAATCCAATTTATGTATTAAATGTTGTGCTGGAAGCTGTCTGATAGCATTTATAACTCTTATGCCCTTGGACTTTTCTCCCACATTGGTGGTATCTTCATCATAATTAAGTAGACCAAACAAGAATGCTATCTGTAGCCTAGCATCATAAAATGAGTACTTTAAGGCCAAACAAAAAGGTCACTTGTAGCTTACATTAGCATCATAGATGAATACTTAATGCATCTGTGTGTGGCATACCAAGCTTTCTAAAAGAGAACTTAAAGGATGGTAAAAGTTGTTTGTTGGTGTGCAAGGAAAAGAATCACAGTTTAAGCTTAATGTTGAATTGATTATCAAAGATCTCACATTAATTAACGTACATGGTGTAAATGTTCTCAAAATCCACACAGACTTGTTTTATTTAATTGTTCTTTTTCTCCCTCCACAGTCACCACAGTCGGTTCTTTGAGTCAGCATTTGAGCACTGTCTTACTCAGCCAACCCAGTCTCGTTTTTCCATTGCATTTCCCCTCATTTGCACACACTTCATTAACTGCACACATGATGTCTGCCCGGAAGAGGTGAGTGTTGGGATATTACGCAGAATATTTAAGGGCCACCATAGAGTCAGGTTAATGTTGTGTAAGTGGAATTTGCCAGCTGATCTTCTTTTGGTTCATTTTTGGATGAAAAGGCTGCTCACATAAGTGTAGGGAAGTTGACATCTAACAGTACTGTATTATATAAATATTATGTAACTTGTAATGTCATTATGCATTGTAATTTGGATGTACAGTGAGGTTGGTAGACCTTTCTGGTTCAGTGTAACTTTCTTTGCTCTGACACTGTTTGGAGAGCTTTGACCGATTTTTGTTTTGACCTCTGCCTATAATGCTGGGTTTCAGTAACATTTGGTGGGTAGCTAAATTACAGTATTTCTGTGTATGTTGACATATAGCAGACAGAATATTTGCTTACCTTTTTTTCAAGTTTGTCATTTTTTAAAAGGATACATGATTATAGAAATGGATTGTAAGAAAAAAGTTAGACCTTGAGACTGAACTCAGTTCATGTTTTACAATGTACAAAAAGTGTTTGCCAATTGACAGTGATAATGGTCACGAGGAACCAAAGATTATATGTAGGTAGTATCGAAATGCTGGCAATATTGATAAATGAAAATTAAGATCGTGCACCCCTGGTAGGATTCCAGAAGGTGACTTACCCTGGGGAACCTACTGTGTTTTTGTCTAGGTAAAGCGGAAGGGGAAGGGGAGCTTACTGTGGACTTCTTCTCCCCCCCCCCCTTCCCCCCTTGGTGACATGATTGTAATGTGTACATTGTTTAAAGATTTTGTCAAGCCTGATATGCATTTCATTAGGTATCTAAGGCCTTCTGTCAAGCCTGATATGCATTTCATTAGGTATCTAATGCCTCCTTTCAAGCCTGATGTGCATGTAATAGTTACCAACAATGTCCTTTATGTCATGTAGCTCTATTGCAACGTTTTACTGTTTGTGATTAGTTGCCTGACAATCTTGAAGGATAATATTTACACATTTTCTTCACATAAAACTACCCATCTTGTATTGTGAATCATGTAGATGACTCAGTATATTGATGTGTTTAAAGATATTCATCAACACCTACAATGTTTTGGGGCTTTGTTTGGGTTAAGATAACTTTGGGGACATAAAAGGCTGATTGAGCACATTTGACTAATGCTGACCCATTTGCTTTTTTCATAACATTTGGAAGTACTATATATTTATATGTGGAGTGACTGCGTATAAGTGTTTCTATCTAAATTATTTGCAATGACATTTGTTATCTGGTTGTGGTTGGTAAAAAGTGAGTCTGCCACAGATCCTGTCAGAAATCATGCATATGCATGGAATGCAAATTACCCCCATCCCTACTGCTGTCTCTCTTATGGGTACAAAACTCAGCTAACAAAAAATGGCATGAAACAAATGGCTTATAATGAATCAGAGCTCTTGGATGTCTTTGTTTGTATGTACATACATATATGTGTGTGTGTGTCAATGTGACCATCTATTTCTGTAGACAGTCATAGCAAGCCTATATCAATCTCGCTTTGTTCTCCTCTTGCGTTAACCCTCCTACTGCAGGCGGGTGCCTCCTCTTCACGAAGCAAAGCTTACTTCCTCTGTCGGGTAAGGCTTGTCATAGGTCATGCATGAAAGTCCTTTTGTGTTGTAAATTTGAACAAGGAAAAGATTGGTGATTAGTCTGCAAAAACCTTTCCAGTCAGGTTCAAGAGATTTTGTGCTTGGGCAGAAATGCCTGAAACTTTTTGTAAGAAGCATTGAAGTTTAAATGTCAGATTGAAAGCATGTGGGGGGTGGTGGGAGGGGATGACTGGGCTTGGGGCTAGGGTAGCCTGTGGAATCAAATTATGCAGAGGAGGACAGAAAGATAGAAATTCACACACCTACTGCAGATGAGTATGCAGGTGCAGTAACTCATTGAAATAGTGCTAGGGCTTTTGTAAGTACATTAAAGTATGTTTCTAGTGGGGAAGGGGTAGGAGTAGAGGTAGGGGAGAGAAAGGGACTACCCTCGTTGTAATATGTACAATCCAGTATTAAGTTGCATTCCACATGTGAAAAAAAGGTTCAAAATTTGTTCTTCACAAACCGAAAGAAAGTGTTACTAGGTGTTACCTGATTATGGTTAGTTGCCAGCATATAGTGAATGTTGTAAAAGATATATTTGTTAATGTTAAAAGTATGAAAATAAAGACAGCTCTCTATAGAAACATGTTTGACCTAACAAAAAAGATTAAGTGGATCCACACGTTGGGAGAAGTTATACCTATCAGTTGGGAATGAAAACAATATGTTGATCAGAGAATGTAACAGTGTTTGATGCACTACACTTTATTTTATTCAAGTTGTGTTTTTTTTTCTACCTAACTATTCTAGAATGTAGGAAAGCCTCATACCAAAAACAGTTTAAATTCTGCTCTTTACATTTGTGCTGCAAACTCAGTATGGCCTATGACCAACAAAACATGCTTAGAATATGATAAACATAAATATTGACCAAACACATTTAAAATCCTGTACAAGTTTCTTCAAAATTCACTATGTCAAAATTACAGTGTTGGCTATTTCCATGGAAAGAAAAGTAATTGTCTCCAGTATGAAACTACAGTAAATCCCCGTTTATCCGAACACATCGGGACCAAGGGTAGTTCGGATAACGAAAAAATTCGGATAAACGAGGTTCCGAGTGTTTGCCTCAAGTACGGTACACTGGGTCCATAAGACAGTGTGTCAACACATTTCCAGAATAATTCTGAAAAAGCTAAAGATTGCAGATAAAATCCCCCAAAATATTTCGTTACTATTTTTGGTGACCGATGATATGACAAATAAATTTTAAGACTTCTAAAACAGGGAGATTTTTGTTCCTAAAATTCAAGCCTTCGCTATTCTGAATGACCAATGCTTTCTACACACTAAATGAGTGTGTTGGCTAGAGAAAAGCTGTAACGATCTGGAGAGGTATCTAGAGTATAAATTCAGCATAAATTTCCAAAAATGTTAGAGACACATGTGCAGGAGACTCTCAAAGAGCAATTCGCAAGGTTTTTGTAAGGTCTACTTTCGTTATTTTTAGGTATGAAGCTCACTACGTTACTAACTTTTCAGATTTAGTGAAACTAGGAATTACGCTAGCCTAACATATTTTTGTATAGGAGGATATGGAGCCTATACCGACTCATGGCTTCTAACAAGAATTTCCATGAAAATACGTACGATATTTCTTCCAAATTTGACAAAGAGATAACAGATTGTTTTCTATGTCCATATGTCGGTATTTTTAGCCTTTGTGACATCTTTCCATGAATTTTAAAGTCCCGAGAAAAATTAGAGCATTTCTGCAAAAATTTAAGTTGAGTTTTGCCTTGTAAAGCACTGAAAACTTGCCGGATACTACCGTAATTGTGTTGAATATTATTGTTGTTAAATCTGACGGCTAGTTCGGATAAACGGGGTTTCGGATGAACGGGGTTCGGATAAACGGGGTTTTACTGTATGTTACTCTGACTACAAGCAGGAAGTTGCTATTAAGAGATTAGTTCCACTCAGTTTATGAATTCATGTTCTTCAGCAACAATCATTCAAAGTTCAGGGAGAAACACTCTCTTTGTTGATGTGCTGTTGTATTATAAACCATATGGATACATTTTTCTAGGGCATTGTTACTTAAATTTTCACAATTTTAAATTGTAAATGTTCTGGATGCCACTATGTAAATTTCATTGTAGACAAAGACATTGATTGCTCTGCTTTTTTGATCAAGTCCTTTTAAGGAAAATTTTTTTTTTCCTCTCTTTTTCTGCCAAAATATCCCCATTTTTCTTGATGAAAAGGGGTTAAATGTTCCTAATGATACCTGGTCACACATTTTACATCCTGTATAATTATTTTAGGGCTTCATTATGCTACTGACAGTGTGTATATAAAGTGCTCAAATGGAAGAACAATATTTACATAGAGAAAAAAAATAGTCCTAAGTAAAGTACTACATCACATGCCTAGTCTGCTCTGATTTGCAGCTTTTTGAAATACTGCAAAGTGTGTCCCATCTTAGCACAGGAAAGTACCTTGTGTAGACATGGACGTGTTTGACATGTGATGGAATAGAGCAATTGTAAAGAAATGGGGCAAAGGGTGGTGGGCCAGTATGGTGGGTGGGGACAGTGAAGAACATGTATTGCTGAGTTCAAGTTGGAAATACTGTATACAACAATCCTCAAGATGACCATTGTATTGTTTTAAGCAGTGTTTCATGTTTCTATGTTTAACATCTGTAATGTTTATGTTGAGAATACTAAACATACATTAAGATGTTACTTGTAGCTCCCTACTGCTCAGTGTTTTCTTGCAATCCCTTTGATGTCCTTCTCAGTGTTTTATTTGTTCAATCTTTGTTGTTTGCAGATACATGGAAGTGTACATAATCTCATTTGTTTTGTACAACTGATTATGTATGCCGAAAGCCTACTTAGGGATACCGAATCATTGTTAGAGTATGTGCAATATACCTAAAATGAATGTGTGTTGCCAACCTCACATGAGGATATGCTTCACAACATGTGTTGAGTTCCAGTACATAACATGTATTGAGTACCAGTACATATAACCTGTGTTGAGTTCCAGTACATAACGTGTTGAGTTCCAGTACATAACATGTGTTGAGTTTCCTTTAAAGTAAAAGATTCTTTAGGTCAAAACCTTTCTTACCAGTAAAACCAAGACAAATACAACTACATGTAAGTTAATACTTGAAAAATCCTCCAAGGTTGAAAAAAAATAATGAGAGACTTTTTTCAGGTAGTTTTGAAACAGGGAGGACTCCCCTCTGTATATCATTTTCTTGTTTTCTGTTATTAATTTTGAAAACATGTATTGCCTTGCTGTGCATGCTACTTTTGATGTTACATTAATAAGATAGATAGTGGTAAGGGTGTTATACTGTGTACCATCAGTATTGATGCAGGTGTAAGTATAGTATGGTGTTACTCTATGTATTTTACAGTGCAGTACTTAACATTGAATGTGTGTGTGTGTGTGTTTGTTCTCCTATTACCCACAGTACAGTGCTAGTTGTCATTCATGTTGCATGTATTACAGTATAGATGCAAATGTGTGTAGCTGTTAGTGAGTGATTTTGATTGGTATGTTGCTATGTATGCTGTTAATGTAACTGAATGAGTAGATGGATTATCTGGTATATCAAATTGTTTTTAGATGTTAAAAGCTTGTATGTATCTATAGAGGGATTTCAGTCATGTGACTTTAACCAACTAGACGCAATTTTGAAGGGCAAGATCGGGCGTCTCTTTGGTTTTGACGGGCACGCGTCCAATGTGTCACGGTAGTACCTATGGTTATGCCGTGCGCGTGTGCTGTAAATTCGCTTACTGCGTGTGTGTTTTGCCCTTCAGTGCCTGGGAATCTATTGCGCGTGACGTCACATGAAATCCCTCTATTGCTGTATTAAGGTGAAGATGCTTGTGCTGTGTTGGTTTGGAATGTGCATTACACTGTAGGTATAGCTGGTGCCACAAAGGTTTGCACAGTATGTTATGTTATATAGCTAGTGCTACAAGGGCAGTGTGTTATATAGCTAGTGCTACAAGGGCAGTGTGTTATATAGCTAGTGCTACAAGGGTAGTGTGTTATATAGCTAGTGCTACAAGGGCAGTATGTTTATAGCTAGTGCTACAAGGGCAGTATGTTATATAGCTAGTGCTACAAGGGCAGTATGTTATATAGCTAGTGCTACAAGGGCAGTGTGTTATATAGCTAGTGCTACAAGGGCAGTGTGTTATATAGCTAGTGCTACAAGGGCAGTATGTTTATAGCTAGTGCTACAAGGGCAGTATGTTATATAGCTAGTGCTACAAGGGCAGTGTGTTATATAGCTAGTGCTACAAGGGTAGTATGTTATGTAGCTAGTGCTACAGTGACATGTTGTATAGCTAGTGCTGCAATGGTAGTGTTTTATATAGCAAGTGCTACAAGGACAGTATGTTATATAGCTAGTGCTCCAAGGGGCAGTATGTTATGTAGCTAGTGCTACAAGGGTAGTATGTTATATAGCTAGTGCTACAGAAGTTAAGTACAGTATAACTGATGATGAGTAATTATGGATTGATGTTGATAGGTATGTTGTGCATATGTTACTAGCTTTATACTTGGGTATGTTGCAAATGATGTGGCATTGTCTGTGTAATTTACAAACACACTAGTATCACCTTAGTTCATTTATAGAACTTACCAAAGTCTTTTCTGCTGTCACTTCCCTTGTCTGATGCAAAATTTAGAGTCTGGTGTAAGTTTTTTAATTACTTTTGAAGAAGGGACAGTATTAAGAAAGCAACCTGTAGGATGATGCTAGTGTATCTTTGAGTTGTATGTAACATCCTGGACGGCAGGAGTGCTCAACCAGTCGATTTTGGTCTACTGGTAGACCGTGGACTGATCCCAAGTCGACCGCAGTGGGTGTAGGAAAACTGAAAAATATCAAGCTTTTCTATGTGTAACTGTATGACAGTGTATGTTTTGCAGATCTTGGGAGAGTTACTACGTGAAAAGTAGACCTTGGGTCAAAAAAGGTTGGGCACCCCTGCTGTAGGGTGATGCTAGTGTATCTTTGAGTTGTATGTGATAACCTATAGGGTGATGCTAGTGTAACTTAGAACCTGGGTAAATGCTTGTTTACCCTGCTTTTGGGTTTACAGTACATAGTAACATGTTGTCAGTTATGTAAATAGTGTATGTTGCTAGGTGAACTTGGTGTGAGACAGTAAAGTTGTTGCAGAGAACTGTATGTTGCTAGGTAGTGTTCATTTGCAATAGTGTTATTAAAGAGTCCTGTACTGTATGTTAGTACTAGTGTTGAGGATACAGTATGTGCTTCTAGGTGATGTGCATTTAATAAAGTTGGTATAGTGAACTGTATGTTACAAGGTAATGTTACAGTTATGTTGCTTCACTCCGTACTTTGCTACTGTCATGTATATTGTATGTGGCACTGTACAATATACAGAGACTCATGCATGTTCTTGAAGATGGTTGTATACACTATCCCAAACTAATGCACCCAAGGCTTGTCAAGGCAGTTAATTTAGCTGTATTGTACACTTGGCCTTGGGGGTAGCCTTAATTCTTATTTGATTGAACTAAAATTGATTCTAAAGAGCATTTTCTATAGTATAAAGAGAGTACTGGTTTCTTTTGGCAATCCAGCATTGTTATATTATTGCATCTCTACTACTGCATGATTTTATTTACAATGAGGTATTGTCAGAGTGACTTCCCTGTAGTAAGTGTGCACAATTGTTTGACTTTATAATAGACAATGCTCATCTGTATGATTTTCTCTCCCTCATGAGATGTCTTTATCAGTTTATGTTATGGCTATAGATGCCAGTGTGTTATGGCTATAGATGCCAGTGGTTTATGGCTATAGATTCCAGTATGTTATGGCTATAGATGCCAGTGTGTTATGGCTATAGATGCCAGTGTGTTATGGCTATAGATGCCAGTGTGTTATGGTTATAGATGGCAGTGTGTTATGGCTATAGATGCCAGTGTGTTATGGCTATAGATGCCAGTGGTTTATGGCTATAGATTCCAGTATGTTATGGCTATAGATGCCAGTGTGTTATGGCTATAGATGCCAGTGTGTTATGGCTATAGATGCCAGTGTGTTATGGCTATAGATGCCAGTGGTTTATGGCTATACAGTAAAACCCCGTTTATCCGAACACATCGGGACCGAAGGTTGTTCGGATAACGAAAAAGTTCGGATAAACGAGGTTCCAAGTTTTTGCCTTAAGTACGGTACACTGGGTCCATATAAGACAGTGTGTCAACACATTTCCAAAATAATTCCGAAAAGGCTTAAAATTGCAGACAAAGTCCCCCAAAATATTTCGTTACTATTTTTTGTGACCGACGTTCCAAAAATTTGAGCCTTTGGGTATGAAGCTCACTACGTTACTAACTTTTCAGATCTAGTGGTGTATATAGATGCCAGTGTGTTATGGCTGTAGATGCCAGTGTTTTGGCTATAGATGCCAGTGTGTTATGGCTGTAGATGCCAGTGTGTTTTGGCTATAGATTCCAGTGTGTTATGGCTATAGATGCCAGTGGTCATCACATATGATTTGCTGACGAATGGTTCGATGAATTAATTTTTAGCATAGAAAAAGTAACTGGTTGTTTCTGGTTTTTGTTTTTTCTTAAACAGAGGTATCACATTGGAGATCGTAGTTTGTCAGTGACTAATGCCTTCCTGGACAGATTAGCAAAGGAAATCAAAGACATTGTGACCAAGATATGTTCAGAACAGTGTAATCTGAGTGATCAAGTAAGTTTACAAAAAGAAATGATTGCATCTTCTATTCACTTCAGAACTGCTACAATTGATAATTGGATTAGATTATTAAACAATGCCCAGTATGCAGGATAATGGCCAGGGCCCTGTTTCACTAAAGGTCATTCTCAATATTAAGTTTGATTTTCCAATAGGACTATTGCATGTGGCATTGTATTAATCCAAGCATTAACAATTAAAGTTGTTATACTTCGAGATCCAGGAATTCTAATTCAAGTTTCTTAAGCTGTAGAAAAAAACTGAGAAAAATCTTGCATTTTTGTGGGAACTTGAAAGTCCTTTGAATTATAGATGGTTAATGTTGGAAAATGATATTTTGGGAAGCCTAATACCTTACACTTACTGTAAGATCATGCTGAATCATGTTTCCAAACTGTGCATGAAGAAAGTACTGGACACATTAATACTGTTTCAAGGCTGAAAATTAACAAAGAAGCCATGGCCTTCATATTTGTGGCAATGGCCTTGGTGACCAACAAAATGGTATTTTATTCAAGACTACCTTGGCCTTCATGCTTTTGTCAACAAAATGCAACCAAACATCTACCAGATAACACAAAATCTTCTGTATGGCTTTGGTGCCCTTTGAGATAAATAAATGTGCCCTAAAATCTAGTGCTTATAATAATGGCCTTGCCCTCATAATGTTTTATTTTCAGCCCTGCTGTCAGCAATACAGTTTTTCAGTGTCAAATATAGTGTTCATCTATAAGATCATGATTAGTGCATCTAAACTTGTGAAAAATGTTTGCTGCTTAACATGGTTTGTAATTCTTACATCTTGAATCTTGAAGATGACCATCTTGTGTTGAAATGTTTTGATAAGGTTTTAGATTTTATAATATCAGTTAAAGTGGTAAAACAGTTCACAACTGTGATTTTCATTGCAATTCTTTGTTTTCCAGCTTCTGCCTAAAAATGCAGCACCAACTTTGGTTAAGATGGAGATACAGAAACTGAAAGAGAAAGATAAACAGAAGATATTGAAGGATTTACCACCAGAGGTGGAGCCTGGGAAAGAAAGTATCCGTAAGACCAGAGAGAACCTGACTGGGTGAGCAACCTTTGTCACTTTATAGTTGGGACACTTTGACTCATCCCCTGTGGCTATAGTGCTGATAGATGTGTTCTTGTAGAGGACATGAACACCAAGTTTCAGAGAGGTTTGACTTAGTGCTATGGCTCTGTACTGATTGATTTATTCTCATAGAGGATGTGCACATGAAATCAGGACAGGTTTGACTCAGCACTAGAACTTTGTTCTGATTGGTGTGTGTTCTTGTAAAAGATGTGTGCATGATAATAATAGTAATATAATAAGGATTTATCATGTATCTTTTGCATAAAAAGGATCAAAGGTGCAGTACATTTTGAACAAAGCCAAAACCCCAAACCTTAAACACAATGACAAAGTAACCCATAAAGAAAGAGGCAAAGACATAAAGCAAAACAAAACCAATTAAATTCCAAAATAGTCAAAAATGAAAGCAAGCTTAACTTTAAAAAAAAATGAACAAAACAAAAAGAATTCAAAACAAAAACCAGCACATAATAACAACATCCCTGATTGCTATCAAAAGCACATTTAAAAAGAAAAGTCTTTAACTTTACTTTGAAAAGAGGCAAGTGACAGTGTGTTTCTGATGATGCTGGGTGGCAGACATTCTGTAGTCTTGGAGTGCTACATGCAAAACTTATAGTACCTACCTCACACAAAAAATGATAGTGTCTAGCTCACACAGTAAACTGATAGTGCCAAGTTCACACAGTAAAATGATATTGCCAAGCTCACACAGTACACTGGCAGTACCTAGCTCACACAGTAAACTGATAGTGCCAAGTTCACACAGTAAAATGATGTTGCCTAGCTCACACAGTACACTGGCAGTACCTGGCTCACACAGTACACTGGCAGTACCTAGCTCACACAGTAAACTGATAGTGACTAGCTCACACAGTAAAATGATAGTGCCTTGCTCACACAGTAAACTGGCAGTACCTAGCTTACACAGTAAACTGATAGTGACTAGCTCACACAGTAAAATGATAGTGCCTTGCTCACACAGTAAACTGGCAGTACCTAGCTTACACAGTGATTTGTCTCATGGTAGCATTGGGAGTTTACAGCTATCTTTATGTAATAAATAAACACTTGATTTACATAATCTAACGAGCTCAAAGATATAGTCTAGTGTAGTGCCATGAATTGCCTAAATGTCAAAAGTAAAATTTTAAAATGAATGTGATAAGAAATTTGAAGTCATGCAGTAAAGATTGAAAAACCAGAAAACTACATCATCCAGCTTGTTCATATAGCATTAAAAGGTTTTAGTAAAATGAGTGGTGTATTCTTGTTAACTTGATTGCAACCTGTGTAATGAAACCAATGATTAGAAAGAGAAACATGCAGTAAAGAATCATAATGCAAAAAGTACAATGCTTTCGATGATGCATCTATACCGTCAGTTACTTGTGTTACTACTGTATACCCAGTGCATTCGAAGGGCAGGGCATACCAAAAATTTTTCATTCTCTTGCACTGGTCTGCAATTAAAGAAAAATTGGAGACATAACCAGTCATTCCATTCACATTTTCCAAGCAATTATGGTTAAGAATCCTTATCTAAGTTTTAATGTATACATAGTGATATTAAAATATGATATTCTAACTTTTGTCTTTTAATAAGGCTGCACTGTCTTAAATTGGTTAGATCAACATTAGAGCACACAAATACACATGCACAAACTAAATGGTGTAGATTTCTGTCCACCAGAGCTAGAGAACAGACAGCTAAGCTGGAGAATATGGTATCCTCTCTCAGAAACTGAAGAGATAGAGCACTAACTTGGGGAAATACTCGTAACCCTAGCAGCAGCATTTGGAAATTCTTCCCTGATGTCAGGGACAGTTGTGACTCAGTGTCAGTGTTGTATGACACTGTGCTAATCAGCTGACTCGTATAAAGGATGTGTATATGATATAGGGGACAGTTATGACTCCACAGCTATGACTCTGTGCTGATTAGTTGACATGTATATGCTTTCAGAGACATTATTGAGGACATGTATGCTTTCAAAGACAGTTGTGATTCAGGGCTGGACAGCATTGGTTACATTCATGCAGTACACTATGAAGTCTTTTAGTGATCATGTTTGCTTTGATATATAAGTGTGTGGCTGCACTTGCCTCCAGGGATACCCCACACAACATACAGAATTTGCTTGCTGCAGCCAACCTGGTACATTTCTACAGAAAGCTAGATTCCAAATGTCCATTCATCACACATAAATTTGTCTTCTGTACGAGATTGACAGAAAGTGACCTTTCACTTTTCCATGATATCTTAATGAAAGCAAAATGTGCTGTTCTCTGTGTAACTTTCTACTGTACACTAAGTGCATGTGTGATGCATTGATTGTCCAGAGGGGGATTTCAACCTGGATCTTTGTATTGTATTCCCACCGAGTGTGTTTCCAAGGACCTACTTTTATGAAAGTACTCCTACCTGATCCAGAAAAACCCAGAAAACTCAATTGTATGACCTACGATGTTTTGTATCTGATGCAATTTTATGGAATCTACAAGAGAGTGTATTGTTAATATTGTATTTGTTTCCCACAGCATGGATAAATACCATATTCTACTGACAGAGCTGTGTACTGCCATTAACCACAGCCCAAAGATTGTTGTCTGGGAACATATCTTCTCACCAAAGGAGTATCTACTACAACACCTGGAAGCTAGGTTCTCAAAGTGAGTACATGTCTTAGAGTGCACATGTAGAAATGGATTGGACAGGAGGGAGGGGTTGCTAAAGGCAGTGCTACTGAAGGGAGGGGAGAAAGTAAGAAAGTCTTGTAAGTTTGAGTAGGAGAAAATTAAGGGATAGAGTCACATGTGAGAAAAGTGTGTCTATGGAGGGGATTAGTATTACATACATATGGAAGGCCAAGGTATGACAAAAAAAGACCTACTCCCCTGATAATTCCCACTTGTGCAATTCCCATCCATGGCAAGTCCAAATTATCTGGCAGGGGAGTTGTCCTGTCCAGAGGGCGGTTGTCACTCATGGTTGGTTATTATCCTGGTGGATATTATTTGGGGGAAGTCATCCATGGAGAAGAATACGGTAAGGAGGGGGGACAGAGGGTTGTCCAAGGGAAAGTGTCCAGGTGGGGGTCATAAAAGGAACTGACCAAGGTATTAGCTGAAGAAGTGGGGAGTGATGGAGGGTCATTAGGTCGCATGTTGGGGGAGAGGAAAGAGTAAGATTTAGATTATTTTGGGAAAATGGTTCATATACTGGTGTCGCAGATGTTATGGGTCGTGGGTGTGATAAAGATTGAATTTAATTTGTGGAAAGGTTTTGTAAGAAAATTAAAGTGCTACCTTCATTTCCAACTTTTACATGCTACCACAATTATTTGTGTGTTTCTTCAATATTGCTGTAATAGAGAAAGACTATGAAAAAAGAAAAAAGATTTAGTTGTTCAAATAAGCTATGCAAGGAGAAAATATGTCAAAAGTATGGCCATACCTGTTGACAAATTATTCAACATCTGTGTGGTATGCCTACCCTTACTTTTCCAATATCTGTGTTTATGGCTATTTTTATACTTAATATTTCAACATGTGTAGAGCTGTACCAGAGTGTATTATTTAATTATCTGTCTATGGATATATCCATCTTTATTATTCCTACATCTGTGTAATACTGTACAAAACCTGTGCAAAACCCATATAGTTATTGTTCAGGGAATAATTTATTATTCAAATTTTGTGTAGCATTCTGAGAATTTTTTCCTTCTGTAGTGTAAAATCAAAGAAAAACCTTATGGTTATGCACACAAAAAATTGCTGCACATTTTTGCATATGTGTAGCAATTTGGCCAGCTTGTGTAGCAATTTGCGATGTGATACCAGATAAATTATTCCCTGTTATTTTAGCACATGAACAGGGCTACACCTCTATTTATTATTTCAACATCTGTGTGTGTACTGTACATTATTTCAATACATAAGCTTGGCTACATCTGTATTATTTCAGTATCCTTGTATGGCTATAATTATTGACTCTTGTTAATCTTCATTTCATTTTAATCAGGGCTTTGGTTGGTATGATGATGTACAACCCTAATACCAATGAGATTGCTAAGCCTACAGAGCTGATTACCAGTGTTAAAACATACATGACGGTACTGCAGGGTATTGAGAATTATGGTAAAGTTAAAGAATTCTTTGTTTATTCTTTTTGCTGGGCTACTTCCCTGCCTTCATTAGTTCACATATTATAATACATATTTTCGATTAATTTATAATACTCCCCAGCTAGACTGACCAGGCAGTTTGAGTTACCTACCATGTGTGGTACCAACTAGTTTCATTACTTGCATTCTGAAATGTTTTGCCCTGTTTTTAAAATCATGAAACAGTTGGTGGGGACTACAGACTCTCTCTGTACTGTATGTTAGCATGTTCAGACAGAGTACTTGTATGCTGAATAAGAATGGGGATTCACAAGTAGAGAATGCTTCTGGATACTTCTGTTAAGCAGGCAGTGCCAGTATTCACTATGAACACTTTCACCCTTTTTCGTTCCGAAAAACGGTGAATTTTTGTGGTGAAAAAAAAAACACCCTTTTATTAAACAAACTGGAGAAAAGCACCGCTGTGAAAATGCTATTAACCACGGTGGAATTTGAAATCACCTTAAAAAACAACTTACACTCTAAACACGGTGAAATGAAGGTGAAAAATCCCCTTATGAATTATGCCCTTGATTTAGTGACAGCCTCACCAAACAAAATGACCACATTTGCCCCCAAAGGTCACTTGGGTGCCATGGTTGCTTGAAACACTGAAATTGATAGATAGCAGTGCAAGTTTTGCTCTCTGTGAGAGCTGATCTTGTTTATACAACAGTTCAAGGGCTTGTGGAAAGTAGGGAGATCCCCTGTTGGAAGTATGCATTTCTCAAACAAAGAGTGTGTACATGCTGTAATGTGGCAGTGATGTGGTTAAGTTTGACAGAAGCACCTCTTATTGAGCATGGAGGTATTTAATTTTAAACCTCAGACTTCAATATATATTGTTTTCAGAGGTTTAGAACACAGAAATGTCACATGTTGAAATTTAATACATTCAAGTATTCAACCACTGCATTTTTCCTCAATTGATCTAAAAGAGTGGGATTAGTGGCAAACCTGAATATGGACTGAAAAGCTTAAAACAAAGATAAGATTGATTCTCAGTTTATTACAAAAATATACTAATTGGTCCCTTATTTCAATCTTTTGAATTTAGAGAGCATAGACACTTGTCACCTGAGCAGACCCTTCTTATATGACCCTTGCATGGATGCTGTCACAAGAGAGGATATATAAATAGTATAATTTTTGGTAAACATTTGAACTTATTCTAAGACTGTTGAATAACTGTCTAGAGAATTAAAGGTCAAGTTTAGCCAAAAATACCTGATAATCTAATAGTATACTCAAGAAAAAACTAATGCTGCTTTCATTTCTCTTGGGGTTTACCATGTCACACGCCTACTTGAGACAAGCAATTATAAACACACTCGTCCCATGGTCCTTCCCCTATGTCACCCCTTCTCCAAATATGTGGAGAACGGTTGATATCCTGTGATAGTGTAGCAAGCATGTCTCATATTGTATATCACCCCTCTGTAAAAGGAGTCAATGTCTGCTGACATAAGGTTCAGTTTAGCTCTCAGTTCATGTTCATGGTGTTTACATGAGTTCAAGCAATTGTCTGCTACTAATACTATTTTTTGTTGGAATATTACTATTTTAAGGTTAGGGAGATGCTGTGTGATGTAGATAAATTTTGTATCAACTACATTTACTATATTTTCTTAAATATTTTTTATTTCTACAAAGATGTGGAGACATCTGTGATGAAGTAATATTTAATATTTACTGCAAATTGGCAAGCAATGAAATACCAACTGCATAAAATTGCTTCATGCTTATACATTTTAAGTAGACATAAGGGATGCTTCTTGTCTAAATACAGTGAAGCTGACCAGTCTATGAAGAAAAATGTGATTTTTGTCAATTTACTTGAGGTTAAAAGTATCAGTGCTTAACTTTTCCACATGCAACTTAATTTTTCCTTCTTCAATCATAACTGCAGAAAAATTAACCAATTAATGCCAGCTCAAAGTATAAATGCTGCCCCCAACCTCCTACCCCCCTTCTCCCCCCCCCCCACAAAAAAAACTGTAGCAGATAAATGTACCTACTGTATTCCAACATGTGGTAAGTCAAATCTTGATGTTCAAAATCCAAAAGTTTCATTATTTCTTTATATCCCCTTGATAAAATGTTTCCATCACAATTCTCAGTTCCATAACTAAAGTACTAACTATAACAAACAGAGGCAGTAAACAACTCCCTATCAAAGTTAATCCAATAATTTTCCAGGTGTCATCAAACTGCCAGAAGCACCATATAATACTAAGATACTGTAATACCGATCTAGTATTGCACAGAAAAACTCATTCTTTTGGCAAGAATTCTCTATTCCATACAAACTGAATACAGTAGTGGGCTAGTAGCAATGTGGTTACCACAGGACTCTGCCTGAGGTACATAATGTCCTCTCTACTGTACTACTGCAGGCTGCACACTGAGGAATGATTTGGTGTAACCTGTTAACCCTGAAGAGGTATTTTAAGCTGGCTTGTTGTTTACCCTGAGGGACCATGAGCAATGAGGCGAATCTTTGAGTGACCTACTTAATTGTAATTTATGATGTAGATGTTACTAAAACTGTGCTTCCATGCTAAAACTTTGTATAGCTACAAGCATCAAGTCAGATATAGGAATAATTTTTTCCAGTTTTGGTGAGTGCAAGGCAAGAGTAGGAGATGACACCCCGATTTGTTGCAAAATTTGATCTTAATCTGAGGTGGCTTTGATTTCAAATGATGTCATCTTTTTAAAAAGCTTGTAAGAGCAAATGATTCTACAATATTGAGAAATATTCAGTTGTTCTTTTTAATAGGATGTATGTTGCCAGAGGGGAAGTTGTGACTTTACACTTTGGGAAATATTTAGTTGTCCTCAATAGGTTTCTATGCTCTCAATGATGGTGCTACCTATGATAAACCTTTGAACTAGTGTTCGAATCAAGTTGTCCGGATTGTGCAATTACCACAGCCGTTCTCAACACCCCTCCCCCAGAATTAAAATGCAATCGGGAACTCCCCTTTCTATTTTTTGTTTAATTAAATTTTTGTCAAACTGAAATTAGGAAATCCCCCCCCCCCCACACACACACACACTTCTTAATGCAAATCCTCCAAAAAATATGAATGGGGGGATTTCTCCCTCAGATTCAGATCCTTTGTGCTAACACTGCTCTGAACTAACTCTATGTTTGCATTTTTATGCTGTGGGGTGACACCACCAGCAAGGACGAATTACTTCCCCAAGTTCCCCATTTAGTATGTTGCCACTTGCCAGCTATAGCCCTCACAGGCTGGCGATTCAACGGCAGGTGGTGTAACTGTCTGTGTGGAACGTCTTCGGCAGAAAATTTTTGGTCAAACTTGACTATCCAGATGGGGGGGGGGGGAGGTATGGCATATTCTAGACCTTTCACATCAATAAATTGCATCTAAACCTCTCTGTCATTCTCTATGAAGCCTGAGTTAGGAGGGTAATTTATTTAATACTTACTGAAAGGAATGTATTTGTACCCAACTCAGGAATTCATTTCAGTATCACTCACAGCAAAATGAAGAAGGGACAGAGTGCTTGTGGGTAAGCTAAAAGCCATTTTGGTCAAGTGTCTGTTATCCTGTGCCAAGCCCTTACAGTACCATATTATTGATTTACCTACCTATGGCCAAAAAACTAGCTCTAAACTGCTCCCTTGTCCAACTTTTAGTATGCCCTTGGTTTATTCCCCGGGTAATGTAAATTCCCCTATCAATTTGTGAACTCTGGCATCAGACTGGCAGTTTAAAAAAGTTTTGCTCCCCTGTGAAACCACAATTACACACTGTAAACATATGATGGTAACAAGTACTGTTTTAGGCCATGGAGTTAACCACAACTGACAACCTGATTAAGTCAGCAGCCAAGAGTGGTTTGTGGTTAGAATTTTCACCGTGGTGCTTTTCTTGTCATATGGAAGCAGCCAAAATAGCATTTAGAATTTTCAACAGGGTGAATTTAGGGTGCAATTTGATGAAATCTGATGAACATTTTAACCGTGGTGTAATCATATTCACCTGGGTGAAAAAGTTCATAGTGATTGACCCATGTAAATTCAGCAGTGGATAGCAACCAGCTAGGTTTTTCTCTTTTGTGTCATTAAATAATGTAAATGTTAACCATGCATGCTCACAAGTAAATATACATTATTGTTGTGTTGGGTTCGCGCCATGCCTCGACTAGCTGTTCTGCCTCGGTTGAAATTAATTCACCAAAAGAAAAATTCGAGAAATCGAAGTCCTGGTTACATCTTTTTATTAACGGCTTCTTTCAATGAAACATGATTATTAAAATTGTGAACAGAAAAACACTTCTTGTAACAAAGGTAACTGAAAATTAGATCTTCTCTCTTTGAAAGTCAGAATTCAACTTTTTAGAGATCCCTAAAGTGAAACTCTTAAAGGTAGACTTCAGAATCCTGCACGTGGTGGTCAATCCTTACTGTGATACTCATTGGTCACTTCGAGTCTTAAGACAATAAAGTATAAATATTTACAAGTTACTTTCAGGAAGTGTCCAATCAAAGCTGTATTGAACAAACTTAAGACAAGCCTGTGCAAGGTAAGTTTGATTACGTAATGTCTGAGCCGGAAGCAGAAGTTTCTCGTGAGAACCGGACGAGAGGAAGTCTGTAATTATTTACGGCTGAGTGCAAAACTGACTGTGATCAAAGAAGGATTGTTCAAAGAGCAACTTCCTGTTTATGAATCATGATAGGAGGTAAACATACTTGAGGTTTGAAAGGAAATGGGCATTATCTTCAAAGGAGAGGATGCAAAGAGGGGGTATTATATGACATTATCTCCTATCATTCTCATTTTCCGCAGTCCATGTTGACATTCCGAGGGTCTTTAACAATGTGTTACTTCAGCAAACACAACAAACAGACAGCCATGGAGAAAAGACAATCACGATGCTCTACACCAACTGGTGAGCTATGCATATTTATGATGCTATTAAGAATTAAAGTCAATGAATATTCATTATTGCTGTGGAGAAAGGATAACTGTTGTATGCCAGTTGGTGACATTAATACGTATGGTACCAGGTTTTCCCCTGGATTTTAGATAGTGTGAGGTGGTATGAGGCCATGGGGATAATATGGTGTCAATTTGGCACCACCAGTGGGTGAGAAGCTCTCAATACTTCCATAGCTATTCCTGTGCAGGTGGCAAGTATAGCAAATTTCTGTGAGGTGGCTGCCTCACAAAAAGAATGCCACGGGAAACCCTGTGGTACTATTCAGTAATGATGTTATTGAATTATTGCCATGGAGATACAATTGCTATGCTGTATTCTCCCTGGTGAGCTATAAATGTGTGGTGATACTTTTTAGTAGTAATGGTGTAACTAAATATTCATAATCTGCCTGCAGCTCTATTGTAACTTATACCATGTTCCTTATGCATAGTGTAATCCACACTCCTTAGTTACTCCAGGATCATTTATTTGTGTTTCTTAAAATAACACTGTTGACAACTGTTTGTGTTTGTTTACATAGAAAATAGCAACCTTTTATAGACTATTTGGATCTGAAGTAAAGCATCCACAAGATTTGATTATAAAATTGAGATGGTCTTTGTTGGCTTGTGACAATAATATTTAATATACCTGACTTGTGACCAAGTGACATACACCATTGGGACTTTTCAAGAAAACATTGTCTTCTTTTCAGCCAGTCTGTAGTAGCACATTGCATGACAAATGTCAGCGTAAACATTAAAGGCTTTAGAGATGGTTCTTTAAGTTGTGTGTTTCATTAGCAGACTAAGGAGCTATCTCAGACCTTTGCCTTGTGAAGTGAACCATGAGTATTTTATCTCTCTGCAGACTTCAGTGTAAATGTTAAAAGCTTTAAAGATGTTCTTTAAGTTGTGTGTTTCATTAGCATCCAGTCTATAGTACACATTGCATGAATGACTTCGGTGTAAATGTTGAAGCCTTCAAATATGGTTCTTTAAGTTGTGTGTTTCATTAGCATCTAAGGAGCTATCTCAGACTTTTGCCCTGTCAAGTTATCCATCAGGGCTGTTTGTAAAAGTATTTTATCTTTCTGACAGGTACCTGGAAGTTTTCTTGAGAAGGGTTACATCTAGTCAGATCTGTTACTCTCCATTCCAGAAAGCCTTCCTTACTCTCCAGCCAGACCCACAACTACCATTTAATGCTGAAGAATACACAGACATCTCAGGTAAGATAAAACACAAGTAAAGCTATAGATGCACGTGGCTGAGGAATGCGCTTCACCCACAATTTGTAAAGCTATGCATGCACATGGCTGCGGAATGCACTTCACCCAAAATTTGCTATGAATTCGCAAGCACTTGTCAGATACTGCCACGATTTGTCAAGGCCTATGGTTTTTTTTGCATGAACCATACAAAAGACAACCAAGTTGGGATGCCATTTTATCTCTCAACTTTTGTCTTTAGAGTAATTTATATCATTTCTTGATCTTCCTCCTATGGTGACAGAGAACCATCAAGTTTGGGAAGCTAGGGTGGCATTGAAAAGACCTTTGGGCTTAGTCCCTTTTTTCTGATAACATTTTAAGGCCATTTTACTTCAGGACTGACCAGTGGGCAGAAAGGATTGCTGGAGGCAGTGACCTGCCTTCTACACACAGAGTCAGTATGTGATGTTGGCTGTACATATGCATAAGCACTGTTGGTATTTGGCTGCTGGCATATAAAAAATCATAGGTGAAATGTGTACAAGAATGCACATTTACAATGCCAGTAGAAAATCATGGTGGTTTTTGAGCAGATGGTAGAAGTTTGTATGAATTCTAGATGGTTGACTGTTTTGCATTCACGTAACTTACAACAATACATTGGGTGTTTGTGTTTTACAGAGTTACGAGCTTTAGCTGAACTGATTGGTGCATATGGAATGAAGTTTCTGCATGAAAGTCTTATGTGGCACATTGCCAGCCAAATTGGAGAACTGAAGGTAATTTATTTACAAGTACTTTAAGTTCAAATTAAAAACATGAAATAGTTGAAAAAGTCTCAAAAGTGTGGTTATCCTAGATTTATGTGGCAGTCTCTGGATAGGGTCAGTGTTGTCCTTAGTTATCCTTGTATCTTTTGTCCATGTGTTTACAAAGGCCAGGGCCGAATAATTGCATCTGAAATGTGGAAACAACCATTAGTGTCAAATGAGCTAATTATCCATCATACCTAATATTTATCATTTGTCGTGTATTTAAGGTAAAATTTAATCTCTTCATTTTCTTGTTTTGTACAGAAACTGGTTTTGGAAAATAAAGATTTGCTGAGCAAAGTGAGAACCAGTTTTGACAGACCAGAAATGATGCTGCAACTGTCACATCAACTCAAATGTAAGAATGTTAGGAGGGACTGAGAAGAGTGGTGGGAGGGGAGGGGAAGGGGGGTAGCAGGTGTATCCCATGCATTTGTCCTGGATTGGGTTGCAGACCATGCCAGCCCAATTATGCCTGAATATGAGGCCAGGGGCCTATCTAAAGCCCCTCTGGTTCAGGGACAATGCATTGGTTGGGGACTGAGGACTAGCCCTAGAAATGTGATTTGTGAGAATTTTTTGGTTCCTTGCGTTAGCAAAAGGAACCTATGTAGTCAGCTTGGCGTGTGTGTGTGTGTGTATGTGTGTGTGTGTGCGCACTTGTATTGATATCCAGCTGAGGACCTTGACCAGAATACATACCTACACCTGAGGACATTTTTTCCACCTGAGGACCTAAACCCAGGTCCTCGGGTAAATTTAGTTCCATTGCATTCTACACACGTTTTCCATTATCTAGGTATAGGTAAGGGTGGAGTCCTCTACTGGCTATGAATTTGAAACAGGTGTGTGAAAATTTTAGAGGTCGTCAGGTGTGTAGGATACAACTGGTGGACTTACATTATGTTGCCAATATAGTGGACTTAGGAGATATATGTGGCTTCCCAGTTGGTGTGTATAGCGCCCTCTAGAGGGTAGTAATACAATGCATGTGTTCATTCGTCAATCTCATAGTTGTATGTGCTGGTCCGCAGGTGAATATGCATACATGACAACATGCACAGGTCCTCGGTTTGTGATGAATACCAGTATGGGTGTTTGTGTGTGTGTGTGTGTGTGACACTTGCTTCGGTACGCTGTATCTCAACAAGGGAAAGTTGGCCTAAACTGAAACTTGGTATATGGATCTGTCATAGTGAGAAGGTGTGCCCTATTGTTTTTGGTGGAGCTCAAAGGTCATGTGGGATCACCAGGGGTCAAAGACCGAAATCCTTGTTTGCACGATATCTCAAGGTAGAAAGCTTGGATAAGTTTCATACTTGGTATGTGGATGCATTATGGTGAGAAGATGAATGCTGTAGCTTTTGGTGGAGATCAAAGGTCATCTGGGGTCACTGGGGGTCAAACACTGAAAACTTGTTGTTAGCAAAGTATCTCAAGGTAGGAAGCTTGGATAGATTTCATACTTGGTTTGTGGATGACTTATGGTGAGAAGATAAATTCTGTCATTTTTGGTGGAGGTCAAAGGTCATTTGGGGTCACTGAGAGTCAAATACTGAAAACCTTGTTAACACAATATCTCAGAGAAAGAAACTTGGATAGATTTCATACTTGGTATATAGATCCACCATAGTGAGAAGCTGTGCCATACAGTTTTTGGTGGAGGTCAAAGGTCATCTGGGGTCACCAAGGGTCAAAAACTGATAACCTTGTTGTTAGCACAATATCTCAAGGTAGGAAACTTGGATTAATTTTATACTTAATGTTTGGATGCCTTATGGTGGGGAAAATATTTTGTTTGGTGGAGACCAAATGTCATCTGGGGTCACTTGGAGGTCAAATTCTGCAAACCTTTTCAACTCTATATCTCAGTGTAGGAAGCTTGAATAAATTTATGCTATGAGGTGTTGCATTAAATACAGCAGAAAACCCATGAGTTTTGTTGGGTGTCAGAGGTGAAATCACCAGATGCCAAAAAGCAAATTCCCAACAATTCCTAAAGTCAAATATAAGCACAAAACTGTATCATTCCAGCACATTAAGATCACATTCACCCAATGACTGAAAGATGTGGGACATCTTTCAGAGATGCCAAGTATCTCAATTTTAGTTGAAATTATAGTATTACGATTTTAATCCATAATTCTGCCATTATGAAAATGCATCAAATACCCTTTTTAATATTGCAGAAGATTCTCTGCCCACAAAGCAGAGGACTTGTGAAAGTTCACCTGACAGACATTTGTCCTTAGATTAGGACATGTGAGCTTGCAGAAATTGGAAATTGGAATTGATTAATTAAATGCTACTATGGGTTGTAAGTTTTATAAAGAGAGCTAAGTTACTGATCATTTGGATCAGATACCATTGAGCTTGCATGAATTGTGATTGCTTAATTGAATAAAACAAATTGTAACTGTATACTGTCTGTGTTGATAGCCCTTGAAGTGCCTGTATTTCTTCAGAGCAATTTATTTATGCTTGAATGTGTTAACACATTATGTGCATTGTCTACAGAGCAGATTTTGTGCATCTACAGAAATACTGGTTCATTCAGTAGTTGGCTCAGTTTCATTACATTCAGCAAGGAACCACAGTGCCCATTGGGCTCTTGTTTTTTACTCGCTTGAGTCATTGGCAGGGAGACAGGAGGGTTTAGCCACAAAACCCTTCTCTTGGCTATGCATTTAAGGGAGTGGGACCTGCCTCCCTCTGGAAACTGCAGTAATGTTGTACGTGAAACTCTTTAAAGGTAACTTACTAAAAAGACATCCTTCCTAGAGAACAGCCATTTTCAACTTTTTGGCCATTGCTTGATATTTATTAAGGCCACCTCTTCACCCTCACCCTGTATGTGTACATGAGGTGGGGTCTCCTATGGTTTGGCAGGACTTTAACTTCAAAAAAATTTTCTCTCTACAGTTGAAAACTTGTTAACAAGACTGAATATCATCGGAGTTATCCTCGCATTCAGCTCCCTGACACAGGAGGCTCTTACTGATGTAAGTGATTATACATGTGCAATGAGTTATTTACCCTAGCATTCAGCTCCCCGATACAGGAGGCTCTTACTGATGTAAGTGATTATACAGGTGCAATGTTTTATATTTTTACTGATGTAAGTTTCCATACAGGTGTTATAATTTATTCTGGGTACTCGTGAATTTACATGTCACTTGCCTGCTGTGTATTAGCTGCAGTTTTTAGAAGTCATGTCTAATCTAGGAGTGTTTGCCATTTAAATAGGAATAAAATGTCCCGCTTGTACTTTTAATTGTGATTTTTTTTAAAATTTAGGCCCAGTGAATGCAAAGTATTTGTTTTGTTTGTTTTGAAGTTTTACACTTGAGACAACCATATTTGTATAAAACAGCTTGATCAAAGGAAATAGTGTAACCTGCATTTCAGGAAGATGGAAAGCTAAATTATTCTCATTTTATTGACGTGTCCTTCTGGTATTGTTACAGAGGGTATCGTACTTGTATTCCTCTATTCATTTACAATAAAACGTGTCAATTGGTTTCAAATAGGTTTTCACATGTGTCAGCCATGGGTAATCACAGGTATATTTAGTGGAAACCTGTTTTCTCTTGGCCAGTTACCACACTTTGCCACAGGTTTGACATGCAAAAAGCATGGCTAGTAAAACCAATATTAAGAAAGAATCCCTAGACAAAACCTTTGGCATGAAATTTAAGGCAAGAAAAGGTGTGCAGGGTTTCCCCTGGGTTTTAGAGAGTGTGAGGCGGTATTAGTTCAGGCGAGTAATATGGTGCTAACTTTGGCACCAATAGTAAGGGATAACTGTCAATACTTCTATACTGAGTACAGTACAGGAGGCAATTATAGCAAATTTCTGTGAGGTGGTGGCCAAAAACTGTGAGGTGGCTGCCTCACAAAAACAATGCCAGGGAAAACCCTGGTGTGTCACCTGTGTCAAACCTCTGTTCTGAGCATTCCAAATATACAGGTTTGTCCCCCAAGAACATGTTATTTCTTTGGTTTTCATGAGTGATCGTGCTTGTTCACAGGCACAGGTTGACACACAGTTTTTGTAAGGGTTGTGTTCCTGTTTCATTTTAACCTTTTCTGTCCATCAGGTATTGTCACAGAGGGTATCATTCCTGTACTCCTCTATTGTGGATTTCCGTGATCATGTCAAGGCTGGTGGTCCAGAAGCTGTTACTGTGGATATTCTATCCTCCAGCGTTGGGCTTCCTTGTAATGTTGATCCTGCTCTAGTCAATGCCCTTAAAATGGAAAGAGAGAGTGAGTAATATCATTATGAACATTTACCCTTTTTCAGAATCAAAAAGGTGCATTTTTATGGTGGAAAAAAAAAACACCCTTTCCTTCATCAAACTCAAGAAAAGCATCCTGGTGAAATAAACTGAAATAAACTGAAAGGCTTTTAGCTGACGTGTAATTTAAATAGTATCATTTAAGATCACTTACAATTTAACCCAAGGTGAAAATTCTAGTCAAAAAGTCCCCTTTATGAAATGATACCTTGAGATCAATAATATCTGGAGAATCACAGTAGCTTCTCTAGCAGAGGTCAGATTGTTTCCCATGTAAAAAATTCGAGGTAGGTTATATTTTGAGGTTAAACCACAACTAGCAATGCAGGATGACAGTAAATGCAAGTAGTAATTTTTGACTTCAATTTTTACCATGGTGGGTTTTTTTTTTTTCAAAAAAGCAGCCATACCGTCTTTGATAAATTTTAACAAGATGAATTTTATGGTAGGTTTTAAGTAATTTTACAGAGGGTTTTAACCCTGCTTAATCATTTTCACCATGGTTAAAATGTTCATTGTCAATGTGACCTCTAATGGCCTCTTTTATTCGAAATGTTACTTGCTTGGTCAATACGTGTTAATCCTTTTCAACCGGGAAATTTTCTCAGGTGTTCACTTTGTCCTGTCAAATGTGCATTTACAACAGCCTGTAGAATTCATCATTTGCACTTAGATGTAGACCTTAGTGAACTGAGTAAATGACACAGTTTGTTTCATTGCAATATTTTGTAGCAGAGAGCTCGGTGTAGTACTGAGCAATGCATGTGTGTGTAATAAATGCAGCATTGTTCAGTCAATGCTGTGTGGTATGGTACTTAATGCTCTGTGCAATGGTTTGTTTGTTGTGTAGTGCATTATATAGTTACATTGCACTTAAAGATCTAGTATTACAGCTAAGTTTATCACCCAGTAATGATTTAAAAGGGCTAATTTCCACTTTCTGGGCAGTTAAATACTCCCCTTACAATAATTACTCAAAAATTGAAGGAATGATATCAAATGTCATGAAGAGTTAAGAATTGCTGAACTACGTATGACGTCATAAGTAGAATTGAGGGTAGTTCTTCTCCAGGATATAGTAGTACAAGGCATTTTATGGTGTACACACTAGCCATTTATACCCTTAGTAATTTAACCACCAAAATGGCTTCAGAATCCTTAGTATTCATAGACAGGGTTCATTATATCTAGGAGAACGTGAAAAAGCAGTAGTGTTCAAAATAAATTTGAAAAGTCACAAATATCGTAGGAAACCATAAAAGATTGCTGGAATTAGAATTGCGGCCAGATTCGACTACTCAGAGTGGAAATCACAGTAAAGCATAGTAAGGTATCTCTACCAATCAAAAGTTATGCTTGTCACAGAGATTTTCAATAGTGCATATTTCTTAAGAGTCTTTATATTGGCTAAGCCGTCAAGCCAGGCTCAAATACACAGTTACTATGTATGTATGCCATGCACATAGTACACAGTTACGTACCTATGTACGTTTGCTTTCAAGGTACTACTTATGAGTTAACTAGAGGTAGCTTGAAATTTCTGAACAGTGTTTCACCGTTATAACACTATAACACTGCAAATGTATCTCATGGTAGGAATTATGGATACTAAATGGGTAACTGGTGTGTAGAGGTGTTTACATCAAGTAGATATAAGCCTTTCTGTTTTTGCTGGAGGTCACCAGAGGTCAAGTATGTGTAAAACCTTGTCTTCATAATAGGTTTGTTTTAGTAATCATTGACACCTTTCATAATTAAGATGTTATATTAAGTACATGAGCCGTATCATTTCAGTAGTATTCAAAGGTCATCTGAGGTCATAGAAGTCAAATAAACAAAACCTTGTATAATGTAGCAGCTATTTCCAGTGAAAAACAAATGAAATCTGGTGTAATGAATTGATGGAAACCTCAATGAATTTTGATATTCTGGTTCTCTCCCATGATCTGTAGTGATTTCATAAATTAGCAAATTGGACTATAGTATGTACTCTTGTTCATTGATTTCTATTTCCTCCATACTATTACTGCTTTGTGCACAGGCAGGCTGAGATAAATTGAATTTACACCCTCTGTGTACTCAATTTTCTCCATGTTCTTTTTCTCTTATTGTAGTTGACCCTGAGAAAGATTACAATACATCCTGTCTCCTGATGGTCTTCATAGCTGTGTCTCTCAGGGCTCTAGTCAGAAATGAATCTACTATATACAACCCTGTACATGAAGCCCACCCCAACAACTGCCATTGTTATGCCCTGGCGATCAATGCCATGGCAGGGGCGCTGTTCCAGTTACATGGCCAAGGGGATGTTGAAGAGCGTTTACGGGAGTTTTTGGCTGTGAGTATCTTTGCTCAGAACATATTTTAATTTTGATGGGCATCTTTGTGGCTATGAACCCTCAACCACCACTGAAAGAAGTGTGTAAGATTTCTGCAAGACTTACTTAGCAAGCAAGGTGGTGCCAATATTTTGTGATTGTGTGAACTTAATATATTGCCAACTTTCAATGCTTTTTGTGGATTGCCTGTGTCACCCTGCACTACAGTTAAACCCTATACCTTTAGGACCACAGGTAATTTAAACTACAGAAGAATTTGTGAAATGGGTTTCAATTTTTGGCTTCAAGCACTGCACATTGGGACTTTGGGAATTTGTGCCAAGCATTGCACCAAATAATTCTGAAACAGCTGGAAAAAATGCCCCAAAAATATTAAGCAAGTTTTTATGGACTTCTAAAATACAGAGATTTTGTTTCCCAAATTTAAGTCTACTGTTGCCTGACTGTCATGTTTTTTTACACACTTAATGTGTGCACGTGTTCAAGGGAAGCCTTAACGATCATGAGAGGTATCAAAGAATATAAGTTTGGCATAAATTTCCCAAAATAATGGCCATTTGCATTACTTTTGCAAGGCCTACCATCGTAACTTTTAGTCACAAAGCCCACTATAATACTTACTTTTAGAGTTACTTTAACCAGGTCATATGCTACCCTAATTGCATATGTTGGTTATTTAGCTTATACTGACTGTCCAAGCAAGAATTTCAAAACACAAGAGCATACATTTTTCCTTTTTTTTGAACATTTGAAAAAAACTTCAAACTTGTTTTTCTACATAAGTTTGTGCTGTTTTAGACATTGCACCATAACTGTGTAAGTGTAACACCGGAGAATAATTAGCGTATTTTTGCTGAAATTTCTGTTGTGTTTTGCCCTGTAAGGCCTAAAACTGTGAACACAACCTTAATTGTGCTGAACACTAAAATGGCAAGGCCATATTGTGTGAATGGGGTTTGAATGAATGGGTTTTTGATTCCTTGCCGAAGGCAGGCAAGGAATCTATGCGATGGTGATGTCGTGTGTGTGTATGTGACGGCTTAGCTTGTTTACACAATATCTCAAGAAGGGAAAGTTGGACAGTTCTCAAACTTGGTTCATAGATGGCCCATATTGAGAGGAAGGAGCATTTTTTTTTGGTGGAGGTCAAAGGTCATCTGGGGTAACTGGGGGTCAAAATCTGAAAACCTTGTTTACACAGTATCTCAAGTTAGAAAGCTTGGATAGATTTCATGCTTGGTATGTAGATGCGTTGTGGTGAGAGGAAAAACCCTATCGTTTTTGGTGGAGGTCAAAGGTCATCTGGGGTCACCGGGGGTCAAAATCTGAAAACCTTGTTTACACGATATCTCAAGTTAGAAAGCTTGGATAGATTTCATGCTTGGTATGTAGATGCGTTGTGGTGAGAGGAAGAACCCTATTGTTTTTGGTGGAGGTCAAAGGTCATCTGGGGTCACCGGGGGTCAAAATCTGAAAACCTTGTTTACACGATATCTCAAGGTAGAAAGCTTGGATAAATTTCATGCTTGGTATGTAGATGTGTTGTGGTGAGAGGAAGAATCTTATCATTTTTGGTGGAGGTCAAAGGTCATCTGGGGTCACCGGGGGTCAAAATCTGAAAATCTTGTTTACACGATAACTCAAGTTACAAAGCTTGGATAGATTTCATGCTTGGTATGTAGATGCATTGTGGTGAGTGGAAGAACCCATTCGTTTTTGGTAGAGGTCAAAGGTCAACTGGGGTCATGGGGGGTCAAAATCTGAAAACCTTGTTTGCACAATATCTCAAGGTAGAAAGCTTGGATAGATTTCATGCTTGGTATGTAGATGCGTTGTGGTGAAAGGAAGAATCCTATTGTTTTTGGTGGAGGTCAAAGGTCATCTGGGGTCACCGGGGGTCAAAATCTGAAAACCTTGTTTACACGATATCTCAAGTTAGAAAGCTTGGATAGATTTCATGCTTGGTATGTAGATGTGTTGTGGTGAGATGAAGAACCTTATCATTTTTGGTGGAGGTCAAAGGTCATCTGGGGTCACCAGGGGTCAAAATCTGAAAACCTTGTTTACACGATATCTCAAGTTAGAAAGCTTGGATAGATTTCATGCTTGGTATGTAGATGCATTGTGGTGAGTGGAAGAACCCTATCGTTTTTGGTAGAGGTCAAAGGTCAACTGGGGTCATCGGGGGTCAAAATCTGAAAACCTTGTTTACACGATATCTCAAGGTAGAAAGCTTGGATAGATTTCATGCTTGGTATGTAGATGCGTTGTGGTGAGAGGAAGAACCCTATCGTTTTTGGTGGAGGTCAAAGGTCATCTGGGGTCACCGGGGGTCAAAATCTGAAAACCTTGTTTACACGATATCTCAAGTTAGAAAGCTTGGATAGATTTCATGCTTGGTATGTAGATGCGTTGTGGTGAGAGGAAGAACCCTATCGTTTTTGGTGGAGGTCAAAGGTCATCTGGGGTCACCAGGGGTCAAAATCTGAAAACCTTGTTTACACGATATCTCAAGGTAGAAAGCTTGGATAAATTTCATGCTTGGTATGTAGATGTGTTGTGGTGAGAGGAAGAACCTTATCATTTTTGGTGGAGGTCAAAGGTCATCTGGGGTCACCGGGGGTCAAAATCTGAAAACCTTGTTTACACGATAACTCAAGTTAGAAAGCTTGGATAGATTTCATGCTTGGTATGTAGATGCATTGTGGTGAGTGGAAGAACCCTATCGTTTTTGGTAGAGGTCAAAGGTCAACTGGGGTCATCGGGGGTCAAAATCTGAAAACCTTGTTTACACGATATCTCAAGGTAGAAAGCTTGGATAGATTTCATGCTTGGTATGTAGATGCGTTGTGGTGAAAGGAAGAACCCTATTGTTTTTGGTGGAGGTCAAAGGTCATCTGGGGTCACCGGGGGTCAAAATCTGAAAACCTTGTTTACACGATATCTCAAGGTAGAAAGCTTGGATAGATTTCATGCTTGGTATGTAGATGTGTTGTGGTGAGATGAAGAACCTTATCATTTTTGGTGGAGGTCAAAGGTCATCTGGGGTCACCAGGGGTCAAAATCTGAAAACCTTGTTTACACGATATCTCAAGTTAGAAAGCTTGGATAGATTTCATGCTTGGTATGTAGATGCATTGTGGTGAGTGGAAGAACCCTATTGTTTTTGGTAGAGGTCAAAGGTCAACTGGGGTCATGGGGGGTCAAAATCTGAAAACCTTGTTTACACGATATCTCAAGGTAGAAAGCTTGGATAGATTTCATGCTTGGTATGTAGATGCGTTGTGGTGAGAGGAAGAACCCTATTGTTTTTGGTGGAGGTCAAAGGTCATCTGGGGTCATGGGGGGTCAAAATCTGAAAACCTTGTTTACACGATATCTCAAGGTAGAAAGCTTGGATAGATTTCATACTTAGTATGTAGATGCGTTGTGGTGAGAGGAAGAACCCTATCGTTTTTGGTAGAGGTCAAAGGTCAACTGGGGTCATCGGGGGTCAAAATCTGAAAACCTTGTTTACACGATATCTCAAGGTAGAAACCTTGGGTAGATTTCATGCTTGGTATGTAGATGCGTTGTGGTGAGAGGAAGAACCCTATTGTTTTTGGTGGAGGTCAAAGGTCATCTGGGATCACGGGGGTCAAAATCTGAAAACCTTGTTTACACGATATCTCAAGTTAGAAAGCTTGGATAGATTTCATGCTTGGTATGTAGATGTGTTATGGTAAGAGGAAGAACCCTATTGTTTTTGGTGGAGGTCAAAGGTCATTTGGGGTCACCAGGGGTCAAAGTCTGAAAACCTTGTTTACATGATATTTCAAGGTAGGAAGCTTGGATAGATTTCATACCAAGTATGTGGATGTGGTATGGTGAGAGGAAGATTTCTGTTATTTTTGGTGGAGGTCAAAGGTCGTCTGGGGTCATTAGGGGTCAAACTCTGAAAACCTTGTTTATACCATATCGCAAGGTAGGAAGCTTGGATTGATTTCATATTAAGTATGTGGATGCGTTATGGTGCGAGGAAGAAGCGTATAGCTTTTGGTGGAGGTCAAATCTTATTTGGGGTGACCAGAGGTCAAAGTCTGAAAAACTTGTTTACACAGTATCTCAAGGTAGGAAGCTTGGATAGATTTCATACTAAGGATGTGTTATGGTGTGAGAAAAAACCCTATTGTTTTTTGTGGAGGTCACAAGCCATTTGAGGTCACCAGAGGTCAAAAACTGAAACTTTGTAAACATGTCATTACAAGGGAGGAAGCACAGATAAATCCCTTGTCATATGTTTTATTTATTTTTTTTTCATTTTTTTGTGGTTATTCAAGTTTCGGTTTAAAGGTCATGTGACATGAGCTGATGTGAGCAGGGGTCAAATTGTGACCACATCATAGAAAATGATGTAGAAGAGAAGTATAAATTTGATGGATGAACCTCGGTGTAACAAAGCACCCCCCTTTTGGCAAGGAATCACTAAGCCTTTTGGCTTTCTGTTTGGATTAACAGGGTTTTACTATATTTAAAACACTTTCCTTCATTGCCTGTGGATGCTATTTTTGTGTAACTCCTTTCAGGGCTTTTTCAGAGTAAAAAGTTGTGTCATTGGCATGCATGACCTTTTACCTTCTGTCTATTGTTTATTTTAGCTTGCATCATCTAGTTTGCTGACTCTAACCCAGGAGACAGACAAACAAGTGTCAGTCAAAGCCAAGGAATCTGTCTTTTTACTACTGGATCATGTGAGTACTTAACATTTAAAAACTTTTTCAGTTAAGATACACTTCTGATAAGTGAGAAATACTTGAATGTTAAGTATCCTGAAGAAATCTACATTTCAGTTAAATCATATGCAGAGTTTTTCTTTAATTCATGTGTTTATCTTTCTCTCCAGATTGTCAAGGAGTCACCATTTCTGACTCAGGATCTCCTGGAGTCATGTTTCCCATATGCATTACTGAGAAACTCATTCCACACTGTACTAAAGAGGGATGTCCCATCTAAACATTGAACACTGCCCTCTTTGAGAGTTAGCAGCTTCTCATCAAGATAGAGCCCAGTGCAGACAAGGAATGGCACACTCACAGATTTAGTCATTAATGTAGTAGGTAGTGCATCACAATTGCACACAAGGTAGTAGTGCATGAAAAATTCTGTGAAGAAATTTGCTTTTCACATGTCAGGGAAAAATTCTCTTTTAGGTCATATTTGTACAGAGGACAAGGACTTCTAAAAGTTTTTTAAGGTTTAGAAAATACTCTGAAATTTGACAAGGGCTTCTTATATAGTTGAATGGAACAAAGAGGGTTATTTGAGGAGTTTACTGTAAATTCAAACCTTGCAATGTGAAGAGTTTCAGTTGTCAAATAAACTTAGAAAGTTGTCAGTCATTTTATCCTAGGCTGATTGTCATTGTTGACAGAGGCCTGTTCTGAAGTCCTCAAGGAAATATTTAAATGTCTGTAAATATCATGAGTAGCCATGTGTTAATTACATATTTGTGGGATAAGCTTATGCATACATCCCTGTAACATCCGTGTTAAATCTTACAGACTGGGGTTACCTGAGTAGAAATAGGGAAAAAGGAATCACCCATTGGGCAGAATTAACTCTCTCGAACAATATTGTATGTGTTCACTATTATGCTACGATGTATCTATCTTTCACCCCAAAAAATTTCACAATTGATATAAGTGCATTTTTATCCAACTTGTAGCCTAAGCTTACTTTAGAAGCACCAGTGTTTGTGCCTATGGTATATGCAAAACCATATAGTTCAGGCCTATGCGGCCATGGTCGATTCGAACACAGTAAAGTGTTACTGCTTGACCTACTGTGCAATTCTGCTCCTTGAAGTATCTTCAAACTCGCTTATTGTCAGTCTGTTGTAGATTATAAAATTGAATATTTCAGAGAGAATACAGTAAGAAGTGACCTCTACTATCATCTAGTCTAGTTGTTAATAACTCCTATCATCTCAGCTCTAGGGTAATGTTTCATCTGCTTGAAATTTTCACTTGGCAGCAAAAAAAGAGCATTCCTACAATGCAGTGTTCTTCGTGAAAATTAATTACCTAAGTGTAAGGTATTAGTGATAGTTATTTTGTTACAATTTGTAGTTTTGTTTGAGTCTGTGGAAACTTTGGAGTGAACAAAATTAATTATGGAAGGGACTCATATGGGGTTCTGAAAAAATGCTGAATTATAAATAGAATCGTGCTCTTGGATAATTTAGTTTTATATTTTCACAGTTATAATCAGAGGGAGACATTTTGCATGTTAAATCAAAGAAGTAGTTCTCAATATTAAGTCACTCTCAAAGAGGCACACTCTCTTCCTTTTTCAGCACCCGAAGTAACATGGAGCACCATATTAAACTTTTGTACATTTGTAAATTAAAAAAAAAATCACCAACTGTTCTTTTGTTATTCAGTTTTAGTGAAATGGTCATCTTTATTTGAGAAATGATTTATATTGGGGTATGTTGTAATAAGACTGAACATAAACTATGGGGATATAATATGACTGATCAGGTGTTATTGTCTTATGTATGGAACATTCACTCGACAAGCAATCTGTCTCTTGACAGAATCATTGAAATAGAACCATATTAATTTAACTTTTCTTAAAGCAAAGTGGCATACCAGTGATTCTGGTAGCAAAAGAAAGCTTTTATTTTGCTCTTGCACAGTAGAACTGAATACCCAGTATGGACTCTGGCTGCCATAAAATCTGACCTGTCATGGGATGTAACATAACATACTCAAAGTCATGCTGAATGTGTTTTAGACTCTTAAAAGGATTGTCATACTGACATGATCATGTCAGTATGACAATCCTTTTAATACTTGTGATGTAAAATCATTGCATTTATATTTGAAAATTTTTTTGGGAAGGCTGGCAAGTGAATTGCGCTTATCACAATAAACCATTGAATGCATATTACCCATTCTTGTGGGAAATAACATTACTTATTGCTGAGATACAGTTTAAAGTATTTCTTGGCTGTGATGTGATGTTTATTTCTGTCTATCATGTATCTACTTCTCAATATTTTGTATCATCACTCAGAATAATAACCATCCAAACTATATCCCTGTATGACCTTCTAATTTTTTAGAGTACATTTTGTCCCTAAATATGAACATTTGCTCTCAGTCAGTAATATGCTGTGTACATTATACCTTGCACACCATAACTATTCCCCATACCTCCTTTCCAGCCCCCTTTTTAGCTCAACAAGTTGAGCTATTGTCATGGCAATGCGTCTGTCTGTCTGTCCGTCAACATTGGAAAAAAGGCTGCTGTCTGCAGGTGCTTTGACCATTCCTTCTCAAAGTTGGTGTGGGTATAACACATATGAAGGGCTTGATAATTATGGTAACAGGAAGTAGGTCAAAGGTCATTGGGGATTGTGAGAGGTCAAAGAGTGAAATCACGCAAAAGCCTTCAACTTCTTGTGGTTTTGTTGGAATCTTTTCAAATTTGACAGGAATATTCAGTAAATGATTGGTCATCAAAGTTGTTCTTTTGAAGTAGATCAAAGGTCATTTGGGGTCAAAGAGAGGTCAAGCAAAAGGAGGTCAAACAGTGTAATCACGCAAAAGTCTTCAACTCCTATGGGTTATGTCTGAATTTTATCAAATTTGGCAAGAGTGTTAAGAAGATAATGGGTCATCAATGTTGTACTTTTGAAGTAGGTCAAAGGTCATTTGGGGTCATGCAGGGGTCAGACAGTGAAACCACTCAAAAGCCTTCAACTCCTAGGGGTTATATCCATATGTTATCATAATTGGTCAGGGTGTTTAGTAGATAACAGGTCATCAAAGTTGTACTTTTAAATTTGGTCAAAGGTCATCTGGGGTCAAACAGTGAAATCAATCAAAAGCCTTCAACTCCTAAGGGTTATATCCAAATCTTATCAAAGTTAGCCAGAGTGTTCAGTAGATGACAAGCTGTCAAAGGTGTACTTTTGAAGTAGGTCAAAGGTCATTTGGGGTCAAAGAAAGGTCAAAAAGTGAAATGTTGTAAATTTCTTCAATTCTTAAGGGTTATATCCAAATCTTATCAACGTTAGCCAGAGGGTTCAATTGACAATAGGTCATCAGAGTTGTACTTATGAAGTAGGTCAAAGGTCATCTGGGGTCAGAGAGGTCAAACCGTGAAATCACTCAAAACCCTTCAACCACTAGGGGTTACACGTATATCCAAACCTTATCAAAGTTGGCCAGAGTGCACAGTAGATGACAGGTCTTCAAAGTTGTATTTTGAAGTAGGTCAAAGGTCATTTGGGGTCAAGGAGAGGTCAAACACTGGAATTGTGCAAATGCCTTCAGCTCCTAGGGGTTGTGTCTGACTTTTATCAAAGTTGACAAGAGTATGCAGTAGATGAATTGATGGGTCATCAGAGTTTTACTTTTGAAGAAGTTTAAAGTTGTTTGGGGTCAAAGAGCTAGGGCAAACAGTAGAATCAAGCAAAAGCCTTGAAATACTCATGGTTGTGTCGGAATCTTATCAAAGTTGGCCAGAGTGTTCAGTGGATGATGCATAGGTCAACTTTGTGTTGATGTTAATTAGTGTTTGCACTGGGTACCCGGGTACCCGACCGATGATGTCAGGACCGTTCTCAAATTGCTACCTGGATCCAAAGTTTCTCTAACATAGATTGCATGTGTGACAGAACACCTAACATGTTACTTTTTCCTGGCAAAATTTATCACAGACACGCCTAAGAACACTTGTCATACCCATACGTAAGATACGTTGGTGTTATATTATATCATCTTGCAAAGCAAAATTTCTCATTATGACTTTTATGACTTTAGAACAAACTTGCAGCCTAACATAAGTTATATTTTCGGGTACCCGACCGACCATCGAGTTCGGGTGCCTGGTTCCAAATTTTGGACCTGGTGCAAACACTAATGTTAATTGCCATTTGGGGTCACAAAACATCATATGGTGAAATGCATGCTAGTGCTTCTCCATAAGGGTTTATGTTTTGTATGATGTATACTATAGGAATCATTTTTTTGACAGACCTGACAAATTGGGGAATAAGTAGCCTAATTTTTGTCAGCAGAATTACCTACAGTACTGTGCCCACAAACACTTAACAAAAAGTTGCAAGCCGGACAACTCTAGCAGGTATACCACTGCTGTGACAATTTACATCTATAGCACTGAAGTTGCTAGATCATGACAGTCTACGACTCCTTGATTTGGATCCCTAGTGAAACTATATAACATTAACTGTGTGAGAGAAATTGTAGTTGAGCTACAGCATCATTGATGCTCTTGTTTAATAAAAGTGATTCTTCCATATTAGTAGTACATTGTTGATATCCTGATACTTAATGACGAAGATCTGCAAGCGTCAAGTGCTTTTTCATGCAGCTGAGGTGATATTCTTTACTGTATAGCCTTCTGCTCTTCCAAACCCCCTTCACATGGTCTTTTGAGCTGGATCAGAATCTCCACGATCACTAAGCAATTAGTGTCTCCTTATCAGGACACTTAACTCTTCTGACTACAAACTGTCTTGTTACAGGGACACTTAACTCTGCTGATTACAAACTGTCTTCTTACAGGGACACTTAACTCTTCAGATTACAAACTGTCTTATTACAGGGACACTTAACTCTTCAGATTACAAACTGTCTTATTACAGGGACACTTAACTCTTCAGATTACAAACTGTCTTCTTACAGGGACACTTAACTCTTCAGATTACAAACTGTCTTATTACAGGGACACTTAACTCTTCAGATTACAGTACAAACTGTCTTATTACAGGGACACTTAACTCTTCAGATTACAAACTGTCTTCTTACAGGGACACTTAACTCTTCAGATTACAAACTGTCTTATTACAGGGACACTTAACTCTTCTGATAACAATCTATCCTTCATGTATCGCTACTATGAATCACATATTCAACCCAAAGTGAACTTGAAGCAAGCAGAGGTGACATCATAACCTCACATTAACCAACACTGTGGAATAGTCATGGAATTCATTTTATAAGAGGCCTTGGAAAATTGATGTTGCAAGTATCATGGTATCATGCACAACTGACATGTAATGACCCATTTTGGGTATTGCTGTTTTGGGGGAAGGGACTGGAGGGCCAAGATGATGGTATGCTGAAGTGATGATGATCTGATGTCATCATGTTTGATAATGCCAGCCATTACTTTCAATGTGATAATTTGTAAGTATGCTCCCAACATGCCTGAATGGAAACAGTGGTAGCAACTGTCATAGAAGGTCATAATTTTGTCAAGTAATGTCATGTTATTTCATTCACAGCTTTTGGGATAAACCCCAAAGGTACACTGTCATAAAACATTAAGGAAGGATTAAAAAGTAAAGAAGGGATATGTTAACTTTAAATTCACCAAGCAATCAGAGAACAGAAAAATATATTTACCAACAGAAAATACTGGCAAAACTGCCTGTCTGCACCATTATGTGTTGCTACTGTGACTAGCAAAAATAATTTAACAAGAGATGTTTTTCTTAATAGTTCTGATGCATGTTTGAAATATTTACTTCAGCAGAACATCATAAAAAGAAACATTTACAAATATCCATAATTTTCAAGATGTCTTGTACTATTAAAATAGAGCTATTGTCAACTACATATAATATTCACTGCATACTTTTGTTCAAACACACTCATTTCAATCGGTGTAAAGTAAATTTAAAAAAAACAATCTTTAGACAAAATTTTTTAGATTAATGATTAATTGCATTTTTAAATTGCATCTCACCCCAATTCTATTCAAACAACTAATGTAGAAATTCAAGGTATAATATTAGGACGGTAAATACTGCAGGAGGATGGGGCTTTTTAGAACTGACAAAGTGAATATGGAATGTAATGACTGTCGTGTCTACCACTGACTGTCACACATGCCACCAAATGCCTGTCACACAGGCCAACCAATGCCTGTCAGCATGCCAACCAGTACCTGTCACACATGCCAATCAATGCCTGTCACACATGCCAACCAATGCATCACACATGCCAGCCAATGCCTGTCACACATGCTAAATGCCACTCACTAAGGCTCAAACAAGTAATGAATATTTCACTTAACAAGATGATTTCATGAACTGATAAATCTCAAGAAATTACAGTAAGCCTTCACTCAGCCATCCTTTACATATAGAAAGAATAAAAAACAACCAATTTTCCTTGTCCCAACCTAGCAATTTAAAACAAGTTACATTCTGAAATCACATGATTTTTTTTTTTTTTTCTTTTCCTATTTCTTTTAAGTTACTGGCTGCAAAAGTAAACTGCAAGTTTGACTGAATAAATGTTTAAGAAGCATATATTATTTTACACCCTGTAACAATAAAACAATAATTTTTGTTTTTCCATACAATACTATGATTGTCTAGTTCACTTGAATACAAAAGGAAAGCCCTGTAAATAGTTCCAGTTAACTTCAAATATAACACAGCAAGCAAGGTAACATATTACATGCAAAATAATGCCATCTTTTGCCTGTAAATGAATACAAAGTTTGACTACTTAGCTATATGTTGAATCACACAGTGACAAGCCACATGAGAAAAAAGTATTTTGCTACACAGAGAAGTGGTTACACATAAAAGCAAATGTTTCCATTACATATGGTTAAGGATTCAAAAAAAACTTGAAACTGCAATGCAAAATTTGAATTAGTCCTTGTGAGATTAATTGTGAATGTAACTAAATGGAAGGTTCACTAGACAGAAGATCCACTGCTCTGAAAGTTTACCAAACAGTTTCAGTCAGGATTATGTCTACGGTTAGGTTTAGGATAAAGACAGCATAAAGATGGATTAGGTTTACTGTTAGAGTAAAGGTTAGAGTTAGGATCTTCAGTCTCACAAATGAAACTTTGACCTAGCATACCTTTGATCTAGTGAACCTTTGATCTTATAGACCTTCAACTTGGTGGAAATTTAATCTAGAAAACCTTTAATCTTGTCAACATTCGATCTAGCAGACCTAGCTCAAGATAAACAGCTATTAATGATACTGACACTGTGGCTACATTGCTTGATTATCACACCATCTTTTGTAATGTAGAATTATCCATGAAAAGTATGCATAATACGAACATGGAAGAACTGAACCTGTTCAGATTTGCAGCATATGACTTTATAGATCAATATTAAGATGCCACTCTATTAATGGATGGAGATCTTATTTCTTGTTACCAGTTGTATTAATGTAATGCACTCCTGTACTGAAATATCAAATGGAGCTCCTTACCATGTGCACCATACAAAATGATCACTCTACAAGCTGCTCATTTAGTCACATTGCTCAAAACTGTAGTGTGTTAAGCTGCATCAAGGGGGAGGGGGCAAATTTGCCATGTGTGAAGCATCACATATTTGAATATGTTGGAATAGATACACCTATGGTATGGGTTTCATGTAATATAGAAATATTGACATTCTTTGAAATACAAGATATTCAAACCTATGTGCACTTTGCTCATCAGCACCATTTGTACTCTGAAATGCATTCTATCCTACTGTCCATACACTTATAAATGCATAGGATCAGCAATCCATCTCATACTTTATCAAGCTTCTCAATATATATATAACACATGCACCATCTTTAGGTCCTGTAATACCATAACCACTGTGATATTTGGAACCATCAATGCTCACAAAGTTGTGTACAGAAGATTATTCTTCTCCAGACTGCAGCATCCTGGACTATAGGTAGTGTTCTGGTGTTAGGTGTTGGGACCTATATTGTTGGTTCACTCATACATGAGACATGGATATTGTAATTTCAGGAGACCTAGGTTACGTAGGCCTTTCACACCATATAAATGAACTGTTTCCATCCTGTTAGAGAAACATAGATTATGTGTGATAAACCACTTGCTGAACATGAGTGAAAAGTGAAACTGAAATTACCTGGAATCAAGGGGATGGTGTACTTGAACCTCCATTCTATCCAGAGGGAAAGCATCAATTGTGTAACTGCTCCTAGTACTGCAACCCTCATTAAACGTTTCTGTAACTAAGGTAACTAAGAATCAATTGTCTATTTCCTCCGAGTACTGCCCTTCCACTGCCCTTTCATTGTTTGTCATGTCATTCCATACATATCTCATCCTCTTTCTCATGTTTTTAATTTATATTTTACTCAGGCAGCCATTTCAAGATAATCTTAAAATAGGCAGAGTAACGCTTGTGTGTAAAAAGGTGCCAAAATTATTTTGTTAAGTATGTACTGATCTCAGTTTTGCCATGTTTTTCAAAGACAGTAGAGAAATTGATGTCCAATAGAGTTCAAGAATATTTTGCTGAACACAAACTTATATAAAATAATCAGTATGGTTTTTACTCTGGTAGCTGCACCGAACCTGCTCTTATAGATGCTATCAGCAAGTTACATCAAGCTTTTGAAAATAAAGAAATATCACTGGGAATACTTTTGGACCTATCTCAAGCAATTGACACTATTACCCACAATATACTCCTTAATAAACTCTCACACTACGGTCTCAGAAGTACGCCACTTAGCTGGTTTACAAGCTACCTGACAAAGCCATGACAATTTACTTCTTTCAATGGAACAAATTCTGAGATGATTGACACTACATGTGGTGTCCCACAAGGCTCCACACTAGGACCATCTCTTCATTATATGGGCAATTCCACTTTAACTGAATTACTGTAAGTTCTCATACTGTATGACATGCTGCCTAAAATTAGAAAAACACCTAATGGTATCACGGTGATTAACTATCACATGAAAGGTATGTTATATTATTACCCAGCTAAAGATAGTAGAAATTCAAATTGTCTTGTTCATATAGCAGAGGCATGAATTTCAGTAATGGAATTACATCTGGTGGCCATCAAGTTTTGAAAAATTACAAATAGTACTACCGTAAAACCCTGTGAAGTTGAGCAACTTGAAGTAAAGTGAATACATGTAGTGTATTGATGACATTTTGGTGTTTTAATACCATACCAATATTTTTTTATTTTCTATTGGTCTTACAGTATGATGTTAATAGTTAACTTCATTGCCGGTAACGGAATTACAGGGCCATGGTAACCGAATTATAAAACCACATTAATCTCTACGAGCTAAAAATTAATCCAGGCAAATATGGTCTTAGATTGATTTTTGGGTTGTTTACTACTGATACATATATGCATTAATAGTAATTATTCAATATAGGTGCTAATGTTTCACCTTAAAAGGTAAATATGAGAACTATTAACATTTTCAAAAGCCCATTTTTAACCACAAAAAAGCACTATTTCACCCCTTTTAACATACATTTAGCAAGTTTTCACCACCACAGCTGGATTTTCCAGAAAATTTTGATTTAGAAACAGTTCAACTTTTACCGCTGAGTTACTTTTTTAATTTTCCTTTTTTTTTTTGTCTCTCATGAGAAATTACCCATAAACTTAAATGATTTAAATATCTGTCAGAATGCCTCACTTGTTCTGTTTGCAAGTGACACAAACATTTTTTCTCCAACGATAATTCACAGTGAGTTAAAACGACTGTCTGACATGAACTCTCAATGTTCTATGACTGGTCTGCTTGTAATAAACTTTCACTTACCATATGTAAGTCAAACTACCCCTGTTCATTGTTTTTAATAATTCTGCATCCATTAATGGTGATGATTTTAATATAGTTGTAAATGGTCAAAGACTTCAACAGGTCAATAAAACTACATTTTTAAGTGACATTATTGACTTAAAACTAAATTGGTTTGATCCCACTTCTTACACATTGTCACAAGTCACAAAAGGGTGTTGGTGTCATTGGCAGACTGCAGTATATTGTCCCTAAGAACTATTACAAATGATTTATCTAGCTCTAATTTATCCTCACTTAAATTATTGCTCATTAATTCGGACTGGTGCTAGCTAGCTCCTGTCATGTATGAATCTTGTTTATTCTACAAATGAGAGCCCTAAGGTTCATTCCCATGGCTGGACCAAAGAGATCCAACCAGCTATAGTTTTAAGTCTTTGTATCTTTTAAACTTGCATGATATTCTTTATCTCAGGGCTTTGTCCTTTAGGGACAGATTTCTCCCAAAAAACTCTTACGGAGTAGTTTTTCCCTAACTTTTTGAGCAAATTTAGTTTCAAACACTGATAAGATACACCTCATGTTCATTTCTTATGACACCCTATCACTCTTTCTCGCTTTTCACCAAGCTCTACTACATGTGATCAAGCAGGAAAGACCAGGGACTCTTTACCAGACACTTTGATTTCGAAGCCAAGCATAAACTAATTTAGAAAAGATTTTTTAAAATATTATATCAGTGTGTATTAATTAAATTTACATTGTAATATTCACCTATTTTATGCAGTGTTCCTTTAACTTAATGTTTATAGATGATACAGTAATTAACTTATGAAATGGCATGTGCCACTTAGGAGAGGAAGGGCAGGAGGGCCGCGGAGCTAAATGTGGGCAAGAGCTTTGCCAGTTTACTGACGAGATGAAATTATCACTGTTGCTTAATATTTGTTTGACCATTGTATGCTTGTCTTTTTTGTTTGTTACTAAAGGGAGAAAGTTCTCAACAAGTCCTCCAGGTTTTGTAGCTTACTTCCTTCACATCATATTTTTTGTATGTTCTTGTCTACCAATACACTGTAGTACACTTTAATCACATGTTGTGGAAAACAAGTGAAAATGAAATGAAACAACTCCCCCTAGTACTGGAAACCCCATAAAATGCTTTATCCAGAGATTGTATGCATCACTTAGTTATTAGTTTTTATTTAGCAAGGATAGCTGCTCTACATCACATTACAACAGCTATGTCAAACAGCATGAAGCACATTACCTACTAGTCAGGGTAACCCTGCCACAAGGTAACCTGTTTACATTTGTTCTTTTTACTTAAATCTCAATGTCAGGGAGCAAAACATGAAGAAACTTACTTCCCAACCCCCAAAACATAGAGGGCCAATTAGTGATAACAACACTCATCTTACACGATCGAATTCCATATAATTGCAAATTTGAAGCCAATGGAAAACATGGATGGAAAACAAGCTTCTCCTGTACCAAAACAGGAAATGTATCTTTTTCCTTGAATCCAATTCTTACTGAGAAGTCAAAAACATGAAAGGTATATAGCATTTGCTCCATACCTTTCTATAAGCCCCATGCTTACATCATCATGGATAAACATTGAAAATGTTCCGGATTAGTTTGTTACAATGAAATGTGACCTCCACTGTTCACTGCTTACTCAAACCTTGCATGTTGTCAGTGCTTGGTTATTAGTTGAATGCTTCAAATGACCAACAGCAATAGCACTTCTGATAAATATGTGTATTTAGACAGTGAAAATCAGTGCAAAATGCTCCCTGATGTCAAGGTATAAGCCAAAAGACCAAATACCCTCTGGAAGGGTTACCCTGACTAATTATCTTCAGTTAAGAATGTATGACTCAATCTTTGTTCACCTAAGTTTTAACACCCAACACCTCTGTATACCTACTTTTGTAAGTCTACTCACCTTTTACAATGTTTCAGAAGTTTAATGATACCTGCTTCTGTGATGTCTTTACAAAAATTCAATTTCAGCTCTCTGAGACTGATAGAACAATAGCTGGCCAATGTACTGATACTGTAATCAAAACAGATAATTGAAACATTGTCTTTAATTAATACCATACCATTGATAATAACAGACTTGTGGAACCATGCAGCTACCTGACCATTTTGGAGATAACTAAGGACTTGAAGTTTAGCTCATACCAGCAAAGCTGGTGTGAGCCTATATCTTCATAGAGTGTCCATCCGTCTGTCTACAATGCATTATACATGTCTGCTACAATGTTCCATGAATTTACATGAAAGTATGTCACCATTATCTTGTGGTGAAGGGCCCTCAGAGCAGTGTGAAAAAATTAATGTCAATGGTCATCTGAGAGTTTAATATACTTAATGAGAAAGGTTTTTTTTTTCAGTTTTAAAAATGCATGGCCTCTCCTCTTTGATATATTATGGAATTATCATCAAACTTACTAAGAACATGGGGGGTGGGTGGGGGGGGGGGGGGGTGGAAAAACGTATCCACAATATCCGATGAAACATTATCCTTGGACTTTTATAACTGGTTTTACTCTTTAGGCCAACCCATTTTTGAGAGTCTAGGTTGCAACAAATTCTTTTTTCATTACTTGTCCATCGGGCAAGCTGTTCTCTTAGTCCACTTGTCCGCTTGAATATATACTTGTCCACTTTTAATAGGCCATTAAATTCCTTTGTGGAGGAGACTTCGCAAGGGTTCTTGCCCAGCGGGCTATGCTATTGAACAATGCACTTGCCCGAGTAACTTTTCACTTGTCCCAGACTGTCGGGCGGGGGATTTGTCGAAGCCTGGAGAGTCTTTCTGTCAGTTGTTTGCAATCCTACCACTACACTCCCTTTAAAATGACCAATGGATGAAGGGCCCCACTTTGATTTTGTTTAAACTGAATTTAAGGGAACTTTTTATGATTGGTATTGCAATGATGCCTCCAGTATCTGAACAAACCATGTGCAGGGGCCTATGTGACAGTATAAAGTATTGAAGTAAGATCCCTTGGGTGAGATTGTTTTAAGTTTAAACTCCAACAGCTCAGAAGTACTGCATTTGTACATTCAGCTAAACCATTTTGAGTTTTCACAGCTATGCCACAATGAGCTGTAATGCATTTGTAGGGTAAATTTAAAGGTTACATGTGAAGAATAAGGGTGGGGAACCTTTCCCTTTAAAGGGCCAGTTTGAAATTCTATGAGAAAGCATGCAGCTTCCCTTGTGTAGCATGCACCCAAGCATTCAAGGGGAAAAATGATGCAAAAGAAGAAAATTTCAATTTTCCCCACACATGATTAGAATACAAAGTTATGCACATTTTCAATTTTCGACCCATTAATCCGAGGGCAAGGGATTTGTAACCCTCGAAACCACTTGAACCAGGAGGCTCTCTCACAGCTAACTACTGGAGACTGGGTGACAGTACACTACTGCTCAATGTCTTGAAGCCTTTCTTTCACCCAAAGCTGCAACCACCACCAGCAGTACAAGCAAGGAGTTGCTACTCTAACCTCACCACCAGCAGTACAAGCAGGGAGTTGCTACTCTAACCTCACCACCAGCAGTACAAGCAAGGAGTTGCTACTCTAACCTCACCACCAGCAGTACAAGCAGGGAGTTGCTACTCTAACCTCACCATCAGCAGTACAAGCAGGGAGTTGCTACTCTAACCTCACCAGCTGTACAAGCAAGGAGTTGCTACTCTAACCTCACCACCAGCAGTACAAGCAAGGAGTTGCTACTCTAACCTCACCACCAGCAGTACAAGCAAGGAGTTGCCACTCTAACCTCACCACAAGCAGTACAAGCAGGGAGTTGCTACTCTAACCTCACCATCAGCAGTACAAGCAAGGAGTTGCTACTCTAACCTCACCACCAGCAGTACAAGCAGGGAGCATGCTACTCTAACCTCACCACCAACAGTACAAGCAAGGAGTTGCTACTCTAACCTCACCACCAGCAGTACAAGCAGGGAGCATGCTACTCTAACCTCACCATCAGCAGTACAAGCAAGGAGTTGCTACTCTAACCTCACCACCAGCAGTACAAGCAGGGAGTTGCTACTCTAACCTCACAACCAGCAGTACAAGCAAGGAGTTGCTACTCTAACCTCACCACCAGCAGTACAAGTAATGAGTTGCTACTCTAACCTCACCATCAGCAGTACAAGCAAGGAGTTGCTACTCTAACCTCACCACCAGCAGTACAAGCAGGGAGCATGCTACTCTAACCTCACCATCAGCAGTACAAGCAAGGAGTTGCTACTCTAACCTCACCACCAGCAGTACAAGCAAGGAGTTGCTACTAACAATAACAGTTCTTTCATACAAGGGTTTTAATTCCTTTATTTCTACTGACATGGCATACAATGCATGCTTTACAGTGAATATTGGGGGGGGGGGGTGCTAAACTAGTAGAATTGTTGTGCAGCATATTGACCTAAAATGTCCAAAAAATGATTGGCAGGATAATTGGTTAATTCATAAGTTAAAATGGTTATCACTTGAATTCCATGTGTTTTTGAAACTATATTTATGAATTGCCTCACAGACAGGACAGAATGGTCTCGTGGGCCATATAATACCTGCCAGCCGGAGTTTCCCCACCCCTGGTGTAGAATATCATTCTTTCAATTTGTTGAAACATACTTGTCCTCATAATAAATCTGGTATGAGCTTCTGCACCTCTTTGGTATTCTAATTCTGCTTATTCCTTTAATGGTAATTGAGTTTTTATATTAATATCAGCTAAACTCATCATTCTTGTTACCTAGAGGGGTATCCAGTAACACAAACAGTATGAGCATATCAATGGTACTATGTAAATCAAATGTAGTATTATATCTTTTACTAAATCATCAAACACACATTACAACCTTCAATTTTATCTTTAAAACAAGACTGGTGATAGAACTATTATTGATCAGACTTGTTACAATAGGTACAAGAAATATGTAACAAGTACCAATCACATTATGCTTAAAGTTTGCTACTTAGTATAGATATAAGAGTAAGCCCATACTCTCAATTAGGACTACTAGTAAATGTGTGGAAGCAGGAATGAAAATATCTACTTACTATAAATATCCACCTGTAGAACTTAACTTTCATTTTCAAAGATGAAAGAGGTAATAAACCCTACACTAGTCAGTACCCAGATATGCTGGCAGACAAATCCGTGATCACATCTTTCTGTCTATGTCTATCAATGAATGACAACTCACATGACAGCTTTTCCCATAAGTCATTTTAGACACAAGACTTCCTTATTTATTCACACTTTTGAAGAACACATCAGCATTTGTTTCAGTGTTGTTTACCTGTTGCGATCAATGGATGTTGAACTTAAGTTAAGTGCTCTCAGCTTGGTACAACACATGGCAACTGATCGTACCCCTTCACTGGTGATCTTCTTACATCCAGATACATCAAGAGACCTGCATAAATTGAAGATTTCAAACCAAAAACATTTAGACTCTTAAAAAAATTTTATTTGAAGACAAGTTGATATCCTTACCGAAATGTTTCTAAGTTGTGAAAGTGGGTGCTCCCTTACATAGATTGTCATCCCTCAAATTTATACTTCTTTACTATATCATTTTTCACAATTTTTTCACAGTCTGACCTCCGCTGACCTCATGAACTTTAAACCCCACCAAAATTGAATAACAAAAATGAATAAAACGTGTCTTACAAAGGGGTTTGAACCCGGACTATTCGTGTGAGAAACCGAGCACTAATCCACTTGGCCATCAAACAACTGGTTAAGCCTGTGGTATTTCTAATTATGCTTTAGTCACAGCATCCTTTACATGTGTTCATAATTTGGTAATTCATTATTACTGTGATAGTTATGCTTGTGATAAATATTGTTCTGTAACCTTTTCATTGGAATCTAGAAATATTCAGCTCAAACATTTGGTTGGTCAGGAAAGGCCAGATACAGTTTGGAGGTATCTCCTGCTATTTAGTTAACAAGGTTTTTATAGTTTCACCTCTGATGACCTTTTATGACCTCCCATCGCCAACAAACCCACAGGGTTCCCTCTCTCTTAAAGTAACACATCTATATTCCAAGTATGAAATGTATTCATCATCCCTTTCTTGAAATATCTGTTTTTTTTTAAAGTTTTTTGTTCTTGACCTCTGGTGACGTAAAATGACCTCTGACCTCCACAGAAAGCAATAGGGTTCTTCCTCTCAATATGATGGTTATAAACCAAGTATGAAAGTTGGGCATCACTGCATATCTTGAGATATCATGTTTACAAGCAGTTTTTAGGAATTTTGTATTTTCACCTCTAGTAACCTCAGATAACCTTTGACCACTACCAAAACCAATTGGGTTCATCTTATGACTATAATGCATCCACAACCCAGGTATGAAAAGAACCTTTGCTTCCTACCTAGAGATACCGTGTTTACAGGGTTTGCGGTTTTTGACCTCTCTTTACCTCACATGACCTTTGACCTCCACCAGAAACAATAGGGATCTTCCTTTTATTATGATAATTGCATATTCCAGGTTTGAAAATTATCCATCATAGTTATCTCGATATATTGTGTTTACAGGCCAAGCTTCACAAACACGCACCCACATGTACAGTACATACTCTTGCCTGACTACACAGATTCCTTTTGCCTTGGCAAGGAATCAAAACATGACACTCATTTTTTTACTAATATAAACTGTTATACATGCTCAACTACTGTACTTTTACTGACAGTTCTTCAACTCACCTTCTTAATTTTGCTACAAAGGAACATAAAATTTCCTCTAATGGTTGATAATTTCTGATTATTTTTTATTTTGTGCATTTTCTTACTGAAGGGTTATGTTTGTACATTTTAACAGTTTGTGGTGATACATTGACAATACACATCTAACTCTCCATTCAGCAATAACTTGAAAAGTGGAAACCTACTACATTGTGAGCATTTGTATGTTTGTCCAGAAATGAGATGACGGTAATAGCTGTCAAATATTCTGATTTATTAACAAAGTACATTATACCTGATAGATTTCAGACTGGCAGCAATCTCAACCATGGATACATTGGACACAAAGGTACAGTTAGCAAGAACCAACGTCTCCAACTTCTTACAACTCCTGACAATCCTACGAACACAGTCATCCCTGATCTGAAAAAAAAGAACTACAGGTGTAATAGACAAATTGGACAATTGGTGTGACTTGAGTGGCAATATTAGCTGGAATCAAGATTACAACTGACAGAAGGCTTACATTTGACATTCAGGGGGAGATATCTAAGGAGACAGGGTAAAGCTGTCCACTTTTATCAATTATGTTAAATTTTGAGACTTTTGAGATGGAAAATGGAACAAAATATGATCATTTAGCACCTATACTATAAGCATGAACAAAGAGAATTGAATTGGACATGCCACCACTCTTCATGTTACTGTAGGAGTGGTGTACTGGACATGCCAACTGTCTTCATGTTACTGTAGGAGTGGTGTGCAGCTGTCCAAATGATGGCTGGGTAGTTCTCTGGCTAATGCTTTCACTTAAATATTTCCATAGCTCAAGCCTTCAATTACTGGCCCCTAAAAAAACTTGGCCACTGCCTCTAAGCACATAAGACAGGTTGGCCCCTGAGACAATTTGGCACTGAAGACATTTTAGCACCTGAGAGACATCCAAGCCTCATTTGTAATTTTCAGAGATAACTTGGCCCTATTCTTGGATTTCTGATGTGCTTGGAAGTTACATCACATTAAGCGAGTCCATATTTCAGGCCTAGAATACATACAAACTTATGATAACAATAAATTGAAACAAATAAATATGGCAGCATTTTAGGCTAATTGAAATTGTTTTCTGACTTTGATGTTTCACAATACTGCTGGTACAGCATCCAACTTTACTCTGACTTGTGAAGCTAACCCAGGATTTCTTTCCTTTTTTTGGGGGGGGGGGGGGAGTTTTGAGTCAATATTTAAACTAATCGGCCTGATCTTCAAAACAGCAATTTAGATAAAAAAAAAAACAAACACACACATAGCATATTTCGAACTGTCACCTACTACTCAGTAAGCCATTTCTGCCCACATACATAATATTCAAATTGACATCCTAATTTGCTGTACTCAAAATTCTTAAAATGCCAATAATTTTCTTCTTCTTTTAGCACTAATACTCAAAAGTACTGGTCATATTCCATAATGTTGCTAAAACTAACTTGTTAGGAGCAAGCTTTGGCCCCTGAGATAACCAGAAGATTTCTGCCCATGAGCTATTTTGACCCCCCTTGCAAGTCAGCACTTGGGACTTTTTGACACCAAGGTCATCTCCACTCCTAACCTAACACACTGTGGCATCAACTGCAATAAATGCACAAGTACGACGTAGACCTGCAATGAGGCCCTGATGGCTATGTTAACCAGTTAACTGTAGAATTAAAATATTGTAACTTCATCCCACTGTGGAGTTAATTTTCGCAAAAATGTCTTTTTTCACAAATTTCAACTTTACACTGGAAGAATAATACACTGTAGATATTTACCACAAAAATGTGTGATCTCCTTTTTCTTTTTTTTTGGAAGCAATTACAAGCAAATGCCAGTGTTTGTAACTTATTTGTAGGGGTTCTTCCACCTTTTAGAAGCTTTTTATGCAAAATACCATTCCTCTTCCTGATTTTCTGAGTCACTATCTGACTCGATATCTGAATCAAATAAACACTGCAAAGCTCCTCTGCTAGACAGTTGCTTCTTCTCTGATGTAGACACAGCCACTGTAACAGTGAAATTGGAAAGAAACTACACCCACATGGTCCTATACACTTGCAGCGGTAGCCTGTGAGAGATTGCAAAAAGCACAGCACATCCAAGAACACTTGCAGGTTCCATGTGCTTCATCAACATCTCAACATGAAGACGAATATATCCATCCTATGCATTAACGAACAGACAATAGGGCCAGAACCTTCGCTGTGCACAGCAAACTATCCTTCGGGGGTGTATCGTTGATTGGCTGGGCATTATGAGACATTGTTCTGTGTATATATTACAAGACGAATATATCCGTCATGCACAGTTATCTGGTTAATGAATGCACATATGTGACAAAAATTTTTCGTTACAGAGAACACCTGTAATACTATCCTTTTAAAACAAAGATAGAACATACCTGTTTACAGCCACGCACATCCAAATGTCGAAGTGTTTTCAGTTTAGGCATGACTTCATAGATACTTTCATCAGTTACCTAGAACATAATAAGTTACATGAAAGATTAATTATACATCTGGAAAAAATGAAAAGGGGCTGTAAAAATGAGTACTGTATAATGCAAGGCAATACCTCTAGGGCTGTGTACCTTAAAGGAAAGTAAGCAGTAACCGAGGGAATGATTTGATACAATGAAGGAATGAGGAGATAAGTAATGGTTCAAGAAATGATGAGGTATAAACTTGTCCTTCAAAACCTGTCAAATGAAGATCTTGATCTATCACAGTAGACATTACACTGATACATCCACAGGATTTGATTGCAGTGCACATTTGTCCCAGACAGGGAACCCGTCCTTGTGTACATGCAAAATAAATTTATACCAATCCATAAGATTTGATTGCAGTGCACATTTATCCCAGACAGGGAACCCATCCTTGTGCACATGCAAAATAAATTTATACCAATCCATAAGATTTGATTGCAGTGCACATTTATCCCAGACAGGGAACCCGTCCTTGTGCACATGCAAAATAAATTTATACCAATCCATAAGATTTGATTGCAGTGCACATTTGTCCCAGACAGGGAACCCATCCTTATATACATGTGATAAACTACAAATCCATGGGATGTGATTGCAGTGCAAATTTGTCCCATGCAGGGAACCAATTCTTGTATACATGGGGAATAAATGATCAACCCATGGTATTTGATTGTAGCGTTTGTCCCAGACAGGGAACCCGTCCTTGTATACATGTAACATAAATTACCCATCCATGGTTTATCCAAGTAATGACACTATTTAACACCTTACGGAACTTTTTTGTAAGATGCAACAAGTGACATTTCTAGAGTAAATCTCACACCATTATTTCTTACCTTATAACACTGTCCGATATTCAGACTATGCAGATTCTTGCAAATGTCACCAATTCTTTCCAGTGTCAAAGGTGAAAGGTCAATGCAACCAAATACTTCTAGGACAATCAAACTGTGATACCAGTGAAGAGGGAACACAAAAAATTATTACTAAGGTTCACAAAAAGAGTGGTAAAAAAAGAGAAGCTCTGCACTGCAGTCTGTAAATATGTCACTTATAAAGGATGATGATAGTATCGTTACTCATTACTATCAATTCAACTGTAAAATCCTTGATCTCAAGAAGTTAAAAATTACTTTACTTACTTACATTAAAGTTAAAAATTACTTTACTTACTTAAATTAAAGGTGGTGCTGATTCCAGTATCCCTAATACACTCCAAGGCAACTTAAAATACTTTTGTGAATTAATTTTTTGGTTGTTTGAAACAACAGGAGATTCTAAATCCATATCAAAATCACTAAGATGAAAAGTACAAGCAACATCTTATCTCTTACAGACTTACTTGGGCCCATGTTTTTCTATGAGTGACCGTAACCCACCATCAGTCACACTCTGACAGCCATTTAAACACACATAGGACAACCTGTAAAAGAGGTTACAGAAGAATCACTACAGTGCTAATAATGCTATTGTACAAAAATAATTTTGTATAAATATTCCTTTCACCAAAGAAAGGAGAAAAAAAGAAAAAATAACAAAAATTAACAAAAACAGAAAAAAAAAGCTTCAAGAGCATTTATATTAACTCTCCATATGGGACTATGTATTATCAATTCACCCAGAGATGACTGCTGAGAGCATGATATGCTGACTTGCATTTGGTCTGTTACCAGTGACATTACACCAGCTGGCATCAATGTTAGGCATTAACCAAGCATTGAATGTCCAAACAAATTAATGCATCTTACCTGTGACAGCCCCCTGACACAGCATTCATTCCATTATCAGTGACATTACACTAGTTGGCATAAATGTTAGACATTAACCAAGCACTGAATGTCCAAACAAATGAATGCATCTTACCTGCGACAGCCCCCTGGCACAGCATTCAGTCCATTATCAGTGACATTACACCAGCTGGCATCAATGTTAGACAAGTTATAACATTAGCCAAGCACTGACTGTCTACACAAGTTAATGCATCTTACCTGTGACAGCCCCCTGACACAGCATTCAGTCCATTATCAGTGACATTACACCAGCTGGCATCAATGTTAGACAAGTTATAACATTAGCCAAGCACTGACTGTCTACACAAGTTAATGCATCTTACCTGTGACAGCCCCCTGACACAGCATTCAGTCCATTATCAGTGACATTACACCAGCTGGCATCAATGTTAGACAAGTTATAACATTAGCCAAGCACTGACTGTCTACACAAGTTAATGCATCTTACCTGCGACAGCCCCCTGACACAGCATTCAGTCCATTATCAGTGACATTACACCAGCTGGCATCAATGTTAGACAAGTTAAAACATTAGCCAAGCACTGACTGTCTACACAAGTTAATGCATCTTACCTGCGACAGCCCCCTGACACAGCATTCAGTCCATTATCAGTGACATTACACCAGCTGGCATCAATGTTAGACAAGTTATAACATTAGCCAAGCACTGACTGTCTACACAAGTTAATGCATCTTACCTGTGACAGCCCCCTGACATAGCATTCAGTCCATTATCAGTGACACTACACCAGCTGGCATCAATGTTAGACAAGTTATAACATTAGCCAAGCACTGACTGTCTACACAAGTTAATGCATCTTACCTGCGACAGCCCCCTGACACAGCATTCAGTCCAAAATAATTTACAGAACACAATAAGGCAACAATGTTAGACAAGTTATAACATTAGCCAAGCACTGACTGTCTACACAGGTTAATGCATCTTACCTGTGACAGCCCCCTGACACAGCATTCAGTCCATTATCAGTGACATTACACCAGCTGGCATCAATGTTAGACAAGTTATAACATTAGCCAAGCACTGACTGTCTACACAAGTTAATGCATCTTACCTGCGACAGCCCCCTGACACAGCATTCAGTCCATTATCAGTGACATAACACCAGCTGGCATCAATGTTAGACAAGTTATAACATTAGCCAAGCACTGACTGTCTACACAAGTTAATGCATCTTACCTGTGACAGCCCCCTGACACAGCATTCAGTCCATTATCAGTGACATAACACCAGCTGGCATCAATGTTAGACAAGTTATAACATTAGCCAAGCACTGACTGTCTACACAAGTTAATGCATCTTACCTGCGACAGCCCCCTGACACAGCATTCAGTCCATTATCAGTGACATTACACCAGCTGGCATCAATGTTAGACAAGTGATAACATTAGCCAAGCACTGACTGTCTACACAAGTTAATGCATCTTACCTGTGACAGCCCCCTGACACAGCATTCAGTCCATTATCAGTGACATTACACCAGCTGGCATCAATGTTAGACAAGTTATAACATTAGCCAAGCACTGACTGTCTACACAAGTTAATGCATCTTACCTGTGACAGCCCCCTGACACAGCATTCAGTCCATTATCAGTGACATTACACCAGCTGGCATCAATGTTAGACAAGTTATAACATTAGCCAAGCACTGACTGTCTACACAAGTTAATGCATCTTACCTGTGACAGCCCCCTGACACAGCATTCAGTCCATTATCAGTGACATTACACCAGCTGGCATCAATGTTAGACAAGTTATAACATTAGCCAAGCACTGACTGTCTACACAAGTTAATGCATCTTACCTGTGACAGCCCCCTGACATAGCATTCAGTCCATTATCAGTGACATTACACCAGCTGGCATCAATGTTAGACATGTTATAACATTAGCCAAGCACTGACTGTCTACACAAGTTAATGCATCTTACCTGCGACAGCCCCCTGACACAGCATTCAGTCCATTATCAGTGACATTACACCAGCTGGCATCAATGTTAGACAAGTTATAACATTAGCCAAGCACTGACTGTCTACACAAGTTAATGCATCTTACCTGTGACAGCCCCCTGACACAGCATTCAGTCCATTATCAGTGACATTACACCAGCTGGCATCAATTTTAGACAAGTGATAACATTAGCCAAGCACTGACTGTCTACACAAGTTAATGCATCTTACCTGTGACAGCCCCCTGACACAGCATTCAGTCCATTATCAGTGACATTACACCAGCTGGCATCAATGTTAGACAAGTTATAACATTAGCCAAGCACTGACTGTCTACACAAGTTAATGCATCTTACCTGTGACAGCCCCCTGACACAGCATTCAGTCCATTATCAGTGACATTACACCAGCTGGCATCAATGTTAGACAGGTTATAGCATCTTGATGCATGCAGCAGTACTGAGTCTCCTGAAAACATCTCCCCTGAACAACCACTGACATTAAGTTCCTGATGAACCAAAAACACACACAAACTATGGATAAAATGCAGAACGGATGAGTAAAGCATGCAGTGATAAGTTTCTTGAGTTCTCAGGGCCATATTCTCTATTCTTTTTCCATTTTTTAGTTTCACGTTTTTGTGTTCTGAAAAGGTCTACTGCCATTTGTTTTCTCTTCCCCCCCCATCCCATTTTTTTTGGGGGGGGGGATTCTGTATTTTACTGCACTGTACTATAGCTTCATACCTGTACATAGCTAGGTATTAAAGATGGGGAAAAAAATGTCTTCCCATATTTTATTCAAAATGCTATGAAACACATCTGTGTTACAGTTGTTTCAGACTTTATTTCTTCATTTTTTTTTTGTACTTTTTGTGAATATGTCTTCTTCAGGGATTTTCTCTAACCTTCCTCAATTCCATTACTGTTTTTTATTTTGTTATATCATTGAAAATTTATTAGTGTAACAAAGCTTTTGTTGAAATACATGCACATGTAGTACCTTCAAGATACATTTCATACTCCTAACACTGTACTCACACTACAAGCTTGACATGTACTCACTCTACAAGAATTGTACACATGCTCACTGCTTTGTACTCTCACCATAACCCTGGTACTTATACTCATGACATTGCAATACATACAGACACTATAAGTCTGATACATGTACTCATGACATTGTACAGACACTATAAGTCTGATACATACATGTACTCATGACATTGTACAGACACTATACTGTAAGTCTGATACATGTACTCATGACATTGTACAGACACTATACTGTAAGTCTGATACATGTACTCATGACATTGTACAGACACTATACTGTAAGTCTGATACCTGTACTCATGACATTGTACAGACACTATACTGTAGGTCTGATACATGTACTCATGACATTGTACAGACACTATAAGTCTGATACATGTACTCATGACATTGTACGGACACTATAAGTCTGAAACATCTACTCATGACATTGTACAGACACTATAAGTCTGATACATATACTCATGACATAGTACAGACACTATAAGTCTGATACATCTACTCATGACATTGTACAGACACTATACTGTAAGTCTAATACATGTACTCATGTCATTGTACAGACACTATACTGTAAGTCTGATACATGTACTCATGACATTGTACGGACACTATAAGTCTGATACATCTACTCATGACATTGTACAGACACTATAAGTCTGATACATATACTCATGACATTGTACAGACACTATACTGTAAGTCTGATACATATACTCATGACATTGTACAGACACTATACTGTAAGTCTGATACATGTACTCATGACATTGTACAGACACTATAAGTCTGATACATGTACTCATGACATTGTACAGACACTATACTGTAAGTCTGATACATGTACTCATGACATTGTACAGACACTATGAGTCTGATACATATACTCATGACATTCTACAGGCACTATAAGTCTGATACATGTACTCATGACATTGTACAAACACTATACGTCTGATACATGTACTCATGACATTGTACAGACACTATAAGTCTGATACATGTACTCATGACATTGTACAGACACTATAAGTCTGATACATGTACTCATGACATTGTACAGACACTATAAGTCTGATACATATACTCATGACATTGTACGGACACTATAAGCCTGATACATATACTCATGACATTGTACGGACACTATAAGTCTGATACATCTACTCATGACATTGTACAGACACTATAAGTCTGATACATCTACTCATGACATTGCACAGACACTATAAGTCTGATACATGTAATCATGACATTGTACAGACACTATAAGTCTGATACATATACTCATGACATTGTACGGACACTATAAGCCTGATACATATACTCATGACATTGTACGGACACTATAAGTCTGATACATCTACTCATGACATTGTACAGACACTATAAGTCTGATACATCTACTCATGACATTGCACAGACACTATAAGTCTGATACATGTAATCATGACATTGTACAGACACTATAAGTCTGATACAAGTACTCATGACATTGTACAGACACTATAAGTCTGATACATGTATTCAAGACATTGTACAGACACTATAAGTCTGATACATATGTACTTATGACATTGTACAGACACTATAAGTCTGATACATATACTCATGACATTGTACGGACACTATAAGTCTGATACATATACTCTTGACATTGTACAGACACTATAAGTCTGATACATATACTCATGACATTGTACAGACACTATAAGTCTGATACATATACTCATGACATTGTACAGACACTATAAGTCTGATACATATACTCTTGACATTGTACAGACACTATAGGGGTAAACTGGGGTAAAAACGCCCGATTTTGAGGTTTTTGGTAAATATCTCTGTACACCTTGCAGACCTTAGGAAACAAAAGTGTGGCTTTTTGCAATATATGTCTCCTTTATAATTTGCTTATATAACATCATGGTTACGAAATTGATAAGGTGGAATTTGCCACAGTTTTCGACACCAATTTTGGCGGGCATTTTTACCTGGGTCTGGGGGTAAAAACGCCCACCCCTATCCTTTAAGAAAAATGACTATTCCACAGGTTCCCCTGTGGTAAAGTTATTATTTTCCTTTTATTTTTTGATGTAATTTTGAGGAATGCAGCCTCAACTACCACAAACATCTCAATCACAGCTGGAGGACTATGAATATGAAGTCATTTACAGTACCTGACACAAATGTATGTGAAAGTGAAACATTAACGACAGCACAATGAGCATGGGCTTGCACATTGGCTTGTCACTCTGGAGAGTCAACAAAGATACAACTGGTTATAAAGGCTTTGGGTCCTTGCAAACTAGAAGCCATGATGACTTTGTGAACCTTTTTTTTTCTTTGGCACTGCATCTTCATCTGCTACAAACAAGTTTTTACTTGTCTTCCTCTTTCAAACCCCACTCACGTGTTGCTATCGGAATGATAGACTGCAACTTGCAATGCAAAGTGAAACGATACTCTACAGTACTTCATCTCTGAGTCTACAGAATGTTATCATTTTGTTTTGGCTTACTGGAATGGTACCATGGGGATGCATGTATTACATAGTCAAATGAGTTAAAACATTGGGATAGCATCATTTGTTCAATTAAGTAATCCTCATTATTTATAACTGCCACATACTCTCCCACATATTTACTTGCAGTGATGTTTTCAGATGATCTTATTCTGGAGTCCTTGGTGAAGCTACCTGAAGTGAAACTGAGGATCCTTCAGATATTAATTTTGCCTCTTAGATGTGTCTTGGGTTGTATGTTTGTTTGCTTGTTTGTCTGTTTGTGGTACATCTATGTTCTCTAACTTGTACATGTATTGTACATGTGAAAGCACATTTGCATTGCAATGAAGAGAAACTTTCCCCCACACAGTCATTACAGTGCGATGAATGTTTGGCTGTACTCAAAAAGCTCATGTGTTATGATCTTATAGATTAAGAAACACCTGCAAATAGTTTTATGGCATTTATTAGTTTTCATCAGGTTGATTGGCAAAATGGAATTCACCTATTGTCAGTATCTTCAGTAAAATAAAGGGGGGGTTACATGATGATTGAAGAAAGTCAGTTACATCATAAAAGAAATTACGAAATTGTGGCGAACTTGAACTTGAATCTGAATAATACCTGGAGAACATTAAGTAAGAATTAAATTGTCAAATCTATGTAGTTGGTGTCTAATAGCTAATTATTGATAGGTAATAGCTGTAGAAAGGTCTATTATTGTGATGGTTGAAGATAAATGAGGATTTAATTATAGTTGTATGTGAAGGATGTTGCTGGGCGTTTTTACCCCGTGGCAGTTGATTTTGCCCGGGGTAAAAACGCCCACTTAAATCTCGGGTATTAAGCATACATAAAAATAGATGTTGATATACTGATTAAGCATACTGCTGTAAGTAACCCTTCTTAACATATATCAACTAAGAAATGATAAAAAATAAACATCATTTACATACAGGGTAAATATGAACTGATGAAGGCTAAACCTGTGACGGGGATTTTTCAAAAATTTTTTCGTCACATTTTTTTCATCAGTTCCTCAATACCTCTGAAATATGTTAATAATTTTTTTTCTTTTTATCATTACTATATATTATTATTGTTGTCAACATAAATATGTTCCATTCTATATCACACATCATGTAATTTTTTACTGGCACAGAAAAAAAGTTTTCCGGGCGTTTTTACCCCATGGGCGTTTTTACCCCAGGTTACCCCTAAGTCTGATACATATAATCATGACATTGTACAGACACTATAAGTCTGATACATGTACTCATGACATTGTACAGACACTATAAGTCTGATACATATACTCATGACATTGTATGGACACTATAAGTCTGATAAATATACTCATGACATTGTACAAACACTATAAGTCTCATACATGTACTCATGACATTGTACAGACACTATACTGTAAGTCTGATACATGTACTCATGACATTGTACTGACACTATAAGTCTGCAATGCATCTACTCATGACATTGTACAGACACTATAAGTCTGATACATATACTCATGACATTGTACAGACACTATAAGTCTGATACATATACTCATGACATTGTACAGACACTATAAGTCTGATACATGTACTCATGACATTGTACAGACACTATACTGTAAGTCTGATACATGTACTCATGACAATGTACGGACACTATAAGTCTGCAATGCATCTACTCATGACATTGTACAGACACTATAAGTCTGATACATATACTCATGACATTGTAGAGACACTATAAGTCTGATACATATACTCATGACATTGTACAGACACTATAAGTCTGATACATATACTCATGACATTGTACAGACATATACTGTAAGTCTGATACATGTACTCATGACATTGTACGGACACTATAAGTCTGCAATGAATCTACTCATGACATTGTACAGACACTATAAGTCTGATACATATACTCATGACATTGTACAGACACTATAAGTCTGATACATGTACTCATGACATTGTACAGACACTATACTATAAGTCTGATACATATACTCATGACATTGTACAGACACTATAAGTCTGATACATGTACTCATGACATTGTACAGACACTATACTGTAAGTCTGAAACATGTACTCATGACATTGTACAGACACTATAAGTCTGATACATGTACTCATGACATTGTACAGACACTATAAGTCTGATACATCTACTCATGACATTGTACAGACACTATAAGTCTGATACATGTACTCAAGACATTGTACAGACACTATAAGTCTGATACATATGTACTCATGACATTGTACAGACACTATAAGTCTGATACAAGTACTCATGACATTGTACAGACACTATAAGTCTGATACATGTACTCAAGACATTGTACAGACACTATAAGTCTGATACATGTACTCAAGACATTGTACAGACACTATAAGTCTGATACATATGTATTCATGACATTGTACAAACACTATAAGTCTGATACATGTACTCATGACATTGTACGGACACTATAAGTCTGACACATATACTCTTGACATTGTACAGACACTATAAGTCTGATACATATACTCATGCCATTGTACAGACACTATAAGTCTGATACATATACTCATGACATTGTACGGACACTATAAGTCTGATACATATACTCTTGACATTGTACAGACACTATAAGTCTGATATATACTCATGACATTGTACAAACACTATAAGTCTGATACATGTACTCATGACATTGTACAGACACTATAAGTCTGATACATATACTCATGACATTGTACAGACACTATAAGTCTGATACATGTACTCATGACATTGTACAGACACTATAAGTCTGATACATGTACTCATGACATTGTACAGACACTATAAGTCTGATACATGTACTCTGACATTGTACAGACACTATAAGTCTGATACATGTAGTCATGACATTGTAGAGACACTATAAGTCTGATACATGTACTCATGACATTGTACAGACATTATAAGTCTGATACATGTACTCATGACATTGTACAGACACTATAAGTCTGATACATGTAGTCATGACATTGTACAGACACTATAAGTCTGATACATGTACTCATGACATTGTACAGACATTATAAGTCTGATACCTGTACTCATGACATTGTACAGACATTATAAGTCTGATACATGTACTCATGACATTGTAGAGACACTATAAGTCTGATACATGTACTCATGACATTTTACAGACACTATAAGTCTGATACATGTACTCATGACATTGTACAGACACTATAAGTCTGATACATGTACTCATGACATTGTACAGACATTATAAGTCTGATACCTGTACTCATGACATTGTACAGACACTATAAGTCTGATTCATGTACTCATGACATTGTAGAGACATTATAAGTCTGATACATGTACTCATGACATTGTACAGACACTATAAGTCTGATACATGTACTCATGACATTGTACAGACACTATAAGTCTGATACATGTCTTCATGACATTGTACAGACACTACAAGTCTGATACATGTACTCATGACATTGTACAGACACTATAAGTCTGATACATGTACTCATGACATTGTACAGACTCTATAAGTCTGATACATGTACTCATGACATTGTACAGACACTATAAGTCTGATACCTGTACTCATGACATTGTACAGACACTATAAGCCTGGTTCATATACTCATGACATTATACAGACACTATAAGTCTGATACATGTACTCAAGACATTGTACATACACTATAAGTCTGATACCTGTACTCAAGACATTGTACCGACACTATAAGCATGATACATGTACTCAAGATACACTACACATCTGGCACATGTACTTATGAGTCTTTCATTGTCCTCACACAACATGTCTGATAGATTTAGTCATGATATTGTTATCATGCAAGAAGTGTTGTTAATGGACTAATGACACTGTACTCACACTACAAGTCTGTTGTTTGCATACATGACATTGTACTCACACTAACACTTTGGTAAATGTGCTATGACATTGTGCTGACACTAAAAGTCTGGCCCTATTATCTTTAAAACATCTACCTGTAACGAGTCCACACATGTCCTAAAGAGGTTTCTGAGACCATTCTCTGTAACATTCTTCCCTTGACACTGTAGAAACACAACACTTGTTGGATGCTTCTCCCCAATCTGAGTCAACTGGTAATCAGAAAGATGTTTTTTCTCCAAGTGGATAAATCTCCCTGTTTAGAAAATAATGTAAGAGGTCAAGCAAGTCTGAACACCAAAACAAGTCAGAGTCATTTGGGGGGGGGAGGGGGGGAACATGCAAATGACCACAATTACGGCACACACTTGGTATGTTTAATACGTGCCACAAAATACAAAACCATCTGTTGGAATTATTAGGGAGCATGTAAAATCAGGTGACTTTAATGTATGCATTATTCATACATAAATATGCAACATCAACAAGGAGGTGAGGGTGACAAGAGTACTTTTTTTCATTAACTGTAAGAGAGGCTGCAAGTATGAACCTCTCTCTTATGTTCTGATCCTTGAAAACTATCACAATATCCAACCTCAGTACGTATATTTATTAGCCTTGCTTGAATTTGACTTGGTTCCAATACAATTAATACATATTAACAGGTGCAGCTACACCTGTAATGTTGCTGTAGAACCTGTTTTTTTATACAATAAGGCAAGACAGTTTCTCACTGGCAAATTTGTATTACAGAAACTATAAGCAAGGAATATCACCCATTTAAAACTGTTGACATGACCAACTGGCCTTCCTTAAAACAATAAGTGTTTTCTCCCCTTGTTTAACATGTACTGTTCACATAAAGCAATGATCTTAAAGATGTAACTGGCAGATCCAAATCTTCCATTAAAATGCATTCCAGGGCTCCTTCCTTTTGATTTGCAAAGACTTTATGCTATGTATGGGTTAATAATATGATATACCCTACCCAGACAAAAGAAAGGTGTGGCTTGAAATATGGCATTTTCAGGGGAGGCAATAAAGCATAAATTTGTCATGTAAAATGTTAGACTTAAAAGTGTCAGTTCCTGCAAAGTTCACAGATGATGGTATTACCACAGCAATCTACTGTATAGAAGTGCAGGAACACATCCTCTCAAGGGCAATATGTTCAAAACACACTGATGTATGATACTGGGTGGTGATAATGGTCTTGAACAAGCAGATATTGTAACTTACAGCATTTACAGTACAATCCTTTGCAAGAACTATTTTCAATTCAATTCACTTTACTCCAATCAATGCACATAAAATTCAGATAACATACAGTATATGGTAAGTATGACATAAGAAATATACAAGAGCATTGATTGAGGAGTTCCCAAAGAAAGTTTAAAAACAAAACTTGTGGGGAAGGGAACCCCTATAATAATTAAATAGAAATGATAACAACAATGGGCAAAATTAACATCAAACAGAAAAACACAAACTACACAACAAGATACAGTACAACACCAAACACCTGTTCCCCTACTCTGCTAAACAAAACTGAGATAACTTTACATATATTTAGAAAGTTCCCTTTTGAAGTGATTCTTAAAGTGGGTATAAGAGGATGTCCCTCTCAAATTTTCATTAAGTGAATTCCAAATCTGGGGGCCTGAAACGCAGATACTACAATAGTGGGAAGAGGTCAAGCGCTGGAGAGGTAAATTGAAATGGTCATTTCATCTGGTGCTATAGCTATGAATAGAGTTACAGACTGTGAAAAGATTATCAAAACAGTTACTGTACAAAGGAGCCTATTGTTGTATTGATAAACAAAACAAGCTATTTGGAGTTTGTTGATGTCAGAGACTTTCAAGGTATTCAGAGAAGAAAAGATTGGGTTGCTTCTGGTGTTACTATTTGTATGGGCAATAAAACAAATGGCTCTTTTTTGAAGCGACATGAGTTTCTGTAGGCGTGATGAGTAATTATTTCCCCAGACAATGTTAAAATTATAAGTAAAATAAGGTAAAATAACAGCGTTATAGATCAAAAGCAGTATGTTACAAGGGAGGTTGTGTCTTAGTTTGTTCAATATACCTACTCCTCAGGATATCTTACTTGAAATGTAATCAACATGAGGTTCCCACCTTAAATGCTTATCTGTAAGAATTCCTAAAATTTTAGCATGTAAATGGAATGAAATCATTCTTAATTAAAATACCTTGACACTCTGCAGGCACATTTTTACCACGGAAGAAAACATCACTGAACAAGTGATGTTTATATTAGGGAATAGCTTATTAACCTGAAACCACAGACAAATATTTTTTAACTCTTGCACAACCGTAGAAATAATATTAGCAGAATTGTCATCTGAATAAAAAAGATTTGTGTCATCAGCATAAGTAATCATTGTAAGTTTCATGCTAGAACGATGAAGATCATTAACATACATTAAAAACAGAAGAGGGCCAAGAATGGAATCCTGGGGAACCCCACACTGAACGTTTTTAGGCACTGAATAATGATTATTGTTGCTGAAATTGATAGCTATTACAGAGATAATTATGTAACCATGTATATACTGTATTTGCAATTTATGAATGTCCACCTCTCTCCCTTTGGGATTCTTAGTTACTGCTGATATAAATACCACTCGCTACTTACAAAGAGAGTCATCCATGGCAACACAATAGAACCCTTGACACACTTGAGCACAGCTGACCAGATCAGGATGTCTGAGGTGTGAGAAGATACGAAGTAGGATCTCATCAGGAAGAAGCTGCCAGATGGAATGGTGCTGTCTCTCACGAGGACTCTAAGAAGGTAGGAAGAAAATATAAAGAACAGACACAGAAACACTTTAGAATTGGCTTCAGAGAAGCTCGTTATCTCTAAAGGCAGAGAATACAAGTGTAGTATTGAGTCCAGTGCCTTTGAGTCCAGTGCCTTTTGAGTCCAGTGCCTTTGAGTCCAGTGCCTTTGAGTCCAGTGCCTTTGAGTCCAGTGCTTTTGAGTCCAGTGCCTTTGAGTCCAGTGTCTTTGAGTCCAGTGCCTTTGAGTCCAATGCCTTTGAGTCCAGTGTCTTTGAGTCCAGTGCCACTCTTTTAAGTTTACGGTTATCATCAACTCTTCCAGTTTCTTACCAAAGTCAGTTGCCATGGGTGTTACTAAATAAAGAATCAGCAAAGGATCTGTGTCATGGATGGATATGACAAATTTACAGTTTTTACTGTTTGGTATTCTTATCAGATTTTTATCTAATGTAACTTCACAAATAATCTAATGTAGAAACAACAGCTCTGTTAGTTTCCTTGTTTAGCTGATACTGTATGTGTTATTTTCAAGCAATTTTTTGTTTCTGTCTGTACAGCAAAACAGTTGTATTTCCAGGCATCATGGATCATGGACAGATAGCAAAGGTCAACCCAGGGGTCAACTTGCTTGGAGAAAAATCAAAAGTTACCTGCTAAATGCTACCTATTAGCAGGAATCTACACTTACTTTCAAACTCACTTGCCAAGTCGGGTAAGCAACAACAGAAATTCACTTGCCCTGGCATTTTTTTCACTTGCCCTTATGCTTGGGCAGACAAAATATTGATTTCCCACATGGTTTACAGTCACACAGCTAGGAGACAACAATCCTTAGAATTAGTCTTCAAAATTACTGCATTGCACCCTTCTGCTACCTTTGGAGATGAAAAAGTATTTTCACATTTACAGTAATAAACACTGTTTTAATTTAAGGGTTCTCCTCCAAATAGTCTGGGAACCCTTGCTTTTTTTTCAAGAGTGGTGTGATTAGTGAAATACATTTTCATATTTTTCCTTCCTACTATGGGAAAACATCTTTTCTTTTCACTTCAAGTTTTGAGATAGGAGTTACTAAGCCTACTTGCTCATTTGGGCAAGGTGGAACAGGAGAGAGCTTGCCCTGGAAAATTTTTACTTGGCCCGAGCAACCAGGCAAGTGTTAATGTAGAGCCCTGCCTATTAGCTACACGATACCTCACAATACATTCCTTCTTACTGTAGGTTGAGGGCATGATTTGTCATGGACTGACACATTTCTTGTCAGGGACGGACATGCTTCTTCTCATGGATGGAACATTAGCAAAATGTTTGAATTTTGGTGTTTATTTTTAATTGCAGAGTTTGACACCATTCTCAGTGCAGGGGGTAAATGTGAATAGATATTGTAAGTCCATTGCTCTGCAAACACTAATTTATCCTTTTATTTCTTCCATTTAGTCATAGGGATGTTAAAAATAGTTTGTCATGGACAGACTATTGATACCGTGCCTGTCCATCACAGAATTTCTATTTTAAATACAGCAAGTATGGTATTACCAAAGTTTTATCTAATGGCTACACAGTGGAGGAGATATTAAGTAACTGATAACTCAGGTTTTTTCTTTTTTTTTCAAAAAATATTTACTATGCTGAGAAAGAAAATCATGCGTTTTGTGTCATTGACGGACATTGTTGCATCAAACATAACCATGTGAAAAGTTAAAACACACCAAGATTTTCCTATTGAATAAAGTCCTCCCTCTCAACATAATCACACAAAACTTAGATTGGTTCATGACTAAAATAATTATTATGATTGAGTACCAGGGTTGTAGCGAGAAAGATGGGAGTATAGGACCCAAATTGCGGGAATAACTAAGAATAGCATCATCATCGGATGGCTTGCAGTGTACAGTAAAATTAGGACAATAGCACTTCCTGTGTCTTTTCTCAGTTTAACATCCTATATTCAATGTCATATTCTGATTTATTAGGGTAACAATACTTTGTTCGATAGTACTTTCTTGGTTCAACATTTTCTGCTTAAAAATGGGAATATCTGAAAGAGATTCGGTGGTAAGTACCAAGCAGATTTAGGAGGGTAAGAGAGGTGAGAGGGTGAGAAATTTGTGAGGATCGAGGAAGCTTCCTTTTAGTGTGAGGATGGGTCGGCAATAACTAGTGGGGATCATTACCGTCCCTCGCCGACCCTTGTAGAGCTACAACCCTGGTCTGTACATAACATGCTTGTTAAAAGCCCATACATAAAATGGTACATTCCAAAACATTTGGACATTGTCAAGTCTTTTCTGTATTTCAGTAAGTACTAAGTACACTAGTCATGTCTATCAACAGTAAAGGGCAAATTCAACATTGCACCGTACCCTTCAATAAAAATTTTGGTCCCACAGTCACCATCTTACCGATCACCCTCAAATAATGTTCAAACTACTTTTCAAATAGTACCATGCAAAATGAAAATAAAAAGAAAAAATTAAGCACTTCAAAGGCTCTGAATATAACCCATTTACAGTAAGCAGAGCACCTTGGAGGCTGTAGACAGTACAAAACCAGTAACCCTCCTGATGATTTGTGATTCCATCAAAAAATTCATTTTATGTCATACCAAGTCATTACAAAATATCTTCATGGAACATCCCACACTCACACTTCATGACGACTTGAAATTTCCCCCATAAATTTGGTTCATTCTGTGAGAGTACATACTGTACCAAAGTCCAAATGATTTTTTTTTTTTTTTTTATGATATCATGAGTTCTTGAGTTCTCAGAATCTAATCACTGGATTTCAAGACATTAGTCCTGCTTTCTCATTGAATCTTACAACACTGTAACATTGGGTATTTCCAAGGAACTCTCACATGATCTTGTTGCCATCACATAATCTAAAACATTCTCACAAACGAATTGGGCACTTACATCTAATATTAGCTTCAGAGTCAGAGGTCCTGTAACTAAAGAAGCTCTTGTGATGCCAGATTCTAATGGTAAAGAAATAGAGAGAAAAAAGCACATTTATATGTAACATGAAAATATTTTATAATATGACTGAAGTGGATAGGGCAGCAAGTAAAGAATGAAACAACTGCAAAAGTCCCAACAAAACGTTGATGTCCAGCACGTGTGGCAAATTACTGTACATGTACCACCAGCATTAGTCTCGAGTGCATTCAAGCTAGTTTAGGGTGGGATGTCAAGATGATTAAATCTGGAATATTAATATTTCTCTACACTACATATATTTAAATTTAACCTTTACTGAGCCCGTAAATTGTCCTCGTCCTCCCATGATACCAATGACAAGCTTATAAAGTTTCAAACAAAACATAAATATATATGAAGGACTTATAACAATTACCAAACATTTTTGAAGATTGCACACTGAAGAAATCCCCGCTCGCACCTGGCTCCATGGAATAGTTTTGTTGAATGGCTGACCATGGTCTTGACCTCTGACCTTTACTTCCTCCATCTAATGACTCTTTCTTGACCTTAGCAGATGCAGGCCTCTGCTTCTTACTCATCTTCCTTTCAGGACTAGAAAATCTCTGATTGACTTTTTTGGGACGTGATGGTATTAGGTTGGATGACTGGGGCCATCGGGACTTGTACTGATTGGAAGCACTAGTTCTTGACTGTGATGCACTTTTAGGTCTTTCTTCCTGAGACTTGGTTTTCACAGATCCTCTGCCCTTATTTCCCTTACCTGTGGCATCATGCCCCTCAGCTAGAGGGTTCAAAGAGTGATCATGTGGATTTAAAGTTGATGTATTAATGCTAAGGTTCACAAAACCATCAGATGGAGGTAAAATGCCTTGAGATTGGAAGGTTACATCATCTTTCCTACCATGCAATAATTCTGGGTGAGATGTTAATAAATCATGATAGCCTTTAACAGTTGCATGAGAACCATTGACCATGTACTCGCTTCCCCCATCCCCCCCTTCTCCAAAGCTCTCAGTGGGGTAAAACTGAGAAATCTTTTCCATTAAAACACTTTCATCATCCTCATCATCACCTCTTCTTTGATGTCTTTCATCCATCTCACATGCTAAGTGATCATAATTATGCATATTGTTACCATTTTGCATGATTCCTGATGGTATCTCTGTGAAAAATGTATTCTGGTCTATCTCTGTTGATGTGTTGATAGAACCAAGACTCAGTCTTAAATCATTTTCTTGCATGACACCTTGGCTCCTGCCCTCATCCTCTTCCTCCTCAGAAAGTACTTCTACCAGCCTGTCTTTCTCTCGTTCTCTCTGATGGTGACGTTGTACCCCCTTCCTATGTTCCTCTGGAGTCCTTGGGCGTCGGGTACCCCTTACTTTCCGTTTAGCTTCCTTGGTTGGTTCTGTTTGCATTTTCTGTACACTGTCACAATCCACTTGATGCAAACATTGTGACACTGGCTGAGGAAAATCCAAATCATTCATGGCATCAATGCTAGATGGTTTCACGTTCCGGAAAAAGTTGAAAGTCTGTCCCGCATCTTTCCTAGTACAAATATCACTTACTGAAACGTTTGAGGCAACCTCACCTTGAAAGGACTCCTGTATGTATTCTTCACCACCCTCTCCTTGAAATGCAAGACTTTGCTTCTCATCATGGTACCCTCTCATATCCCTTTCTTCCTCTTTCTCCTTTAATTCCTCTATTTCATCAGTGCCATCTGTTTCTTTTCTTTCAGTATGACTACAGGAACCTTCACTGAAGTGATCCTGAAAGTGTAAATCTTTCCTTTGATCACTCTTTTCAGAGCTTTCATTATTTTCCTCTCTTTCTGCAAACCTAACAACTTTAATAGGAGAGTAAGCACGGTCACTTGGCCGGTGGGTCTCAAACCCCATCTCACCCTCCCACTGACTAATACCTGAAGACTGTGACACCATAGCATCCAAACTGTGAATCTCATGACTGCTACTCTCTGAATCATTGCTAAGTACATCTTCTATTTTGGTGTCATCATGAGCAATGTTCTCATACCCCAAGTGCTTTAACTGATCTGATGAATACGTTGCAGAGTGTACTTTACTCACAAAGGGTCCACAATCCTCTTGAACATAGTGATAGCCATTCACCAATTGGCTAGATGTGAACAATCTTTTCTCATCATTAGGAGAATTTGCAAACTTCTCTGTCTGTTTGTGACCCTTAGAATGAGTTAACCCTTCCCCTAAACCTTGCCCACTGCTTTGCCAATCATATGTAAACTTTGACCTGACCAAATGACTTTCCTTTGTTTCAGCAGTGTCTTTGTTTAGTATCTTTTGTGTCAATCTCTTGATGTAATCTTTTAAGATATCATCTCCTTGTTTAGCAGCAGCACAAAGAGCTCCAAGATTAAACTCATCTTCCTCTTGAACCTCCTCATTGTTCTCATCTTCATGGTTACCTTGCTTAGCATGAGCTCCACTGAAAACATCTTCCTCAATTGTGTGGACAATTGAATCAATTTTACTGTGACCTATCTCACCCCCTTCACTTTGGTTCTCCAAACTACCATCCTTCCTTTCTAATAAGCAATGTCCAATTTCTTTTTGCTGGGAATTCTTATTCTCAAAACTCTCATTACAATCTACTGCACTCACTTCTACATCATTTTCTTTTCCTGTTAAATTCTTTTCAAGATTGTTTTGATAACCTCTGATATTTGCACTTTCATCCAGCAGTTTGATTCTAGCACCCCTTTCTTCCCCATTGCCCCTACTTCCCTTTCCAAGCATCTTAGAAACATTACCAAATGTGTCAAACCTTTCCCTCAACTCCTCATGAAGCTGTGATTTGACTTTTCTAACCTGCCTCATCTCATACAGCATATTATCAACACCAAAAGCATTATGCTCCATGGCAGCCTTCTGGGCATCTTGGTATGAATGGCCTACAAGAGCCCTCCCCCGGGGATAATCATACCGCCTCTCAAGTCGGAAGACCTCATACAAATCATCCTCCTTTATCTGTTCCTGGGGTTGTTCCTTGGTGCCCATCTTGAAAAGTCCATGTTCTGCTTGGATAACCATTGGTACAGAAACTGGAGCCAAGTAAGCACCATTGTTCACATGTTCATCCCTGCTCCATGTTAATGATTCATATTTATCTTCTCTGGAATCTCTGATTGACCTTTCACCACTTTTTACTTCTTTTCCTTGCATGCTAAAGGTGTTTCTCAAAGCATGCTTTCTGCTGACTTCTAACTGATTCCTATCATCAACATGGTTGCTTTCACCGATTATACCACCATTTACATATTGCTGACTTCTAACTTTTGGTCTTGCTCCAGGTTCAACTTTATTATCCTTCTTATTATACAATGACTGCTGTCCTCCTTTTCCTGGGGTAACATTGCCCCCACTGGCAGCCCCCAGTATTCTCCTTGGGGAGGATGAGACTCTAAGGAGTGAAACATGTCCATTAGGGGTTTCCTTTGAGTACTGACTTTTATTGACAGATTTTCTGGCTAATATATTTCCCTTCTTATTTCTCTGACTTTTTTGGACTGGCTCTTTTGATTCTGTCAATGATGAAGAGAGTGGATAAGATTGCTGTGGTGGATGAGGCTGTGGCTTAGGAGCAAAGCCATTTTTCTCAAAGTATGCCAATCTCTTTTCTCTCAATAACCTTCTATCTTTTGTTCTTTCAGTTTCCATGAGCAAGTAGAGGCGGCTCCAATCTGATCCTAAAGAAAAAATGAACGAAAAGAATAGAAGTACATTGTTACAGTAATATATTAACGAAACATTTTGCAACATACAATGAAATACAAATTTGAAAGATGAGCATATGCTATGACACAAATATTATATGATCTTTTTCATTTTTTTTTAGATCAAAAAGGCCCGTGCCTTTTGTGGGTGAAATTAAAATACTGTAGTATCATTTAAGATCACTTATGTACAGTTTAACCAGAGCTGTCAGTTTTTCAGAATTCCTGGAAAAGCTCTTCAACCCCCAAAAAATGCCTACTGTACTGTACAGGAATAAATTTCTTCTTGCCGTTTTACTTATTTTCCCAAAATTATTAATGGAGCATTCCAATGTTGAGCATCATGTGTAATAATACTATTTTCGAACATAAATTAGCACAGCTGGTTGAGATTGCTGACTGAACAGGCACGGCCATTTGCTCTGCATGAATGATTGTTCATGGTATGCTGTACTGTACCTGCGTTGTACCCCAGGAGAAAATTCCAGTTGAAACCAGTTGGAATTTTGAACTGGTTCCAATTGTTTTCAACTGGTCTCAACTGTTTCTACAGGAGAATGATCACTTTCAACTGGTCAAGATTTGCCCTGATCAGTGGGAATTTCCAATTGGCCCCAACTGTTTTCAACTGGACCAACTGGTTTCTTACTTAACCCAACTGTTTCTGACTATTCCAACTGGATAAGGGGTGTATCTAGGAAGTTTCAAAAGAAGGGCGCCAAGTTTGGTTAATCACTGTCCTGGGGGAGGGGTGAAAGGGGAAGGGTTACTTTCGAAAAGTTTTGCTTTTGGAAGAGAGCTGAGATGCAAAATGGTCCTGTGTTTGAAAAAAATTCTTTTGCCTCATTTTTTTGCACACTTGATGGCCAATAGGGGGAAACATTTTGCGCCCGAGGGACATCTGTTGTGCCCGCACTGGATCCGCTACTACAACTAGATCAAAGGAATTAATAAAATTCTACACATTTTTCATGATAAAATCTTCCTATAATTTATACATGTATAGCTGTGTTTACTGAAGAGTAAAGAGGGATCATAATATCCTCATTTTTTTTTCCCCTTTTCCCCTCTCCTCATTTTTTTTTTTCCTCATTTTTTTTTTCCCCTCCCGTAACCCTAACACAGGGCTTACAAAAATATGACTGTATTGGTTACAACACGCGTCTCCTTTTCTTCACATTTTTTCAATGCCACTACCCCCAATTAACCCCTATCTTTACGTACTTTCCCCTTCCAAATCACCTTCAAATACCTGGCACTTTATCTCTTTCACTACTTGCTAACCTCTTTAATTATTAGCCACCCTGAGACATACTGTATCCTTCTATAGTGTACTATACTGTACCATGCAGGGATGAGTTGCTGTTTGACTGACTTTTCCCAGGTAGCTGCCACTCTAATTGTCTATGTAAGGACCATGTATGGGGAGCAATTTGCGACCGGCTATATTATGTGTCTTTACTGAGGACTAAGCCTAGGCCCTAATCCATCACTTCTTCACCTTCTTGTATACTTGGGGCTCTAAAAAAAGATCACGCCTGCAAAAAGCTGGACGCAAAGACGCATTGCGTCCGCGAAAATCATGTCACAGCTCGAAATTTTCATCCTAGTCCCAAATTAAATAGACCAGCTATAAACTCCATTCTTTATTATCAAATCACTAAAATATCGGTTGCTAGTCAATCAGCAAATATTGGAAGAAATGTTTCAACTTGCATGCAGCTTTTTGCAGAAAACTACCATCGTACCACATATAATCTCCTTAATATTGACATCGTATAGTACTGTCTTCTGTCACGGCACAGGTCTTATGTACATTGATCCTCAGTATATAAACCAACTTCAGAGCCTGTTCCCTTAAGAAGGGAAACATACATTTTCTCAATGAAAAGCATCACAAGGTCATTATTACGTAGTAGCTTGTTTACAAGATTCTGGCCATTGGCTTGTTGTGAAAAAGTATATAAACCCTCTGTAATAAAATGCCCGAATGTTCGCAAAAGTTTGGACCAGTTAATTTAGCTTTTAAAACCTACATAAAACATGTCATAATTTTGATAAAGCTCCCCGAAAAGCTTTCACTTGAATTAATCGTACTTATGAACTCATATTCGCAATATGTCAGCCCCCGTACTTGCGAGTGCAACATTAAAATCACCTCGGAATAGGCGCACAGTAGGTTGTGCAAAAGTTACAACAATCGCCTAAACTAGGCCTAGGCTACACCGCACACTCCATCATCTTGAGTGTCAAAAAAAGAAAAAGGACCTCGATTAACAGTTTAATTTGTCTTTATTATGCAAATCAACCCAACGTCATGTCTGCAGTAGTTAGGTAAGACTATTGGCACTGTTAATGTTCATGAAAAGTCATGGACTGAACCATGCTGATATGTACATATTTACTGTTCTCCAAAATGGCCATCATGCAAAGTTTTCTAATAGACTGAAAGGTGCCAGGATGTCAACACCAGGCCTGGGCGCAGAATTTTTTCCAGGACCACTGGGGGCGATTTTCGGAAATCTCCACTGAAATCATGAAAAATGATGCTTAGGTTAGGATTAAGGTTAGGGTTAGGGTAAAAAAAATGAAATTGCCCCCATTTGTCCTGGCAAAGAAAAAAAAAAAAAAACTAGAACAGCAATGCTGTTGTGTAGCTCACACAATTTCTCTTGTCTGTTAAAAATAGAAACTCACAAAACCAAATTTTATCATCTATTCATCTGCTTCCAAAAAACCTCTTTACCTTACAAAGGCAAATGGGAGGAAAGAGAGGAGCGTTATTAATAATAGAAATCAAAACCCATCTGTAAAATCACAAATGTGTTAAGGAATGTAAACCTGCAACTGACATAGTTTTATGACAGATAGCTACAAATATCAGGGTTTCCCCTGGCATTCTTTTTGTGAGGCGGCCACCTCACAGTTTTTGGCTACCACCTCACAGAAATTTGCTATCATTGCCACCTGCACTGTACTAACTATACAAGTATTGATGGTTGTCCCTCACTGTTGGTACCAAAGTTGGCACCATATTACCTCAAACCACCTCACACTCTTATAAACCCAGGGTAAACCATGAATATCACTGTATATTTTCTCATATCAAGCAAGCCTGCAAAGGCTGTATACACTTTTATTAGCAGCAAGACTGAAAAAAAGTTTGTATGATGTACCTATAAACTGTTCAAGTATTGCAAAGTAGGCCTACATTTAATCGCACCTTCGATTCCACTTAGAAGTAAACACTGCATGGGTTTGCACTGATCAAAATAAAACAGACTCTCAAAAAGCTCCTACTGTACTTGAACTCAAAACAGTTAAATTGCAATTACTTGACTTGACCAACTCAATTGAACAGAACAGAATGGGAGATATCCCCACCATTAATAAGTTAAGCCTATTTCCTTTCATGTATTAAGCCACACTGACCACAGAGTTAATTGCTTCAGACTGTAGAGGCTACTTGATGAACAAACACATGTGTGTTGATGGATTGAATTTCAAACAGCCGGCATATCCATTTGCAAGATAACAACTGAACACAAAACCAAGCACACTGCTATCAGTATAATGGATGAACAGCTAACTGTTCAGCAGGCACAGTGAACTCAGCTCTACAAAAGTGGCTTTAAAACCCAACTTAACTTTCCTATAATGGAATGCAAATAGGTAGGTGTTAATGCTCTGCTGACAAACAATCATATCCCAAAATTTCAGCCCAAAATCTCCTCACATCAAAAAGAAGAAGACTTTTTGTTGAGAAGTTGATGCCATCAGCCCCATTTTATAACCTCACACATGTACTGTATACATGTGTGAGCTAAAAAAAAAACTTATGCGGCCCAGGCTAGATACGTGCGTGCATACGGATATGTGTGAGCTTGTGCCGAGCATCATAGTTACTTCAGCAGAAGGCAGTATGCATCGGCAGGTATGAAATGGGGCTTACGAGGCTCTTTTGAATGCACACTGCAGTCCCACACTTATCAACAGCTCTGCATGGAGGGAGAGAGTGCTCCATGTACGCAACACGTTTGCTTTGACACGTTCAAGTACCGGTACGATGTACAAAGCTTGTCAGTGAAAATTTTGCAGCATGTAGCACACAAGGAGCAAAGATATGCAAGAATCTCGTTTGTTTACATGATTACGGATGAATACACTGCCTTGAGGCCTCTGACTGGTTGAAATTTTCCTGCTCTAAATGTCAGAACACACCCCTGATTATGTTGGATAGATCAATAACACGTACAGAACCTCTGAACTTGGCGAGCTAGAAATTTGTGTTTTCAAAGAATGTGGGCCCACGAAGATTTGCAAGTTTTGCAGCCGTGAAAAAGATCATGAGCCAGTGGTGTGCTGGGAGAGAGGGGTGTGCTAATCTAAATGTCAGTTTGCTTTAAAAGCATTAATACTGGTGGCACTGACATCACTGAACAAGGAATGTATCATGCAGCCTGTTAGTGTTATGTACTGTAGGCATCCCCAAGGCTAACTGATCTAACTGTTACTGTACTTGTATTGTAAGTAATAAGTATGATGAAGGTTAGGTTAGATTAGATGAGGCTTAACGTCAGTTTCCAACCAATTGGTTCAAGTCGAGACGACCACGGCCTTTTTTCCAGTTGTGGCTCACTGGCTTGTATAAGTATGATGAAGTAACAGGCCTAGGCCTAGACTATACCTATAGTATACGGTGCCATAGTGATGTGGTACACATCGTGGCCCACAGGCATTCCGAGCAGTAAATGTATGTTATATGCACATCTAATAACAATAGTAAGTGCAACTTCAAAGTAGGCCATTTTGACTTGACGACTTCGTGGCAGCTGCATTTACCTGCGTAGCTATCGGAGTAACTGCAGAATACAATGCCCCCTAAAAAGCAACCTTTAAATATTATGGAGTTGCACTTGTACAGTCTCTGTTCCTCCTACTTTTCAAGTCTAGGCCTACCCCCCAACACAGGGCTCGAAATAACCAGCAGCACCATCAGCCATGGCTGTCGGGCCCTTACTGATGGCTGTGGTGCCCCTCAGTCAATGTCCTATGAAAAACAGTAACATAGATTAACAGCCAATTTGCTCATTTTGGCTGTGCCCTTTTTCAAGCTTATTTTGAGCCCTGCCAACAGCTTGTCTATGATGTACAGTAAGTGCTCCATAGTACATTGTTAGTGGAAAAAAGACAACCTTTAATCTGGGCTGGAGGTGCAGTCGTAGTCCCAGTGGTCGCACATGAAGCTTCCAATGTAGACTGGAGGCCCAGTCGTAGTCACTGTGGTGGAACATGAAGCCTCCAATCTGGAGTAGAGGTGCAGTCGTAGTCACAGTGGTGGAACATGAAGCTGCCAATCTGGAGCAGAGGCGCAGTCTTAGTCACAGTGGTGGAACATGAAGCCTCCAATCAGAAGCAGAGGCGCAGTCGTAGTTACAGTGGTGGAACATGAAGCCTCCAATCTGGAGCAGAGGCGCAGTCGTAGTCACAGTGGTGGAACATGAAGCCTCCAATCTGGAGCAGAGGCGCAGTCGTAGTCGCAGTGGTGGAACATGAAGGTTGTTATTTTGAGAACTACTCAATGTGAGTCATGTGTTCATTGTTTACGTCCACTGAGTTTTGGAGGTGCAGTCACGATGACTGCGACTGTGCCTCCAGAGTCTTAGTGGTACTGTATGTCTTGTGGTTGTATTCTGCAGTGCAATTGTATGTATCTACAGTAGTTAGGCTATCCATGCGGTCACAACCAGTGTTCACACTACAGCGCGGGATTGCGGGATTCCCGCCAAAAAATTGAGACTCCTGCTAAAAAATAATTCATTGTGGGGGAATTCCCGCAATGTGTTTGATACAAAGAAATGAAAAAAATGTAATGCAGCACTTCAATTAATACCAGAAATATTGCAAACATTTAAGGAAAACAGTAATAACAGAACAAAATTTCATTCAGAAATTACACTGTACATCGTTCCGATCCCCGTTTCAGCAAACCTCTTCCTTTCGTACGTGACATCGCAAAGTTGATTCAATGGGCGGATTCCCGTTTTGAATAACATTATTAACATAACATAACATAAAAGGTTAAAGGGCAAAGGAGGGCTAAGGCCCCATAAGATGCCCTGAAGTCCATACAACCTTAACTGAAAACAAATAACCAATCAACACCAAACGAGCCCAGCACAATTAGATTCTACCACACTTATGGAAGAACTTGTCAATGTTAACCTTAAAGCAGTGCACAGATGTGGAGTTAACTACCCACTCAGGCAGACTATTCCACTCTTTGACAACTCTATGCGAAATGCTGAACTTCCTAATGTCCAGCCTTGCAAAACACTTAACTAGCTTCTTAGAATGGCTTTGAACCCAAGAATCACATTGAACCTTTAAATAATTGCAAGCTGACAAAGGATTCCTTTCAGAGAGAAATTTGTACACATGAAGCATGTCCCCCCTAATCCTTCTCAACTCCAGGGTGGTAAGCCCAAGATGCTTAAGTCTAACATGATAAGGTAGGTGTCTCACCTCGGGTATAAGGCAAGTGGCTCTCCTCTGAACTTGCTCTAAAAGAAACTTGTCCTTTTCATAGAAGGGACTCCAAGCCTGGGCTGCATAGTCTAGGTGGTGTCTTACCAACTGCTTATACAGATTTAGTATAATTTCTAATACTAAAACTACTGAAATTCCTCTTGATCAATCCAAGCGCTCTATAAGCCCTAGCAGCAGCAGCTGCACACTGTCTAGATGGCTTTAAATCGCCTGTAATAACTACACCCAGATCCTTCTCAAAAGTCACATCACTCAGAATGCTACCATTCATGTTATAAACATTGCTGAAATTTTTAGGACCAAAGTGAAGGACTTTGCACTTACAGTATCTGCATTAAAAGACATTTGCCAAGTCTGAGACCAAGAACATAACCTATCCACATCTTTTTGCAGTAATGAGGCATCATCCTTATCACTAACCTTCCTACAGAGCTTAGTATCATCTGCAAACTTACTAATACTAGATGTGAGAGAGCTATCAATATCATTGATGAAAATTAAGAAAAGAAGCAGGCCAAGAACAAAACCCTGTGGAACTCCACTTGTAACTTCTTTTCAAGAAGAGAAATTACCATTAACAACAACTCCCTGAGATCTACCATTGAGCCATGAATTTATCCAGTCAGCAGAACTGCTCTTGATGCCTAACCTATGCAGTTTAACCATAAGTCTACCTAATGGAACTTTATCAAAGGCTTTTTGAAAATCAAGGTAAATGACATCAACACTGTGACCAGAATCAAGAGATAAGGCTCTGGATTTTTTAACTTACAGTACACCAAATGGTTTAATGGGGGTTCTAGGCATTACACAATCCACCAGCAAGATGTTCTCCTATGTTTTACAGTCTGAATTTACACTGTCAAACTTGCTTAAGCTCCCATAGCTTAACCGGACCAGCATTGTGCGTCTAAGTATATACCTGATGTAATATACAGTACTACTGTAGCAAATTGTTGATGGAAAATATGGCCAAAATTCCAAGGTCAATTTTTAATTCCGTACTGAACACTACAAATGCTACTTCCTCCTGGTTTTTGGTACCATAATTAGTTGGCATGGCGTCAACATGCTGACAATTATCAAAGTTTGTGAGCATTCATGGCTGAGTCAGGGTGTTGAAGTAAAGTCACTGTTTTGGACGTAACATTTGTAGCTATAGATCTGAAGCTTGCACAGCTTACACAAAACAAAGTATTGAAAGTCACTGACTATAGTAGAACAGCAGTGACTGTCAGTATGTATAATAAGTGCATTTGAATGATTTAAATCCAGTACTTAAAAAATTATGAAAAATTGAAAAAAAAATCTTAATTTTCCGTCAACACTTTTGTTACATCCAAAACGTTCTTATGTGGTTGATATGACCAATGCAACAAAATTTGATGTTTGTTTAAAACATTTTTTAAATTGACATAACTACAAACCTTATTTTCATAGTAAGTCAAGTTACTCAAATTGTTTCCCCATTTCACAGTTAACAAAAGAATTCCGTCAACATGTTACGTCCGAAACCACCGTTACGTCCGAAACAAATATTTGGATGAATGTTCCCAGAATTTTTAGTAAAGATACTCTAGTAGGGTAAAAGAGTTCTTATCCATTTCTATCTTTGGAGAGTCATGCTCTACAGCTAATCATTCACTCCATTTTGTGATCTTTTGTACAATATGGGTGGAAACTTGTTTTGGACGTAATGGCTCCGGGTGTTGACAGAATTCCAACATTTTATGTTTGCTATTTCATATTATTAAAAGGAATTGGTCATTGCTTTGTCATCTGATAATATTAGTAGGTATATTATGTGAATACATTGTAACCACCCTGGTAGGAAATGGTTTCCAAACATGAGGTGCACATGTCTGGTCAAAAATGGGAATGATTGCCCTAATTCCGATCATTTGGTGTAAACTTTTAAAAAATAGGACAAATGTGTCTTTTGAGACCTTATCAAAGTCACTTTTGTTCTGTCCACAAACTTGAATCAGATTCTTTGCAGTTGTTAAACTCTACATGTCTTACATGTACCAAAAACTTAGTATCATATTGTGTGCCCTCCTGTTTCGGACATAACACAAAATGTTGACAATTGTCACTGCATGCTAGAATCTAAGTGAACGTTATTGAATATAGGAATAATTTGGGCTTGAAATGAGAACTGTGGACTTGGTGACAATTTGTGTGGGTGATAGTCCACAAGATGTGAGTAATATGGATGATGATGGTTCTATTAGAATAGAGATCATGAACTGTGAAACAATATGGTTTATCATGACCAGTGAAGATGGTGATGACCATGATGAAATACTCATATCCATGAATGTCGATCCTTGGTGAAAATGTGACCCTTCCATGATCTTGATGCCTAGACATTAAAACAGCAGAATATAAGTGTATACTTGTGTGTTGGAAGGGGGGAGGGTGAATAATGAAATACATATGAGATCATAGGCAACTTATGGGTTCAAAATCAAGTAAAGTCAGTTTACTGGACCAAAGTACAGTACTTCATGTGCATGTGGGTGAGGTGGAAGAGGATTTCACAGGGGAAGGATCCATGACCATTATACATATCACCTCACCCATTACCTCTGCAATGAAGTAGGCAATGAGCTACTGTAGTGCTGCAATTGTGTAATTCTTGGTTCAGAATTGATTCTCTTTATGCCAGTTTTTCATTCAGTAATGAGATGATATTGCTCACAATGAGTAGTGGGCTGTGGTACTCTACATACGTATGTAGGCTATGTTACTTTACACCTGAACAAATTAATTGTCACATGAATGCTTACACAATCTGGTGAAGATTTTCCTTCATACAGGTACAGCAGTGCACTATACACATGATAAAACCAGAGAGCCTACAACTGAATTGCCACATGAACCCTATTCACCTGAACCTGAAAGAGCAAACCTTTCAAAAAGTTACTGTTCAGTAGATGATTGGTTGTTGGTTGAAAAGGTCTACTAAATAGAACTAAGGATATTATTTTGCCATGTACTGGACATGCATGGAACATCTGCAGTCTAAGAGGATTGCCCATGAAGTAGAATAAAATTGTGGGATGGATGGTATGATAATGGATAGGGTCCAGTCTGTTACAGTTATTGAAATTTTGACAGGGATTCCTACTGTAGCCTATGCCTTCATACATTGAATAGAGGTTTATATTCACATCTTTCCCCAGACTACTGTTAGGAAACCACATTACAGACAGCTGAAATAGCAGGGATAAGTCTACCCTAGTTTCATGGGCATAACTTGCTCACTGCCATTTCATCACATCGCAGATTAGCAGTTGTAACGAGCTGTTACTGTAAATTTTACTACTAAGATTTCTTTGTATGGTAAATACTATATGGTAAATATATACTAAACTCTGCAAGAAAAAATTGAATTTTTAATGAATGGAGACCATGCAGGCCAGTTAGGCAGCCACAAGGCCAACTTGTGACCGTTGTCTAAAATGATACTGTACATATTTTTGCTTGTTATTGTAACTGTACAGTACCCAAACGCTCTTCAGCCTGTACTTAAGCTGAAGCCTTTGGGACCATCTTTAAAATGTTTCTCGAGATTTCATTTTAATGTACTACTCATTATTTTTTTCTAAGAATGATTTTCACTCTGCACAAGTTGCTACAGCAAGTACCACATGCTGCATGCAAAGAAGTTAAGTGGAGTTGTAATGAAAATTTGAACAGCAGGTTTAAAGCAGAACCTTTGATAAAGTAAGATAACTTAATGAAATTGGTTCTTGAATTATACTCAAAACAAATAATAAAGAAAACAACCTACAAAATAAAAATAGAAAAGAATGCAAAATTAATATTAGCTAGTGTACATGAACTTCTGGAATATTACATGAACTCAAGCTGAAATCTTACATTCACCAAACTACGTTGAGTTGATATGGGCAATTCCACCGTTACGGACGTTACATTTGCAGGATATTTGCAATGTTTAACAAACAAACAAAAGACCTGCAGTTAAAGCACACTTTTTCTTTTTTGCCTGTAATGAATATGCACTCAAATGTATAAGACAGCATAGTAGGATTAGTTTTATCTTTATTTGCTAATTAGCTAGGGGTGTTGATAACGAGCGTTTCGGACGTTACATATTTTGACATGACTTTTTAAAACTTCTGACATATTAGAAAAACTCTGTGAAGTTACTTGTTCAATCTTATATTTTTTTCTATGCTGAAGTTGGTCTAAGTACACACTCTAGAAACATAGACAAAAATATTGTAAAAAGCAATTCCTTGTTAGACTTGCTTCCATTGATTGTTGTTATGGACGTTACATTTTAGAAGTTACGGATGTTACATGTACTTTGAAGTGCTGGTTAGATACAGGGGGTCTAAGCTTAAATAAATCTTATTTCACATTTTCTTTTTCATATCATAATTAACCATGAATAAGCTCCAAATATAAACATGAATCATTAAAATCAATAAATTTAATTTGAGTGAAATTGCTGAAGAAAATAAAAATGTTACGGATGTTACAAATTTCTAATGATATTGCATGTAACTTCCGTAACAATTTTCTCAAAATCATGATTTTACAATTTTTAGCCCAGTTTTAATTAGCCAAATTTTACTATTTCTACTTCATTAGTTGCTCCATCAAAAGTACTTTAAAATTTATAGCCCAACTGAAATCAAGCAATTATATTTTTCTGGTAAATGACAAAAATGTCATTTTTGGCTATGGTCAAACATTGTCCAAAATGTAACGTCCGTAACGCTCTAACTCTAGTTTAAGTTACCCAAATTTCACTTTTTATGATTTATGGGACAACTCATCAAAAGTTAGCTTTAAAGATGAGGTATCACTAAAACTGGTTCATTCTACTGTATTTTAGGGGAAAAAAATGCTAAATACGTTGCGGACGTTACAGGTTCCATGGAAATGTAATAGCGGAAATTCAATAAACTCCACCCTATCAACGAAAAAGAAATAACAATTTTTTTGTTGTTACTAATAAAGGATCATTCCCAAGCATTACTGAAAACACAAAATAATAATTGTAAACCTTTCTTAGAGGGACTTCACTTCGGGACCAAATGAGGTAGTTTTACGGAAAATTTGCAATTTCTTAAGTTTTTCCATGCTGGTCATGTATAAACGGTAAAATAGTAATGACAACAAGTGAAAACAGGTAATACCAATACAGATTCTTAAGGTTTAGGTATCCCCCTAACCTGCAATTGATGAAACAAAATTGTGGAATCAACTTAAAATTTTGTCACTCATGTCCTCTTTGATGTGGAATTGCCCATATATAACTTCAAAAATACTGAACTTTATGGCACTCTGGAACATGTGTCAATTAGTTTCATGATGTTCAACAATTACTTTGTGCACAAAACAGTTGTCAAAGAGTTGTTTGTAGTTAGTGATCAACTACATGTACCATTTTGCTACACTGTATGATTCCATGGGAGCTGGTCTAATTAAAACATGTACCTGTAGGCTTAGTCGCTTTACACAGCACTGAAAAGTCAGGCTCTGGTCTTAATACTGTATTGCAAAACATTTTGGGCATGATCCTCAGGTACAGTATGCTCTCTGCCCCTAGAGTACAACTATGGCCCTACTTCAATAGAGTAAGTGCACAAAGGCATTTTGAGTGGTGGTAAAGTTTATGTCTTGACAGATTCATATAATTTCTATAACCAGTACAAGTTTGCTATTCAAAAATGAAAAGGCTACAGGGATTTTTTTTTTGGGGGGGGGACAGCTAATGGTGCATAAAGAATTAGAATAAAGAATTAAGTTTTGACAGTCTTAACCTGGACCTTGCACCATATTGACTCCAGATTAATCTGTACAATTTTGCAAATCCAGGTGGACTTTCTTAAGGATATTATTTTGCTCTAATGACAATTAAGGCATTTTAAAAAAGAAATTGTTGACAAAGTGTTACGTCCGAAACAAGTATGATCAGACACCATTATGTGGGCTCATTCAGCTGTTAAAACTGAAGCAACAAGCTACAGAATATTCAGGATTTTAGACGAACTGGGCAAGATTTTTCCCAATAAAATCTTTTGATAAAGACACAGTTTGCACAATATAAACTGATGTGTGTAAGCCTTCAGGAACTACAACTAGTGTTACAGCAATATGGAACATTATTAATATTACTGTACATTAATTTGAAATTTTGTAACTTTGTGCTTAATTTCGTAGTATAGTTCTGTAAAACTGTGTTAATTTTCTTTCAACAGGAATGTTAATTCACCTTATAGACATTAAATATGGCAGAACTTTTGAACTAAGTCAAATTGTTGACATCTTGTTACGTCCGAAACAAAATTAGTGCTAGGTGAAAAATTCTAGACTTTAACAGCTGTTCCAACTTTTTGTGTTGTGTTATATGGAGGACTCCTACATAATAACACAGTGGGAAAATAATCAACATAAACTGATTCCTGTGGTTTTAATGAAAACTTCTTGATGCAGAATTTCTAAAATCAAGACAGTTTAAGCTTATTTTTGCTGTAAAATGTTTCTTGTCACTATTATCAGTGAAAAAGATCACTTGCATTATTTGCCAACCTGTTAACCATTACATAAATGAATTAAAAGATGTTTCTGATTAGCTTTTACTAAAGCAGGCAAGCCTCACTTAATACAGGTTTTTTGCATTAGGAATGGGTATGTAGTAGCAAACCAGAATTTATGACAGAAAAATAGAAATGAATTAAGCTACAGTACTATCCCGTCGTAGTTGACAGTGCAACTCGTCAGCGACAGAACTCGATGAGTTCCGATGAGTTTCGATGAGTTTGATGAGTTTAAAATTCCTTTAAACCACGAACAAGCTGACCTCGACAAGTTTCTCGATGAGGTTTGTGATTGACAAGTGGGCTCGTGCACCTGCACGCGGTCTGCTGTTAACAGTTGAATTGATCTCTTATGTTTTGTTTCGTTGTTGATATGTAATGCGTGGCTGAGTTAAGAATGATCGGAAATATAATGAGCTGCACAGCGTACACTGAAAATCTTGTTTACAAAACCTACTGTCTGCATTATTCTACGGCATCCGCAATTTGGCACTCAAAGTCACCTTGGTGCATGCAATACTGTATCGGAACAAGCAGATCAGCACACGAATTCATGCAGGTAGCTTTTCTTCGATCCAAGCTCCAAATTCCATGTGGCATATCGCAATGATTTTATTGCTTTCAGTTTTTCTTTTATTTCCTGAAGCCACCGGCAATTATCAGTTTACCAAGCTCAAAAAAGTGTCCTATCCCATAACATTTTAAAATTATAAAAACCTGCAATATTTTGGCACCCCTCAAAACACTAACCTAAAAGATAGACGTAACATTACAGATACGTAATTCAACCAATCAGGGCCAAGCAAAAGTTAGTATTCTCGCGGCAGTAGCAATCGTCGTATATAAGCCGAATTTCACATAGAACGTACTTCAATTCCTTGCGCGGCAGCTTCACAAAACAAACCGAAGGTGCGCGTTGCTGCATGTTACAATTTTGGGTGAGAACTCCCATAATGTACAGTACATACTGTAGCTACAGCGTGTTGCCACGTGGAAGCTCTCTGGTACATACTTGGTACGGTGTGATGCACTTGTTTCTTCGTGGCCTACGAGCTACAAGTACTGTCTGTGCACTGCCACAAGTTTGTTTACATCGTCATTCATTCACACTGAGTACGCCTACTATTGCCTTGTATGGGAAATACTACTACGTTCATTCACAAACCCTGATCTTGAAACGGGGCGACCCGTTCAGCTGTTAATGAAATTTCTAGTGCGATCGTTCAACGACACTAAGCGCCAGTTTTAGGACTACATATTGAAGGAATATCACACTCTTCTACAGGTATACAAGCTATAATCAGTACCGATACCTCTTCTGTAATATTCTACACATGGCATTGGGTTAATTTCTTATGTTTTGAAGAATTTAACCGGGAATTTTTAGCGCTCAGTTTTACGTTAACTGAGCGGGCCCTAGTGGAATGTACCGACCAACGCAGTTGGTTTGGTTATTAATGTCAGGCTATGCGGGGAACTTTGCATGCACGTGCCTGTTTCTCAAAGGGCCCGCACTGCACAGTTTGAAAGCCGGTGGGCTGGTATCGAGATTCTAATCTAATTCTTACCACAGAGATGTTGCTTTTTTCACCGAAGAATTTTTGATTGGGGGAGGGGGGGGAGGCTGAGCAGTATTAGCAAGAATGGTGTGTTGTTGGTTTTGTTAAATTACATTGAGTCACTGATAAAAACGAAATGCCTGCACAGCTAGAAATGAGAAGGGAACCTTGACTGAAAAGGATGGCTTGCCGTAACACAAATGTGCGTAGGGTCAAAATAAATATGGCGCTGGGTAGAATCAAAGCCGCCTAGACAGGAAAGGGGGCCTAGTTTAGGTTGCAAAAGTTGTCGCTAATCATGCAAAATTATTTTTAAGGCCTACCGGCTATTTTGGTTTCACAAGAATATCGCAGATGAAGTTAAAAACTGCATGCGGTGGTTAATACTGTAGGCCAGTTACAAGCATGGTAGAAACTGGCAGTAGAAAATGAGGGCTTAATTATTTGGATCCTGTTTAAGCCCAGGACCTAGCCTACTTTTTACTTTTTGTCTGACAACAGGGGACACATCCTTTTGTTACTGAGGCTTGGGCTTAGTGGTTTTGCTGCTCTCATATAGTACTGCAGAACTTGAATGGGAGATTACGGAGTGGGTTGCTCCAGGGTGTGTAGTGGCAACCCTTGGTTTACTCATCTCATGTTAAATGATTTTGTTGAAGGCAATACGCATACGATGGCAAATGAATGCAAGGGGGAAAAAATACACTGTAAAAGCAATGAGGAAATTTATTTTCTTGTTCACTATGAGACCTCAAACAAGCCCCGCGCCCTCGATGGTTTCGATGAAATGATCGGCGAGTTGTTCGATGATTTGTATGTCACTTCAAGTGTTTATACGCGCTCGATGAGTGCAATGGGTTTCGATGAGTTTCGATGATTCTGGCTCGATGGTTTGTCAACTACGACGGCATAGTACTGTATGAACTTCTGGGTTTCTTTAAATATAGTGTTTCTACTTTCCAAACACAAAACTTTTGAGATGACAGTTGCATTTTTAAATTTTAACCCAAATCAGTAAGAATTGGTATAAGTTAAAAAAACCAGTGCCATAAGGAAACATCCTCAAGAAAGCTTAGTAAATTAGTAACACAAGATCTACTTGGTAAAAAACCATGCTGTGACAGATTTGAGTAACCTACTGCATTATCTAAAAGATAATTAAGCAAACAATCCTTGATTACAGATTCCATAACTTTGCACACAACACTGCAAAGAGGAACTGACAAAATCTCGGAGCATTCATGGAGAATGGCAGGATGGATTCCATCAGGCCCAGGGGCCTTACTAGCTTTTAAACTCTTCAACTTATGACAAACCAACTTTTCAGAGAAGACAACATCACTAACTAAAGAATTATTAGAATCCCTACAAGTCCCCAAAATAGATGATTCCTTGGTAAAAACAGATGCGAAATAATCATAAATTTAACAAATTCGCCATATTCTGATGATCACTAACTAGTGTGCCTTGATTACCTTGGCAGCATGTGAGTGATTCTAGCCATAACTTAGTATCGCATTCAAGGTCTATGTATTACGAAGCACCAACTGAGCAGAGACTTCTCCGTTGTGCTAAATGTACATTGACTTCATTGGCGGGGATGTGCATAACTTCATTGGCTAGTGCGAGTATTAAGCTGCATGGCAACATCAAGGACACGTAAACTTTGAAATATTTCAACATTTTAACTGTCCCCTCCCCCATATTTTTAAAATCCCCACCAAAAAATTAAGAAAGGGGGGAAATCCCCCCAGATTTTGGTGCTAGTGTAAACACTGGTCACTAGTATTGGGCGATACTGACTTTTTTACCATCGCGATAACAAAACAAAATTTATTGTGATAATTTGATATCCAAGAAAATTTTCATTAAGACAATTTCCCTTGAAGTTCGCTTCCATGCTCATGCATGTTAGAATATTCAATGATGAACTTTCTTGGACTATTCATCATTTCAATGTCAAAAAAGAATGTCTTCAATAAAAAACATTTTGGAGACAGTAATGAGAAGAAACAAAGCATTACAAGGTAAATTATATAGGCCTATATATGACTGGGCGATATCCCAACACTACTGGTCACAACCCACATCACATGATCATCAATCAACTGCCAATGACGTCGTGCGTTGTGACCGCATGCACAGGCAATTACAACTGCCCTGAAGTCATAGACTGAGTCAAAACGGCCTAGGCCTACCTTGTAAGTTGTAGTATTGACCTTACTGCACACTTCAATTGTTTTTCGTGCACACCCAAGAGCTCGGCGAAAAATGCCATAAGGCCTAGCCTAGGCTAGCCTACTTTCCAATGTGGATTCCATGAACTGAAGTAGATCATGGAAAAGGTTGATCGTCACAATGCTCAAGCTTGCCGGTTGGAAATTATCCTTCTCATGGTGCTTTCCGATCTGCTGTTTGGCATGAGGCAGTAAGGTCTAGCCTATAGGCCTAGGGCCTAGGGCACAACCGAAATTCGAACCATAGGGACAATTAGGCTAACTAGTGTAACAGGTATAGGCCTAGGCCTAGGACAAAAACCCCAAAATTCAAGATATTTACTTCAAATCGTAATCAAATCAGAAATCCTTACAATATGTTCTACCTTTTCACAAAGCTAGCAAACTATGATTCCAATTTGAAGTAAATATCTTGTATTTTGGGGTCTCCGTCCTATACCTGTAAAGCCGCGGCCACACTACAACGAATTCGGATCGGATTCCGATCCGATTTTTGTGAGTTTTCATTAAAATCTTCTCCATTTCGGATCAGAAAGAGCCCAAAATTTGCCAACAAGTGTAAATACATGATTTACATCAGAGGTCTATGAAAATGAAATGTTAACTGATTTTTTCGTGACGTCACACCCACAGACAGCTTTAAAGCCATCTGGCGATGTGACGTCACGAAATAATTCGTATAAATTTAATTTTCGTAGTCCTGCGATAAAAATCATATAATTACACAGGCTGGCAAATTTTGGGTTCTTTCCGACCCGAAATTGAGAAGATTTTAATAAAAACTCACAAAAATCGGATCGGAATCCGATCCGAATTCGTTGTAGTGTGACCGCGGCTTAACACTAATTGTCCGTATGAGAGGAATTTCGGTTGTGCCCTATAGGCAACCCCAGTATAGCCTAGGCCTATGTATCCTGCTCTATGGCCTAAGCCTAGGCCACAGGCGTTCCGATGTACATATATATAATACACTATACATAGTATATATATGTATAGTGTATTATATATATATGTACATATAAATCGGAACGCCTGTGGCCTAGGCCTAGTTACTGAGTAAGTAGTATAAAAAATCAAATTCTCCGAACACCGGAGCCTACTGTACATTACACCGGAGCCTACTGTACATTAATTACCAACATCAGGAATAAGGAAGAACTAAAGCGTGCATTTCTTCGGTAGAAAACTGATACGTACATCAAACTCTCCTACCAGCGCTTGAAATGAAATTCATTTCTTGAACTTCACATGTCAGAATCAGGTACAGAAACTGAGCATGACAATAAGCATGAAGTTACCACAGGCCGTTGTTACGTTACGCCGGATGCCTCATTTTTATTCCCACGAGGTTATGGGCAAATCTGATTTTCAAAATTTTTCAAATTTGTTTCTAAATCATGGTTGGGGTTATTTCTAAGGTTAAAATTAAGTGGACTGGGGTTATTTGGCCTGTTCTTTCTTAATCCGGCGTCAGAATTACAAAAGAATGGTTCAAAAGCTGTCATTTTGGAATTAGGGGTGTGGCCTATTTTCAAGAAGCTGATTGGTCCATTGGCATGATTTGCCCATAACCTCGTGGGAAAAAAAATTGCTCACTTGGATATGTAGGTTATGCTGGATATTGTTTAATTTGTTGTTCGCGAATACAAATATAATATATATTATATCCTATATATTCAAGTAGAGTAAAATATTATCAATACAAAAGTAATAATATGGAGTTAGATGAAATTTTATACCCCAATTGATTCTCTTTTAAGACTGCATGATCTTCTATGTAAAAACCAAGATTAACTTTCTCGGTTACACTTCATAGTGGGAGAAAGTAGCCGTTGTCAAGGGTAAGGCGATGCCTTAGTAAGGGTAACCCTGCCGCGAGGCAAATTGTTTACATCGAGGAAACTCTTCATTAAGCCCACTGATCTACATACCAGCCCCGTGTACACTATCAACATTTCAGGACACATGTGTCGACGTATGTTGCTGGCACACCTGGACACAGAAATTTTGACCTTGTACAGACCAGACTCACGTGTCGCGCACACATGTTGCGACACAATTGAGCAACATGTTGTCAAAAATGAGCGGGAACTTGAGCACAGTGGCGTGGATCCAACTCCAAAGGCTGGGAGGGGAGGGGTGACTTCACTGACCATTGCGAATCGCCGTCCTAGGGGAGGGGTCTAAGGGAGGGTGTTCCCCTCCCCTTTGAAAAAAAAAAGGAAATCAGGTGTCTTTATGGCAAATGGTACCATATTTGGCTTTTAAAATGTAGTGTCAATTCGTAATCTATGTTATAGGCTAATACAATTCATCACAGTAGTTTTCATCATTTTGAGAAAAAATGAGGGCGGGGGACTTTTTGGAGATGTCCTCGCCCCTTCCCAAAAAGTGAGGGGGATGCATCCCCCATCCCCCATGATCCACACCCATGGGAAAGCGGGATTTTGGAAGGAAGATGGAGGATTCAGAAAGGAAAAGATGTGTTTTGGGAGCAGCTGAAATAATATTGGCAATTGTACACAGGGTCAATGTTCCCCGACGGGATCCAGCAGTCTCCCGCCCGAAGTGCGCCTCTACCCCCTACACCAACCAGAGGTGGCATCAGGATTGCTCGACAGGGGGGAAAAGCTCCCCGACGGGGGACAGTAACCCGAAGCCTTGATGAGGGCGATAGAGTGCCGAAACGATATTTGAAGCGAAATTTGAACGCTCGAAGCTCGCCGAAAATTTCGGGCCCTTATTGGAAAAAAATTTGAGGAAAGCTGAGCTTTTACCCATAGGAAATTTGAAAACATTCGAGTTTTCAACCAAGAAAATTAGAAAAATTTGGGTTTGTATTGAAGAATTTGCCCTAATTTGGACCGAAATTATGTCAATCTTCGGGCGGCTGGCCTGATGTCGGGAACTACATATTTTATCGTATACATAACAGATCCCCAACAAAACCGGAAAATTTTCCCAACAGGCAGCCTTCTTAAACGGGGGGCATGCCCCTCCCCCATTTGGCGCCACCACTGACATCACCACGTATATTTTTTGCGTTCTCGTTTTACCTTCTCTCCCTTTGTTCTTATTTTTACTCTTTGAATGTTTGCGTCACTAAGGAGGGTGAGGGTTCTGACAGGCGGTTCGGAGGGAGGATTTCAATGGATTTGATGGAGAGCCTGAGGGCATGGTGGAGGAGGAGGAGGGGTAGTCGACATGGGAGCCACGAGATGACAGTTAACATTAGGGAAAATTCCATTTATCCCGTCGGGCCCTCCTCAATTTCTTCACGAGAATGACAAACTTCACCGACGGGAAGGGGGGGGGAGGCAGGCTTTCCCTACTGAGCATAGCCTTCAGGGCTCTCTGACACCACCCCTGATTTTTTAGATGGGTGGTTGTATAGAAAAACCATTATTCAAAAGGAGATTTTAGTTGGGTGGTACTTTTCATTGCAGGGGGCAAAAAGACTAATTTTGAAATTAGCTGGGCCCCGCCACGCTATTACACCAACTGGAGAACACTGATACATACTCTTGTGCTGTTGCCCAAAAGTGGAATATTGCCAAACCGGTATCAGGATCCCCTGGACAATTGCCCACCTCCATCGTCAGTTCCCCTTAGGCAATTACCCCAGTCGAATTTCCCCCACCCTTAAAATAGCCCCCATGACAATCACCACTTGAGTGACCTGCCCGGGGTAAATTTTATAGGCCTACGAGAAAGCTCACGAGAGTGCCTGAAATGTCTTCAATTTTCTTTTTTTTGGGGGGGGGGGCAGGATGAGTACTTCAATTCCTTCCCTACCGGATGCACATCACGACTGGAACACATCTTTTCAGCAACGTGATCTAAACTGTCCCTCCCCCCCCCCCCCCGAAAAAAAACATTGTTGCGTGTTAAATTCGTAGGGTGACATCCTGCACCTGCATCCTGCATTAGTGGTGCGCTCCCTACAGATGGCTCAGCTGCTGATTCAAATACGATTTCTGATTGGTCAGAGCTTGGACACATGTTACCGGAAAATTGGTTTTTAATTACTTAACAACATGTGTCGATACATGTTGGGACACCTGTTGCCAATTTTTTTTTGCTCTGTACACACTTTCAACATATACGGTAACAAGATTTTTAGCAACTTGTGACGACACATGTGTCCAGAAATGTTAAAAGTGGTCTTAAGCCTCTGTCGAGATTTCCGGCGGAAGTTTCTTTCCTTTTATGAAATGTAGGGAGTTGCTATTTGACTGGAACCTGTGAAACATGTCCACAAAAATACTCTCTGAGTACTTATAACAGGTTATGGGCAAATCATAAATTTAAATGTGTTAAAAATATTTTATAAGGAATATTTTCCTAATTATTTTTAAATACTGTAGGCCTAACTATACCACTGGCAGCCATTTTGCTTCTTCCGCCATCTTGGTTGACCTGAATTCCTCAAAAACTATTCTGAAAAATACATTTGAATAATCTGGCTCAAAATATGGCCAAATATAAAGAGCAACTGTCACAAATATATTTTGTAAGGATTATTTTCCCGATTTTTGTAATATGTAAGAATTTTAGCATTAGTGGCCATATTGCTATTTTCGCTATCTTGGTTGACCCGGATGCGCAATTTTTTCCCACGAGGTTATGGGTAAATCATGTCAATGGACCAATCAGCTTCTTGGAAATAGGCCACACCCCTAATTCCAAAATGACAGCTTTCCGACCCTTTTATTGTAATTCTGACACCTGATTATGAAAGAACAGGCCAAATAACCCGTGGCCACGTAACCCTAACCCTAAAAATAACTCTAACCATGATTTTGAAACAAATTTGAAAAAAATTTGAAAATCAAATTTGCCCATAACCTCGTGGGAAAAAAATTAGGCGACCCGGATCATATAAAAAATGTCCAGAAGTATATTTTTTGAATATTTACAACAGAATATGGACAGCGGTTAGTTTTACTTGTGTCAAAAGTATTTTTCACGATTATTTTTCTTCTTATTATAATATTGCCTTAACTATTGCATTGGCGGCCATTTTCCTTTTTTCGCCATCTTGGTTGACCTGAATTCTTAAAGAAATACTTTGAAAAATAATTTTGGATTATTTGTCATAAAATATGGCCAGATATTAAGGGCAACAGTGTCATAAGTATTTACAATATTAATTATTTCTCATATTATTTTTATACATCATGATTGTTATATAGGCAGCCATTTTGTTGTTTTCGCCATCTTGGTTAGCTTGGGGTCCTGAATAAAATATCAGAAATCATGCTTTGAATATTATGCATAATCTGCTATAAAGATATTTAGAGTTTTCAATCGAAAGAAGATATTTTTAATGATTATTTTCAGAGATTTTTTGCATTTTTTTCTAATTATTTTCTTATTTTTGTGGGGAATTTTTACTGTATTGTTTTTACTTTTACGATGCTTTTCCGCCGCATAGTAGCCGGCAAGTACTCTTGTGCCAAGTATTGAAAAGTTCAGCCTTAATTTAAAACATTAATTTACATCATTATGATTGGGGATTGTGGAAATTTTACAATGTTTTTACACAAGGTGCTTCTTCAAACATTACTTATTTCCTTCAGATCTCAGTACATTGGTATCTATACTATAGGCCCCCAGCTCATTTTTAATGGATAATGGAAAACAGGCAACGAAAGGCCCAGAGTTTAAGAAACTAGTGATACAAACCAATTCAAAAGGAAAGAATTAAGGAAAGTGTGCTCAGTGTTACCAGAATGGGGCGGGGAACGACGGACTATTTGAGGTACTCTCTTTTATTCAGGGTCAAAGACCCTGTAGCAGGTTGCCGTATGAACGTTCGCTTTCTGTTCTACTAGCAATTTGTAGGGTGACAAGGCAGGGGTGAACTAATTGGTACCAAAACCGCTCCGGGGACCTCCACTTCTCTTCCCCATCCGATGGAGGGAAGTGTATCCTTAGGCTTCAGCTACTTGCCGCGAGGCCCGGAGGAGTGAAGGACTCCCGCTGTAATATGATCTTCAACATGCATCTGAATCCTGGAAAAATCAGTGGCTTGATTATCGGGAGAGGGGCATAGCCCCCTACCTCAGCTCCGTGGACAGTCAGGCATAAATCGTGTATTCGGGTGATTAAAAGTTGAGGGGGAGGAGATAAACATTCAAGATGTTGATAATGCACTTAAAACTTAGAATTAGCTTACCGAGTAGTACTATATTGGGCCTTTGGCCTTAAATTTGTTCATATATCGTTAAGCATAATTAAGGAAGTTCAAATATCTCCAACGCCGCCCGTAAATCATGCCTTATCCATGGGAGGCGACCGGGGGATGGGGGTGGGGGGTGGGGGATATATCCCCCATGGAATTGGATGGAGATACCGTACACTATACCCACTGGAAATCAACCCGGCAGATTCGGAAATCATGGAAAAAGTGAAGTCAGTTATTAAGCAAACTTTTTTAGGAAATTCTTTTGGCAGTTGTCAGTATCAAGTTGCAAAGCCTGGAAATGTCCATTTCCGGTAATCTTGGCTGTACGTTTGGCCAAAATTTTCTTTGCACGCTCCGCGACAACTGATGGTGGTGCTCCGCTTAGTTTATGCCACTGACTGCATAGACGTACGGGACTCTTCCAATTTGGGGGACAGAAAAATTTTTGCCCGAATCTCAAAAAGTTGCCCGAATTCCGTTGCAGTTCAGGTGCATAAAACAGAACACCAAACCACTACATGCTCGTGAAGCGCGCGAAAATTTTTGCACTTTTTTCGGGCATTCGATCAAAAATTCGGGAACTCAGTAGAAAATTCGGGCAATCTTTTTCACTTTTACTTTATCTTTGCCGGAATTTTTACCTATTCTGTGTTGAATTTTTGTCGTTTCCTGCCCAAATTTTCGTCCTCAGAAATTTTTTTTGGGCAGTCTGCCCCTCTGCCCTCATGCCCCCACCCCGCCTCGTACGCCTATGACTGAGTATATCTCCCACATTTTCAAAGACGAAACGCCGCCCATGGCCGGATATCCAGTTCGTGTTACTTATATGTACTATACGCGAGGGTCTCGGTAGACAATAAAAGTAACTTACTGAGTCAGGCTGTGAAGGTTAAAGCATGAAACAAGCATGACTGCGGTGAAAAATTGCCACGATAAAGTAACTGAGTACGATTTCCTGTAATAGGATGTCGAATATGGCTATTTTTGTCTGCATCGCACGCTACACAACATTCTTTCCCTTTGCATCAACTTCATTCCAGGCTAGGAACAAGAATGCCAAAAGCGCAAGGCACGGTAACTGCTTCGGAAAATCAGTTTCTTCAGCACACAGAGCTAAACCAGCAGGTAATGCTGTAGTCGAATCCCCACCTTCCGAGACCGAGTCACTGGCATTCTAGTCCAAGACCGAGTCCCGAGTCACAAGCTTCGAGTCCGAGTCCCCCCTTACGGAAAAGTGCACACTAAGAACAGGAATTTACAAATGATCAATTTTACACTACTCTTTATACAGTGTTATATATTGCGAGTTAAGCCGCGGTCACACTACAACGAATTCGGATCGGATTCCCATCCAATTTTTGTGAGTTTTTATGAAAATCTTCACCATCTCTGTTCAGAAAGAGCCCAAAATTTGCCAACCAGTGTAAATATATGATTTGCATCAGAGGTCTATGAAAATAAAATGTTAACTGATTTTATCGTGACTTCACACCGACAAACAGCTTTTATCGGACTAGTCCAATAAAAGCTGTCTGTCGATGTGACGTCACGAAATAATTCGTATAAATTTAATTTTCGTAGTCCTGCGATAAAAATCATATAATTACACAGGTTGGCAAATTTGGGGTTTTCCGACCCGAAATGGAGAAGATGTTAATAAAAAATCACAAAAATCGGATCGGAATCCGATCCGAATTCGTTGTAGTGTGACTGCGGCTTAATGGTATCTATGCCCTGGTTCTGAATGACAGGAATTGACGAATATGTCTGTAGGGAAAATCGGTGTAGGCGCAGGCGGGAAAGCTGTGGCTGGAGGTATAGTGTTTGTTATTTTTAATCAATTGATCTTTTAGTATTTTCTATTTAATATTTTTTTCAGGTGTCAAAATGTTTTTGCTCCTATTGCTCTGCTCAGAAACTTTGAATCGGAGTATATCGACACTTTTATTTTAATAAATGTGCCATATCCAACGGGCCCTGCACCCGCAGATATATCTTTGATATTCTTTACGTGGGCTTGCGTCTTCCTTTCGAATGTGCCTCATTTCTGAAACCGTTTCCGCTCCTATGGGTGACTAGTAGCCTACCGAACGCTTGCAAAAAGGGCCGACGCATTTTGGGATACAAATTTGCCAACGAAACAATTTTGCCGACAACCTGATAACAGTCATCAGTTTTGGAAGCGAAAGGAGTGCTCTAGAAGTGAGGTGTGTGGCCACATCTTTGTAAAACTAAAGTCTACACATCAGTATGGACAACGGCTGTTGGAATTCTCTGGCTTCAAACTCACCTTGAATTCAGCTCCAACGTACCGCCATCACCAATCCCTCTGCAACATCCCAGGGTGGAAACCGTACTTTAATCCAATAATCCCCACCCACCCATTCACATGCTCACAGCAGTCAAATCGACGGGCTATAAAGTTTTGACGTACGTAATCCAGTGGTGGTGAGGGGAATCTAGACAGACCGGTTGAAATGAACTTACGAAATCTTAGGAAATCATAGGCCCTTTTGTAGAAATATGTACTAAGTCGATTTTTGTTTTCTTTCCTCTTTTTGCCATAACTTATTTGAACTGGGCATTTCTACATAATGATATTTCAGAATAAAGAATACGTTATCTAGATACAACTTTTGCAGCCTGTTAACTTGCCACTCAAGGCAATCTAGGAGGCCTTTTAGCCCAAAACATTCTTGTTACCTTATACGTACTAACAGATAGTGACGCTCCTCCCAGTCAAAAACAAGTCAAACTACCTTTTCCCCAGTCATACATCTCCCCCCCCCCCAAAAAAAAAATGCGCCACTTAACCATTCTGACATAATCTTATTTGTTACCTGCTCTGTTAGGCCCAAACTGGACCTAAATTGTCAATTTATAATACTTGTGATCATCAATTAATTAAGTGCGCATTCAATGTAAGTTACAGATAGCGTAGATAACAGTTAAGCTTTATGTCAACTATTTTGTAAATACCTTTAGAGATTCTGGGGCAACGCCCTTTTAATTCCATTCCCCGGCCTTTCGACAGATCCCTAGACATCACACATTAAGGTAGAACGCTAACCATTTCACAATGAGACCTAAAGGAGAAATCATGGATACAATTCTGGCTTTGGCCCGTAAGATCGTTCCGACCACAAGTGGGCTACCAGCGAAAATAATGAAGGAAGGAAGGAATGAACGTACATTTTTACCGCAGGTCTTTTAAGAATATCATCTACACTATATAGCGCATACTGCAAAGACGTAGATACCGTGAGGAGTCGTATAGAAAATGCAGAGGACAAGGTAAAGCTTTTTGACGACGGATTAATTGTATAAAACTGATTCCCAATTCTGCCGCTCTCGAGCCCGGTCTCGGGAAATTTAGAGCCCAGTCACGATTCCGGACTGTATAAGACCGAGTCCGAGTCCGAGTACGAGTACCAGTCCGAGTCCTTGCCTTCCGAAGTCCGAGTCACGAGCCTGAGTCCTTAAAATGTGACTCGAGACCGTTCTCGAGTACTACAGCACTGGCAGCAGCAAATATCGATGCGTTCCCTGCTACACATTGAGTCTCCCACATGTAAAATGTCCGACTCCGAAATTAATGTGAACATTATGCTGGAATTTTACTTAGACACAGGATCAAAAATTGATATCAAAATGTGTCTACATGGTTAGTTACACAGATATTTCAATCCTGCACACTGTTCATAAGATAAAATCACCCATGAGTCATCGATGGCAGCCAGAGGTCGGAGGATACGTTACATTAAACTTTCTTTAACCAGGGTAATACGTTCAGTCCCAAGAGACTGTTCTTTCAGGGGCCCTGGGTACAAAGTAAAACAAATAAGTACGGTATGAAAAGTAGTACACATATAAAATTGATATAAGAAAACACAACAGAGAGAAGACGGAATAAAATATTACCACAGAAAGGCTAGAGAACATAAAACAGTAAGACGAATTAAACCGGTAAAACAAGAGAGATATACCACAAGAAGTACGAAAAGTAAAAGATTAGAAGAGGGAAGACAAACAAATGTAAGAGAATAACACGAAATAACAAAACAGAACAAAAAGTAAACTAAAACAACACTATACAAGATCACTATAATAGATGTAAAATGGGGCAAACAAATAAAAATGTATAGAAAACATTGTGAAAAACATTATACATAAAATAGAGGTACCCCTGTAATGGGACAGACTAAAATGATGTTGAGCTAACAGGGACAAGATTGAGTTAGTCTTTAATTTATGTTTAAAAGTGGGGGGGGGGGGGGATTTGCGGCACTTAATGTATTGCTCTAGAGTCTAGACTATTCCATATTTTGGCTCCTCTAAAGCTAAAAACTTCCTTTACAAACTCTGTCTTATTCTGCTGGGTAACATTAAATTTTTACTTGTTCATTGTCTAGTACTGTAAATATTGTTGTCAAATAGAGTAAAACATTTGAGAAGATAATTGGGTGTTTGATCATTCAAACATTTGTACATCTTACAATCATTTCCTACCAGTCATTTAGGTAATGGCATCCAATCAAGTACTGAGAAGACATCTTTGGAGGGTACATTCCAGGGAACCTTTACAAACCATCCTTAGGCAGTGTTGTAACGAGTCATGACTCGAGTCGCTATAGAAGGAAGATGACTCGAGCAATTGTATCATTCACAATTTTCCTCATAGAAACAATACAATGACTCGAGTCCCTGACTCGACTCGAGTCACATTGAAAGTAGTAAATGACTTGACTCGACTGCAAAATTGAGTGACTTGTTACAACACTGTCCTTAGGCCCCTCTTTTGTAACTTCACAAGTTTATAGATATTAAATTTGTCGCAGACGCAACCCACCAGACAGGCAAACAAAAGTCGAACTGTGGATAATGCCTTAAATACAAGGGACAATTCTTCTTGAGGAATAGTAGCCTTGAGGCGACGAAGAAAACCACTTTTACCTGATATCTTTTGAGCTATACTTTAAACATGTTTATGAAATTTTAGTTGCGAATCTGTATGTATTCCTAATATCTTATCAGAATTAACAATCTTTAAAACAAACGTTTTGCTGACAATTTGTAAGACAAGATTTGAACAATAAAATACCACTGTCAGAACACCCTTGTTTCCGCCTAGGAGTTTTTAATACTAAACTGCTCAAGTTCTCATACTAATCATACAAATAATAGTGATTATGAAAAAGGAAAACAAACATTTGAAACAAGTAGGAAATTTAAATAACTACCTGCTAATGTAGTAACACTTGCTATGTAAACATAATACATTTTAAGGGAAAGTCTTAGCTCGATATTTTTCGGCGCACTTCGCGCACTCCCTTCATAGAATTCATTCATTCATTTGTTTTTTTCAAATTATAAACATATACAGACAGAAGAATCAAACAAACACAAACAGAAGAGTCAAACAAAATAAAATATGTGGATCGAATTAGTGAACTAAATGTGGGCTGAATGAGAAAGATCATTTCCGTAAAAAAGAAAGCTTACAAATACGGTACCAAAATATTCAGTACCTTACAATACCGTTCTCATTTACTTTATCCCTTCCCAACCGACAATCGTACGGTGGGTTAGGGAAGGCTCTAATGAACCCAACGTTATGATTTTCGGTTATACTGGTAATAGTAAATGTCCATTAAAGGGAAAATGCAGTCACCCCAATCAGAGTTCGTATGCCCAGTCAGTCTAGTACATGAATGGCCTATTTTGATCATGTGACAATATTTTTGTTAGTGAATTGTGAAATTCAAGGAGAATTTCTCCTTGCTTTACCTATTGTTTGTAATAGTTATGTTCAAAACATCTTCAGACTGCTTGTAGTGCAATAAGAGGAGATTTGCAAGAGTTTGCTGATTTTTCAATGCAGATTTTGGTGCGACTGCCTATTGCCTTTAAAGGTTTTCTCATTTCCCCCAGACAGTGAAATTTTCCCTTTTAAGTTTACTTTGAGTCTCTCCTCCAATTTAAAAAAAAAACACTCTAGTACAACCTCCAAGACAGGCACAGTAGGCTACCTAGTTATATCTTGAATATCTAAATCCTATGCGATAATAAGCAATAAATTCTACGTGTGAATTTTCTCCGCTTAAGGTGTACTTTTTCCAGTAGTCAACTACAGGACAGTAGCCTGCGGGAGGGGCAGTTTACTCTAATGACGTTACCAAGGGGGCAGGGGTACGTGCTCCCCAAACTTTGGCTGTTCCCCCGTGTGCCCCAATGAGATTTCGGGTATTAAAGAAATATCACCAACCACACCGTTAATAAATTGATATAAACACGAGGACCCTCTGTCAATTTATCAGTCAACCATGCAGCTAATATTGTACAAAATGACCTAAAAACCACACATTTGGGGGCGCACACATTTGGGGGCGTGCTTCGTGCGCATCTATTTGTTGAACTATGTGAAGGACTTGCAATAATTTGGTTGGGAAACGGACCGCATTTCGCCCCCCCCCCCTAATATTTGGTCCACGACTATAATATTTGCTAATGCTGTGAGTGTGAGACATAGTCGACTCCACTAATTTGGTTAAGGGGGGAATATTTGTGATATTTTGGCATCGTCAATTGCTCATCTTTGTATGTGTATAAGACTCTTCGAAGACTTCAAAAAGTCATGAACATCGATTGTATTTTCTGGCACGATTCGCCCACACACAATTCAGACTGCATGTTCAGTTGTTAATAAAACAGTTGTAGATACAATGTACATTATTCTCCTCTATAATTTAGTTGGGAACGTAATACCTCAAATCGTTCAGTCTTCCTGTAGAAATGATCCACTGCAGTTATTTGCTAAATTGATGTATGCGAGACGTAGTCCCCTCCAATAATTTGGTTAAGGAGGGCGGAATACCTTTACTACCTTGGCAAAACCCGCGATATTTGCTTATATCTGCACGTAGGCCGATAAGACATGATCCCTAGGATTTGGTTGAGGGGCTGGAATACCTCTTATTCCCTCTCGATTTTTTTGTCAACTACCGTTGCATGTAGCTCTATTGACCATGAAAGGCAATTTTTTCGGCGCACTATTGCAACATACACGTCTGGTAATTACTGAGACTCTTGGATACACAGGCAAATATTATCATAGTCAACTCCATATTCAGGTTATTAAATTAAAGCTCTTCATTGGGATATCTCCAGTGCAACCATGAGAGTTTCCCCCAGTGCCCTTAAAATAATCTAATCCATAGGCACACGAAACGGAATCTTGTCAAAAATTTGACTAAATGTGATTCACCATGTAATGTGACTTTTTAGGTGAATGTTTCTTGAGTTCAAGAAAATAGCGTCACACTTAAGTATCAACTATTGAGTGGATATTGTGCTATTATTTTTTTCTTTTTTTTTTCTTTTTTTCGGTAACCTAGTGCTTCAGGTTCCTTTTATTGATACATCAAACTGAATGACAGCAAATTCACAGTAAGATCGTCGAGGGTGACCTAAATTTTGTCGTCCATTTCCTTACTCCCAACCAAAATGGACCTGGGTAACTTTGATAATGTATTTTCAGCGCACTCCGCCAGCCAGTTGCTGAACGCCTTAGAGCAATACTAGGGAAACATAAGGAATTAATGTTCCGAAAGGAAGTTTTAAGGTGCACTCCGCCAGCCAGTTGCTGAACTCCTTATTGCAATACTGGGGAGACATAAGGAATTAATTTTCCGAAAGGCAGCTTTAAGTTGCACTTAGTCCTCTTTTTCTAGGTCCATGGAGCTTTTTTTTTATTAATTCCCTCCATTTAGCACACTATTTTATTTACGTACAGTAATGACCATCTTGTAGTTGTCTTTTACTTTAGCTTGTACGTTGAACTACTAAACTTCATTCGATTGTCGACAACTTTTTAGTAACAAACCTCTGGGGTCTTCACCCTAACTGGACGTGGCCTAGTGGATCACACTATGGACTTATGCTGCTTCAGATTCGTGATCTCTCGCAATATTTTATCTTTATACATAAATTTTCTTCTACATGCAATTTTCCTAGCGTTTAGTGCACCTCGTCGCGCTCAGGTAGAGCGTTCTCGTGTCATTGTCAGGAAGCTTCATGTTATTTCTTTTATCCTCTGTGTCAACCACTCAAATGAGGGAGCTGTGAGAGACAGATCCCTGCTCAAATCAAGCGACTGTTGTGTGTAAGACTGCATGCATGTAAAAGTTTGGCTAGTACTGACCTTTGAATGTACACCTATTGCTACTTGTGGTTAGGAAAAGGAAAGACTTTTGCTTCTTCGGCTCCACTAAAGAGCGCATTTCGTTACCAGCATTACATCGAGACAGGCCTATACACGTTTACATTTCCATGTACGTTTATGTATACAATTTGTTCTATGTATACGTTTACATATACATATGTGTATAGGCATATGTGTAGGCATATATACGTATATGTACACATATATGGACAGTTTGAGGTTTCCGACCCACATCCCCGCATGTCCTACACAAATCGCCGCCCTTGAATATCTGAATGTGAGGGCTTGGGAGATAGTTAAATGCTTCATTTTAATGGTCACAATTTTGTAAATACCCCAGAGCCTGGACTCCTACTGAAGTTTTGCCCCTGGACCCTACCAGGGGCCCGGAGACCCAACTTTTCAACACGTCACCACGACTCCAGAGACACTCGGTCTTTCATTTAAGTGCACCCCTTCGTTATAAGGATGTGGACCCAGTGTCCCACTTCAAAAAGTCTGGCGACTTCACTGGTTGCCCCCCCCCCCCACGATTTCTAACTCTTAAATGAGAAATGGAAACCTACTTGAAACAAAATACTGACAATGCTACAAACTTCATTGACCTGATTTTGTTTTTTTTTGGGGGGGGGGGCACCCAGAGCCTGGGAAAGGGCATTTAAATGTACTTTCCTATTTCCTAAATTTTCCCAGGGAGGTCCCTGAACCCCCGCTGCTTAAGGACCCTTATGCAGCAACTCGCATTGGCGAATGGACCTCTTTTCACACAATACACACAACAAAGATGAACACTATACGTTAAAGATCTTTGGTACCTGTATTGCGTCTCACGCGGTGCCATAGTATGATCCTATATAATACGATTACATTTAATTAAAACGATGAGCCTGTTACATATCTTTTAGTCCTATTTTCTCCTACAAAGTGATTTTACTAAATGAACTTTTCAAGTAACTGTTTTCTTCTTGAAGTCTTAGGCCTAGATTTTAAAACATGAAGTTTAAGAAAATGTTCAGATGCAACTTCGGAGGTTTAGAAAGTGCAATATCCGTCCGTCTGTGAGACAATTTTGACAAAAGATAAACCTTTCTATAGGTACGCACCAACCGATGGTGGCCGTCCAAGTAGCACACTGGAAAGGTGGGAGCAGTCCTTACCAGGCACCATTCTTCGGCTTATGTGGTATGTGCACACAGCTGAAAAACCACAAAATAATGAGCAGAATTTCTTATTAAGAACACATCAATCATTTCAAAACTTTGTCGAATAAAGTAACATTTGTATCCAAGCAACCTTAAAAATGCAAAAAAAAAAAAAATTACAATGGGGGAGGGGGGGGGAGTGGCGCCTTAGACAGCACCCCTCGTCTACACCCAACCAAAAGAAATTAAAAAATGCGAGTAAAAGTGTCAACTTCTAAACACGTAACCACGTTTAAAAAAGGTTTACCAAAGATAGCATGCATCCTTTTGCGTCTTAGCCATCCTACATACACACAAACTCACAAACTTCTCCCCCTCCCCCCTCCAAAAATAAAACAGAAAAACAAAACACTAAAAACATGTTATCAAGCAGTTTAAACATTAGCCAAAGACAGATTCAGTCTGCACCTACGCGACCTTATATAAATGTCATATATACTCGTCTTAGACGTTAAACCTCTCCCTCGGGGCGGCACTCGGTGACAAGGACAGGACCCACGCGGATGCCAACTATCCAAGGTACGATACTGGACGCTGTCATAAAATGTCCCTTGTTACTTCGTCAATCCTGTGACTCTGTCCTAAAGTCCCTTACGATATTGTAGTGTTAGCTGATTAGCATTAATTTCATCAAACAGCCTATCCCTCAGTGCCTTGGAAATTGCTTCTTCTGAGCGACACGTAGCTACCACATGTGGACGCCCAGTCTTTATGTTAACATGCTATTTGAGTAATGTGCAGGGGCGGATGCAGGTTTTGACCAAACGGGGTGTTTTGCGATATAGTTACTATATGCGGAGCGCCACCATGAGTTGGCGAGAAGCATACAGAGAAAATATTTGGTCCAGAAGACCCCCAGATTGCAGGAAATAGCATTTCCCACGCCATTCCTAGGGTCTTTGATCCGCATAAAAACAAGCTTTTATTGAAATTCCCTGTGTCAGAAATTTTATGATAAATGTCCTGTCAGAAAGTTGTCGTCCTTCTTGTGAAAGATGAATGCTCTACAGCCCGATAACGATCTTGGTCGTTAGGAGTTCGGAGCATTGCGTCATTTGTTGTGCTCTCTCTAGACACTCACAGTGACTCGCTAATGCTCAATAAAGAAAATTTGGTTTCTCTTTTTAAAATCTTCTGCAAGTATTTTGGTGTTGGGACCTCAAAATTCAACTGGTAGGCTTGATCGCATGCATGGGATTTTTTGGTTGTCTCGTTATCTAAGTGGAGCGCACCATCTGTTGGCGCGGCGTCAGGGGTGGCGCCAGGTTTTGCACGGGGGCAGCGACTCGAAGCCCCGACAGCCATGATGTCGTCAAGGAGTTGGTAAGGAGGGATTTGAAGAAAACTTGTGTACTAGATTATGCCATTGCGGGGCATATACTTAATAACATTTGTATAGACTAGACAAACATATTTCCGCCCTGATTTATCGTTTTTCCCAGAATCTAAACTGTGAAATTTCAAAGCGCGCGAAGCGCTGGAAATTACTTTGGATAGACCTACACTAAAAAGAATCTGTACTTATTTGAAGCATATACAGGGTGTCCAAAAATGTATACATTTGAGGATCAAAATGCATGGTCATAATTTGAATTTCCTGAAATAAAATTAGTATCATTCTAAAGCAAAAGGGTAAAAGTTTTTTTCTGCATTGTCACTTTGTGGTTGTCCGGCACAGTCTGTCATGAATTAACCCTTCTCCCTCAGACCACATGGTGGATATAACCCCCACGACGTCCAATAACTGATTGCATACGAACTGCCATGTTTTAAATTACTGCAGAAAATGTTTCCTGGGGGATGTTGTTGATCTCTGTCCTGATGTTATCCCTGAGCTGATCTAGTGTCCGTGGCTTTGGATTGCAATAGATCCTGTCCTTTAGGTAGCCCCACAAGAAGAAATCTGGAGGAGTGAGGCAAGGGGAGTATGGTGGTCCGTCATTCAGCGTCCTCGTAAAGGGAGATTAGCGATCCTTGGCGTTTTCATAAGTCATTAATGACTGTCAAACAAAATTTCCATGTCTCTAAAAGAACAAACCAAGCATTAAATACAAATTTCAAAGGTTTAAATTACCTTGAAAAAGTAATGAAACTGTATACATTTTTGGGACACCCTATATAGGTCAATTGTCAAGGCAGTTGGGCCATATCGGGCATAACCTACACTGTACTTCCCTCCTCGAGTCACTAGCCTTACCGCACCATATACACAAGAGAACATTAACCAGGGTTAGCAAAATGAGATGAAATGACCGACATTTACATAAATCCATGTATTCTACTAATATTAAGTTACTTGAAAAGGTGGAAAGGGTCTGCACTATATTTAGCTATTAGTAACGGAACTGAGGAAGAGTGGGCAAAGTGGACCGAAAATATTGGGTTTTATCGCAGAAATGACCCTTTTGAAAGCCAAAATAAGTAAACCGACCAGGTCTGTAGCGACAACATTTTTCCCGACAGGGGGCCGGATCATGCAGTGACCCGAAGTTCCGACAGCCCCTATGTCCCAGGGGGTGGTGAGGAGGGGATATGAAGGAGCCTAAATATCCTAAGCTATTGCAGGGCACATTTTGCATAATATCACTTGTTACGGCTTGTGGTCGCAAGTCAAACCAATAACAGCGAAAGATCACAGAAGAACGAGATTAAAATTCAACAACTTAATGATTATTTACAATCTCCTTATCTTACATAAATTTACAATAATTAATTAGACTTACTCACAATCCTTTACTTAATATTTGCCTGGTCTGGTCCAAGGGCTGGTAGTGCATGCACGTTGACGATGGCACAGTAGTAGACCTGCAGCGTGCTGTAGCGTAGGAACTGGTTCCACGAGCGAATAATGACAAGGCTAGGTAGGCGATGGATGATAATAACCTCAATACACAGTGTAGAAACGGCGTAAGGCAATTTGTCACAAGTGTGAAGTGTCAGTGGCTGGCCTCATATGATTCGGTCAACAAACGGACAGCAGAATAACGTCTGGACTCGATGGTGTCTCTCGATGTGAACAGTTGTTGAACTGCCTTTTATATGCTAGGCTTTTATTCCAGAACTCTCCAGAATTTAACAGAAACTTCTAGTGTACACAGTCCAGTAATTACGAGAACGTTCCTTAATAGAAACTTCTAGAACACACAGTAGTTGAATAACGACAATTGCAGCTTCTTCGAAGTGTTGCCAGGTCGCTGCTATAATTTGCACATAACGTAAACAGTTCTCACTTCTAGACAGTTCTAGAAAGGCTGCGTTGAAGTTGAATTCTCTGGAACTTTCCATTCGCTCGTCGATGGATTCAATCCGGTGTTCCTGACGGGTCGTCTTGTAACACCCCCCCCCCTTGAAAAAGTTTTGGACGTCTCGGACAAAACTTAAGTTACAATATTTACAATGTATAACTTTACAGTAATAACTACAGTATGTATATTATGTAGTCCAATATTCAATGGAAGGTACAATTATAACATATAATTTGTCTTGCAAGGTGATGATACATGAATACAGTAACATCATCAATACACAGTGTGCCATAGTTAACACAAAATTTCAAAACTTACAGTGATATCTTCAACATACTGCATCAAATCAAATTCTTGACAAAGAGTCTGGTACAACATTGTCTTTCCCTTTAATGTGCTTAATATCTACATTATATGATTGCAGAAATAAACTCCACCTCATCAATCTTTGATTCTTATTCTTCATCTTAGATAAAAATGTCAAAGGGTTATGATCAGTGTATACAGTGATAGGGAAACAAGTAGTTCCCAAATAAACATCAAAGTGTTGAAGACCAAGTATCAAAGCTAAAGTCTCTTTTTCAATTGTTGAATAATTTTTCTGGTGTTTGTCAAATTTCTTAGAATAATAACAAACAGGGTGATCAACACCATGCTCATCAGCTTGAAGCAAAACTGCTCCTATGCCATTGTCACTGGCATCTACTGCCAACTTAAACTGCTTCTCAAAATCTGGAGCAATCAACACTGGTGAACTCATTAGTGCCTTTTTCAATAATTCAAATGCCGCTTGGCAATCATCTGTCCAATCAATCTTTTCATTTTTCTTTAACAATTTTGTCAGTGGTGCAGCAATGTCAGAGAAATTCGGACAAAAACGTCTGTAGTAACCAGCCATGCCTAGGAAGCGCATGAGCTGCCTTTTATCAGTTGGGGCAGGGAATTTGTCAATGCCCTCAACTTTAGCCTTAATTGGTCTAACTTTACCCTGACCAACCACATGCCCTAAGTATATCACCTGGGCACAAGCAATCTCACTTTTGACCAAATTGACAGTCAAATTAGTTTTGGCAAGCTTGTCAAATAATGCCTTAACATGTTGTACATGTTCATCCCATGAGTTGCTGTATACAATAAGGTCATCAATATATACTTCACAATTTTCTAAATCTGACGTAAGGTTATTTACTAAACGTTTAAAGGTCATCTGTGAATTTTTCATACCAAACGGCATAACCTTATACTGAAATAGCCCATCTGGCGTCACGAATGCCGAGATTTTCCGAGCCCTCTCAGTGAGTGGTATCTCCCAGTACCCCTTTAGTAAGTCAAACTTTGACACATACGTAGTTTTCCCAATCCTATCAATGCAATCATCGATACGGGGTATCGGATGGGAATCCGTTCTTGTGACTGCATTTACCTTTCGGTAATCAGTACAAAATCTGTACCCACCGTCTGGCTTGGGGACCAATATACAAGGGGAAGACCATTCACTATTACTAGGTTCTATAATGTCATGGTCCAACATGTACCGAACCTCATCCCTGAGATGTTGTCGTTTTCGAGGGTTAACTCGGTAAGGATGCTGCTTGATTGGTGTGGCATCTCCCACATCAACATCATGTTCAATCAAATTTGTCCTAGTAGGATCATCTGAGAACAAGCATGCATATTCATAGATTAATGATTTCATTTCTGACTTTTCTTTGTGTTCCAGATGACTTAATTTCTGGTCAAGATTTTTCAACACATCAGAATTTTGTAACTTAATACACATGTCAGGAACATTATTAGCCTTGATCTCATCATTACTGAGTTCATAATCAGCATTGACAATACACACTTGATCACCTGTTAGGCCGTGGGCCAACAGCGATTTTTCTGCTGTTTCGTGCAACACAATCCGGCACAACACAATTCCTACATAGCTAGGTGCCAAAACATATATAGATCCAGAAATCATCGATCCACACGTGCGAAATTGGTATTTTGGTGAAAAAATAGGAAAAAGATGGCAAATTTTAACATGATTTTCTTACGAAATTCAGCCAATCAGTGATGAGAATAGTGAGAGCAAAAGACCCATTGATGACTCTCAGCCAATCAGAGGGTTCGTTAAATCAGGTATACTACTCCAATATGGCGACCTCCATGTCGTCGACGCAGAACGTCAGGAGCGGCCAGAATTTTGTTCCATGCACATCGTTCCATGGACGAAAAGTGAATTTAAAACCTTCACAGAAGACACATGGAATATATTTACACGATATGCCGTCAAATGGCTGAAATACAAATCGAAAGAAAGAGGAGCAGCTAACGAAACACTGAAGAAACATGAACGAAGATCCTAACGTTAGGCGAAGTGCCCAATGATACAACAAGTAACGTCGAAGTTCAGCTAGGATATATCACGTTGACCGTTACAAGAGGTTCTGTGATTCACAGAAAATTACCAGGAAGAAAAAGGCCTTGCCAAAATCTGTTAAGAACCAAGGTGAGCCACCAACCAATAATTCTAGCACCGTCTATGTTAGGGCCTAACGTTAGACCAAGGCCACAGGCACTTGTACTTATGCTAGCCTACCGTACTAAACAAACAGTTGAAAACAGTATTTTATAGTACAACAGGCTAGCATAACGTTACAAGTGCCTGTGGACTAGGCTAGGTTGACAATTCAAGGATAGGACTAGGCCTAGCCTAGCCAGTGCTCTTTATTGATTCCATGTGATCAATGACATGGTGTGTAAAGCACTGCAATCAAGTAGGTTACAACTCCAGATTACCCCACCATTCTTCTAATTATTTATGGGTTCTCAGAAGAACTGAATGCCTGGCTGCACTCCCATTGTGGGTGGGGACATTGTATTGAACACTGGAGTGGTGGGGTATTCTGGAGTGAATTCCATCTGGATCCAAGACAAACAAAAAGGCCTGGCCCATATATTTTTATGATCATAATATTGTCATCTCTAAAATCAGAAACTCAAAAGCAGATCAGAAGTAACACTACACATACAGTGTTCAATAATCTTCATTAGCTGACTGGAGGGCATTTTGTGAAAAGTTGAAATATTTGGTTTACACTTCCAAAAACAGCAGTCCTGTACAAATTGTGTGTCATTTCTTCATTATCACCAAGGATCTGTGTAATCAGCCTTCTATGCACTTGATTGTCATGCTGCGATGTATGTAGGGCCTAGCTAGATCTTTAGTAGGCCTACAACATACTAGCCCATGTTTGGATAGGTGAGAATACATTGCCATGGTATCTTCCAGTGTTATTTATGGTATAATATACGAGATTATGGTAAGCAAGCCAATGCCTTTCCCAGTGGAAAGTTATCTGTTGTTGAATTACTACCTGTATTGAAGGTGGTCAGAGAGCAAAATGTCACAGATATGCAAACTTATCAAATTGTCACAGTTGTGTAAGCTTTTTGAATTGTTTCTAAAATGTCTGCTTAAATGTCACAGATATGCAAGCCCAAATACAATTTTACATGCTGTTGAATATATGGCAAGAAAGGTGGTGAACAAGTTTATTCTTGGGAATTCTTGCCATCTTGAAAATTCAGTGGTACAGTAGTATGGGGATGCATATCTAGCATTGAATTTTGGTGAATCTCTGCACCAAAATAATAGTCTTTTTTTCTACACCCACATTGATTATTCAGCAAAGCTTAATAAACTACAAGTTTATTTTTACATTGTGGGTTATCTAACAGATAATGCAGATAGTTTGAGGGTAGTACTATTTCAGTGCCAGACATGGAAAACCTAGCCTAGGTTTTTTGTCATTTTTTCCTTCTCAAAACAACAGAAGAGAATTTAGGTAATAACAGTGAGGATGAAACAACATGTCAGGAGAAAACACCTTTCCTACCATACTTGGCTCCCCAAGAGCCAAGTACTGTAGGAAAGGAGTTTTCAGGTCTGAAAGCATTCATTCAAATTCCACTCCCCAACCCATGGGTAGGCATCACATGTTTCCTGATAGTTGTTTACTGTGCCACACTGGAAAGAAAAACAAACGAGACAACTATATACAGTAGATAGGCAAGAGGATACACATCACACTAACATGATGTGAACGATTCAGTGGTGGTCAGTATCTTCGGATCCTGGTTATGAAGTATAAGGAGCCGTAAAATCTTTGCTTGTAATTTGTAGGCTCTAACAAAGATTTTTATTTCCAGCAGGATATTGAAGGTTAATTGAATTCTACCTTATACCTGACTTGCTGAAGTGAAGCTATTTTAAATTGTGGGCAGTTCATATTTACTGGACTAATCAACAGCCGTAACACAATTGCTGATTTTGGTGCAATATGGAAACAAAATGGGCCAGGAAAAAGGTTCATGGTTATATGCATCATGGATGTTCTTCAGTGGTGACAGACACTTTGCAGCTACAGTATCTCTCTCATCAGTGATTAGGAGAGAGGATGAAAAATGGGAAATTTTTTGTCATACTGTATGTGGAACTTGATACCATGTTGCACACAGCAAAATAACCAATACATAGCCAACCAAGCAGAATGATATTTTGAAAGTTACACAACTGCCTTGCCACAGTCCACTGTTCAGATAGGAATGAAATTATTATACTTGTTCTTCCAGGTACTGATTCAACTAAGAGCTTGGAAAGTAGCCCTCTGAAGTTGATTCTGCGAATTGTGCTGACACGGATTACTGTACAACATCCAGTCTTGGAACATGATATGTTGGGATACCTGACAATATTAAGGTACAGTAACTCCTATGTTCTGTTTTTAATCTAGTTCCCAGTTGTATTCTCAGTTCTTGTAAGTGAATGGTTTTTTTTTCACCCGCATGTTGAATATTGTCCTTAAGATGGCCCATCTACATAGATGCATTGAAATGAATTTCTTGGGAATCTAGGAGCTGTACTGCAGTGAGGGAAATGAGTACATTGGTTGGGCTTACTAGTCTGTGGTGACACTGAACAGTTTTCTACCACTGTGATCCAAATTTAGGCTAAAAGCTGACCTTGGTACTATATTTATATTTATATATAGCCTTGCTAGCTGTGTTTGCTGATGGAGAAGTGAGCCATTGGTGGTGTTCATTCAGAGTAACTCTTGTTCTTTCAGGTATGTTCCACTGATTGTTTGGGAAGTTGCCCTCCCTATTGAATTCTGTTGAATGTGATGCTGCCACACTCAAGATCACCTGCACCCATTTGATACTGTAGGAATAACATCAAAACATCTGAAAACATCAGGAACTTGAGTATTTGGTGCCCTTATGAAGGTGACTCCTTTATTACTTGCTTGTAAGTTGTAGCCTCAGGAAAAAATTTGTATTAGTATAGAATTTGTGAGTGACTTCACATTTCAGTCTCAGGATCTCCAAAAGTTCATTAACTGTTGCAAATTTCACACTTAAAAATCATTAGATAGGTTCATAGTGGTGATGGATAGGCTGCTACCACTGCTCTCAAACTTAATAAATAGGTTAAGGTTAGTAGTTTCATTTATGTCCATAGTGTGTTGACTTGCACAAATACAGTTCAGAAAGCAGGGTAAGATGATAGAGGTTACAAGTCTGCCTTGCCTCATACTCTGAGCAGTCCTTGAAAAGGAGCTGAGCCATCAATTGCTTTTATACATCATAACTTTCATTCTTTCAGGTGCTTTCATTCCACTGAGAGGTCTCAGAATATCCTTCTTTGCTGTTTTCTATGATCTTGCTGCAGGCTGAACCAGACTATGCTCTAACCATCTGAAGAGGTTACTGTAGGGAAGTAGAATTTTGACTGTTTTGGCGTACCATAGTGATTATGTAACCGTTGAATGATAATTTGCATGTATGCTACAAGAATATGTAGTGTGAGTGCCTCAGTCTTCTTCTGGCAGCCACACTGTTTAGCTTTTGACTGGAGATTACTTCTATTTTGGGCTCGTAAAAATCAGCTTTTTCACCTAAAAGATGCCGTGATCCCATCATGAAATATCCGTAAAGATGGTTACTAGGTACTGTTGATGTCGGCATTATTTTTCATTGACCTAGGCAGTTTTGGATTGTATCCTGTTGGCAACTTTTGAGTTGCCATGCTGCCACTGGACTCTGAAGGGATCTGTATCCTGTTAGGCTGTTGCAACCTTACCTGTCATGAAAGATGTTTTAGAACCTGTTGTGAGATGCTGGAGACCTTTGATCATTTCACGTATTGTGACCAATCTCTGAGATGTCCGCCCCATGCATTATGAGTTAAAGTCGCAAACAAGTCTACCAGGAACAGAAGATACGGCTTAAAGTGATTTTATGTAAATAAGAAATAATTTGTCCTAGATTTGTAATGAAAGATTGTATTGAAATTGTAGTGTGGCCCCAGTTAAGGCTACAATCTTGGCAAAAACTGTTGGCAAACATTCCACCATTGTACCATGTACTATAAGATGTCGTGTACGATTTACGAAAACCCCATCCCCCGTGTACACTGTTTTTGTCCAAACGACATTGGTATCTCCAACATTGTACAGGGGTGCAGGGGGTGTTCCAACAAGTTTTATCCAAGATTGTAGGCCCTAGTTACACTCAGTTATCACATCCTGTGTATATTAGGCTGTTGGCATGGGGTAACAGGGACTTCAGAAGAATATTTGGAGTAATTAAAGTGCATATTAACAGGAAATGTAATCATAATGTTGTGTGAAGTATTTGTAGACATGTGATGTTTATATTTTGTTCTCATGAATAAGTGCTTGAGAGAATTGAGCCAATTTAGGGCAAGGGTTGAGAACAAAGGGATTTCATTGTTTAGGGCAATGTGGTGTATGGCAGGGGTGGCACCAGAATTTGCCTGACAGGGGGGCCAAGCTCCCTGACTGGGGGCCCAGCAACCCAAAGCCCCGACAAAGGCAATGAGTTGACAATAGGGTGAGGAATACAAAATTTGGGGGCATGAAGCGTGCAGAAACATATTTGGCTTTTTTTACAAAATTTTGAAACTTTGGGAGTTTTATTGAAGAAGTTTCGAAATGTTTGGATTTTTCTGGAAGAAAATTTGAGAAATTGGGTTTTTTTTTAAGGAAAATTGGATTATTTGGGGTCTTTATTGAAGAATAAGCCCTTCCTATGAGCAAAATCAAGCAGATCGTTGGGGTGACTGTGGACGGTCATTGGGATTACATATTTCATTGTACTGATTATGGCTCCCCGACGAATTGGAAAATTTCCTCGATGGGGGGAAGCCTTCCCTGACAGGGGTCATGGCCCCCTGCTGGTGCCACCCTTGGTCCATGGAGGGTGCTATGTTGCTGAGGTAATGTCAGCTGTTCAGTGCTGAGTCATTGGGATAATGAATGAAAGCTATTGTTTGTTGTTTACAGTAAAAGAGCTATGTGAGAGTTCAGCATTATTCTTAGTGGTTTATATTCATACCAAAGACTTTAAAAATGGAACCAACTGCCATTGTGATTGGTGCTCAGCATAAGCAGTGGAGTAGAGAGAACAAGCCAGTGAGCCACAACTGGAAAAAAAAGGCCATGGCCGGCCTGACTTAAACCATTTGGTTAAAAACTGAGCTGTAAAACCTCATCTAACTATATTCAGATTGTATCAGTTGTTTTTTACTGAAATCATGCTTCAAAGGAAAAAGGATCCTCATTGAAGGCACATGAGTCATGAGGTGTATCTTTTTAGCCTGGCCAAAGACCAAGGGTGTCAAGGGAATAGTTAACAAGCTGCAGAATCGATGCACTTGCAGGGTTTCCCCTGGGCTTTAGAGAGTGTGAGGTGGTATGAGTCCATGTGGGTAATATGGTGCCAGCTTTGGCACTATGGTGAGGGAGAATATCAATACTTCAATTGCTAGTACAGTACAGGTGGCAATTACAGCAAATTTATATGAGGTGGTGGCCAAAAACTACGAGGTGGCTGCCTCACAAAAAGAATGCTAGGGGAAACCCTGCACTTGAGTTTCATTGGTTTTTAAGTCTGTGTATAGATTACTGGAATTAAGCCGAGTGATGAGTAGTAAATGTGGTTATCATTGTACGTTATGTCATAGGAGAAGAGTATTTAGTCACTTTATGTGTTTTAATCTGAGTAGGTTAATGTATATTAATCTGCTATTGTGGTTTTAATGAGATGAATGTAGTATTCCTTGGTTTGACTAGCATGAGATCCTTACATCGGGGAATATAAGGTGAAATCCTACATGGTTGACAGGAGTTCCCAGACTTTGTGGGTGGAAAATCCTCACATGCAGAGTGCCATTAGGGTATGTCATCACATTCATATTGAATACGAGTCAGTTGTGTACACTGGTACTTTATGAGGTGTATTGTAGAATTTTATTGAAGAGTATTTACATGTGCAAAATGACTACATGAGTTGTGTCCTGAGTGGGTAGGTACTGTATGGAAGTTTAGTGAGAAGCATATGGCATTGGTATTAAAGAGAAATTAGTCGCAGATGTTATGTAATGTATTGTTAGAGAAATGATGAGAATTTGCAGTAACATTTATGCAGGTTTTACAAGAAAAGAGATTTCCCCCTGTGTAAGAATAGGTACAAGATATGCCAAACATATTGTCACGTGTCGTGATACCTTGTTTTATATATTGTAGATTAGGTTTATTGTGTTCTGTTGAAGTTCATCATCAATAAATATCCAGTCGTTCTAACCCAAGAAAACTCTTGCAACTTCGTTATTGATGACTTATTTATAACGTCGGATCGTAGGGACCTTAAATCCTGCAGCGCGCATGTTGCCCTGCCCGCCATAAGCGGGATCACTTCATTACCATCAAGGGGGGCTTTTTATCATCGGGATTTCCGAAGAATGGTTGAAGCCTATGCGAAGGGTAGCACAGCTCATATTAGACTGTAATTTATTGAAATGAACTGGAATCTGAATCCATTCAGCATTTATAACTCCCAATTATAAAACAAAATGATTACTATGGAGAGATTCGTAAGTTGAATGGCAATCGAGCACTTCAACCTACGCAGAGTATATGGTAAAACAGCACAAATTGTTGAATTAGCATAATATGACACATGATGTTCAACGGCACACAGAATTCCAACGTACCGGATTCAGGCGTGTGGATCGATGGTTTCTGATGCAGAAGGGCCTTTACTACAACTCTAATGTGTTTTTGAGTTGTGCCAGATTTTGTAGCACGAAATCCAATTTTTAGGCCTTATATTCCTCTCTGGCCCACGGCCTATGTATCATTAGTGTTACTATTTACATCATGTACACTTTCATCCTTAGAAATGTCACAATCTTCTCTTTCATAATATTTCTTCATCATATTAATATGACATACTCTTTTAGATTTACGCTTGTCAGGTGTCAAAATGACGTAATCTGTGTCACTGACCTTTCTCTCAATGACATAAGGTCCTTGAAAGCGAGCTTGAAGTGGCTGACCAGAAACAGGCAAAAACACTAGCACCTTATCACCAGGCTTAAACTCTCTTTTCACAGTGGTCTTGTCGTACCACGCTTTCATTTTCTTCTGAGAGTGTCTCAGATTTTCCTGAGCAAGTTCACATGCTCCATGAAGACGATCTTTAAAGCGGGATACATAATCAAGAAGATGTATGTCTTCACCTGGATCTGATAACCACTTTTCCTTTAACAATTTCAATGGTCCACGAACTGTGTGTCCAAAGACAAGTTCAAATGGACTGAACCCAAGTGACTCTTGTATAGACTCCCTGGCAGCAAACATTACAAATGGAATGCCTTCATCCCAGTCTCTCTCATTATCATGACAATATGTCTTTAACATATTCTTCAATGTTTGGTGAAACCTTTCTAAAGCCCCTTGGCTTTCCGGATGATAAGCCGAAGACTTAATTTGGTCTATGCCTAACTCATACAACATCTGTTGGAATACAGTTGACATGAAATTAGACCCTTGATCTGATTGGATCTCTTTTGGCAACCCAAACAATGTGAAAAATTTAAGTAAAGCTTGCAAGACTGTCCGAGCTTTAATATTCCTCAGAGGTATTGCCTCTGGAAACCTCGTAGAAGCACACATAATGGTTAATATATACTGATGCCCTGCCCTACTCTTAGGTAGGGGGCCTACACAATCAATGATGACTCTACTAAACGGCTCTTCAAAAGCAGGAATTGGCTTTAAGGGTGCAGCCGGAATATTCTGATTCGGCTTCCCAACCATTTGACATGAGTGACAGGTCCTACAAAATTTGGCCACATCACTTTTAAGTTTTGGCCAATAAAAGTGATTTAGAATTCTGTGGTAAGTCTTATTGACTCCTAGGTGCCCTGCAAATGGCATTTCATGAGCAATACTCAGTATTTCCCTTCTATAGGTCCTAGGTACCACAATTTGATGGTAAACTCTCCACTCTTCATCTAATGGTACATCAGGTGGTCGCCATTTACGCATCAAAATATTGTTTTTCAAATAAAAGCAGACTGGGACGTCTTTCGATTCATCCTCAGTGAGTGCACCAGCTATTAATGGCTGAAGCTCTTCATCATGTTGTTGTTGCACTGACAACTGGTCTCTGTGGAGTGTGTCAGACATTTTTGATTTTTCCTGTTCTACCCCCTCACTATGTGTGGGGCCAGGAGACTCACAATCCTGACTATCATTAAGATTAGTCATAAAAGATTGGCTGAGATCATACCAAGAATCTTCACTTTCGTGAATATTTTTACTAGAATCTTTTTCAGACTCTGACTCCTCCTTTGGGAGTGTTGTTCCATTTTTAGGAACTAATTCCTCAATTTTAGAGGGCGGATGATTAAGTTTATCATCCTTATTTTCGGAAATCATACCCTCATTTTTAGAGAGTGGATGTTTAAGATTATCATCCTTACATGATTCCCTACTTGTTCCACTTTTGGGAACTGTATCCTCACTTTTGGAGGGTGGATGTTTAAGATTATCATCCACGGCGAGCTTTTGTGACATAGCTCTAGTGACAGCACAGGCAGGGAATAAATTTGGAAATTCCTTTTCTAATTGCTCTGTGTTGTTATAATCACATGGTTTATCTGTCAAAATTGCATTGGCTACTACCTTTCCACCAGCTTTGTCATTGCCTAGCAACAGAGATACCCCCTTTACAGGTAGAGTAGGTCTGACCCCTACTATGACCGACCCAGAAACTAAATCTGACTTCAAATTAATTTTGTGGAGAGGGACAGAAATAAATCCACACTCAACCCCCTGAATTAGTACATTTGCCCCTGTGGAAGTAGAGTCCGATAATGGCAAAACTCCATCAAGAAGCAACGACTGAGTTGCGCCTGTGTCACGCAAAATTTTAATTTTGACGGGTGGATGAGCTGAATTCCCATCTAGGGAAATAAACCCCTCAGACACGAATGGAAGGTATTCTTCCTTAATTTTGTCTTTAGAATTAGGCCGTAAAGTCACGACTACCTCAGAAGAATTCTCTGCATTGGCTAAGGCATTGGAGGCTGTTTCAGTCTCCTTTAATTTTGCCAATGTGAAGCAATTTGCCATTGTGTGGCCCTTTTTGTGACAGAAACCACAGCTTATATGTCTTTAAAGGCAGCTTTGTTTGAGCTGACCTGGTCGTTCTTTTGACGACTTGAATCTGGTTGTTTTTTACCAGAATTTGTTGGAGAGATAGAACCAGACTGAGATCCACTGTTACCTGTTGTGCCACTATTATTGCCATATTTCTTATTTGGCCTACTAAACTGGCCCTTGTTTTGAGTCTGACCCACTTTACCAAACTTATGGGTAAGTGCATACTGATCAGCCAAATTTGCCACTTCTTTCAAGTTGTCAGCCTTATTTTCCTCAAGGTGAGTCTTAATGTCATCATTCACACACCGTTTGAATTCCTCGACCAGCATCAGTTGTCTTAAAGTGTCAAATGTGGAGACCTTTTTGGAAGCACACCATCTGTCGAAATGCCTTTCTTTTTGATAAGCAAACTCTACGTATGTTTGTGTATCCGCCTTACGATACTTTCTAAATTTTTGGCGATAAGCTTCAGGCACCAATTCATAGGCTTGTAATATGGCCTTTTTAACCTTATCATAATCCATGCTGTCCTCTATTGACAGAGCGGAATACACTTCTTGAGCCTTGCCTGTGAAATTACTCTGGATGAGTATGGACCATTTATCTCTTGGCCACTTTAGTTGCTCACCCAGCTTTTCGAAGTGGTTAAAGAATTTCTCCACATTATCCTCCTGAAATTTGGGGACAAATTTTACGTGCTTAGAAACATCAAATACCCCAGTATCCAAGCCTATTTTAGGGTCTGAGCCTTTTATGACCCCTAACTCTAGTTGCTTCAACCTAAATTCATGTTCTCTTGCCTTTTCCTCCCTTCTTTCTTTCTTCTCTTTCCTCTTTTTCCCTTTGCATTTGCATTTCTCTTTCCTCTCTTTCCTTTTGCATTTGCGTTTCTCTTTCCTCTTTTTCCTTTTGCATTTCTCTTTCCATTTCTTTTAATCTAATCTCCTTATTTATTTCTAATTCAAGCCTTTTCAATTCAAATGTGTTGTCAGTTGGCACAGTGATAGCTGTTTCCAATACTGTACTAGGCAGGACACCTTCATCCACAAGATATTCTAGAACATATCTTTTAATCTCGTCTTTCCGCATTAAAGGCTGAAATTCAATGCCATAATGTTTTGCGACCTTTACAATCTCAGACTTCTTTAATGAATCTAGTTCCTCGACTGAGGGACTAGTCACGAATTTATCTAAGTTGAATGGTATTTTGAAGTTGTTTACGATTTACAACAGAATTTCTCGAATTTTCTAGTACTTTTCGTTCCCGGATGTTAGGCCACCAATTCCGTTACGGCTTGTGGTCGCAAGTCAAACCAATAACAGCGAAAGATCACAGAAGAACGAGATTAAAATTCAACAACTTAATGATTATTTACAATCTCCTTATCTTACTTAAATTTACAATGATTAATTAGACTTACTCACAATCCTTTACTTAATATTTGCCTGGTCTGGTCCAAGGGCTGGTAGTGCATGCACGTTGACGATGGCACAGTAGTAGACCTGCAGCGTGCTGTAGCGTAGGAACTGGTTCCACGAGCGAATAATGACAAGGCTAGGTAGGCGATGGATGATAATAACCTCAATACACAGTGTAGAAACGGCGTAAGGCAATTTGTCACAAGTGTGAAGTGTCAGTGGCTGGCCTCATATGATTCGGTCAACAAACGGACAGCAGAATAACGTCTGGACTCGATGGTGTCTCTCGATGTGAACAGTTGTTGAACTGCCTTTTATATGCTAGGCTTTTATTCCAGAACTCTCCAGAATTTAACAGAAACTTCTAGTGTACACAGTCCAGTAATTACGAGAACGTTCCTTAATAGAAACTTCTAGAACACACAGTAGTTGAATAACGACAATTGCAGCTTCTTCGAAGTGTTGCCAGGTCGCTGCTATAATTTGCACATAACGTAAACAGTTCTCACTTCTAGACAGTTCTAGAAAGGCTGCGTTGAAGTTGAATTCTCTGGAACTTTCCATTCGCTCGTCGATGGATTCAATCCGGTGTTCCTGACGGGTCGTCTTGTAACACACTTAATACTTTATGAGCCGAGTTGCGCACTGATAGTGTACTTTTGAATCTGAAACGTGAAATTGTAAAGCGCGCGAAGTGCGCGAAAATTTTTTTGGTTTTACACAAAAAATATATGTAATCATTAAGAACAAAAAGTAAAAAAGGAAAACTGTAGGGGTTGTAGACCATATCGGGGATAACATAAATTTTATCGAAACCACCTGGACTACCCTATGAATTACCCAAACTTTGCTCCTTGAGTCACTCACCAACTGACCGTACCGCATGACACACACAAGAAAACAGCAAGTAGACTTTGCGATACTGGATGGAATTTACGACCTCTACATAAGTACATGTTACTTGTTAAGTTTGACAGGTCTTGTGCTGGCTAGCAATGTAGAATGTAAGTATTAAAGAAACTGGAGTGGCTCTATCGCGCGCATAGCGCGCCGAAAATTGTGGATTCTTTTAACGGAAATTGTCCTCTTGAGAGCAAAAACAGGTAAAGCGTCGGGGCGACTTGTCGCCGTCGGGGACTACTTACTTTACCGTATCGACTAAGACTCCCAGACGAAACTGTAAAAATTCCCCGGCGGGGGCCATGGCCTGCCCCCCCCCCACCTGGCGCCACCACTGCCAGGCGTGAACCAAGAAAAATTGACCCTTCTTAGACCTTACAATCTACTCTTAGGCCACCTTTTGTATGTTTGTCATTTCCATGGAAACATTACGTTCCTTTGATACTCTCCTTTGCTGTACATACAACCATGTCGTCTAGAGGCACGAAGGAAAATATGCTAAAATACCGCCTACAAGTCACTGGCACTTCCCATGTGCAAGAAACTCCAGGCAAAAACCCACTGTTCTTCGTGGAATAATGTTTAAACGTGATCTTGGTCATAACGTACTTTTGGATAAAAAAGGAATATCAATGGTGGTGACACAGGAGTTACAGTACCTACGAGCTAGAGCTAGGTCCGGATTCTAGTCCTGACTCAATCACGGTACCCAAGGACCTGTCACTGTTCCCAAGTAATGAAAGGGGACCTAGTATATAAGCGAATTTTTGATTATAATACCTTCCAGAACAATGGTAATTTCTTTATATGTATGATCCCACTGAACAGTCTATTTTCCCTGAACGTCTTTACATCCAACGGATGTCCAAAGTATAATTTGCCTTCTCGATTTCTGATGATATTAAGTGATTAAAATTCAAAGACAACCACTACCAGTCAACACAATGTTTGAATTTTTCAGCGGGAGTACAAGCGAAAAGCTGGAGTCGCGTTCCCGTTTTTTAAAACGGAGTTAGGCACTACTGGATGCGATTTCATGGCATATGGGAACCAAGATTAGAGCTGGACCTCCTCTTGAAGGACTCACTGACTCTATAAGGATTTTGAATGAGAGAGAATCTGGACGATAGAAGGAAAATACGATGTCAGCAAACTTATAATGGCATATTAATGCATTTTTGTAACTGAAAATAAACTTCAAAACATACCGGGGAAAATTAACAGTATATTATACAAAATGAAAAATCTTCGAAAATCAAAGGGGGGTTTTAAACCCCTAAACCCCCCCCCCTCCCCTTGGATCCGCCCCTGATGTGTATGCAGTTAGGTCATTGTTTTTACTCGAGGCCCAGCTTCGATTAAAGGAATTGTTTTCCGATCTGCAACACAGGTATGACATATAAATTCTGCGTCGAACAACACTGACTTGGGCTCAATGTATATGCACAATCTCAAACAGCTAAGCAGTTAAATAACCGACCTGTCCCCTCGCAACAGATGCAACTTTTAAAGCTCAAAGAAATCAGACTAAAGTAATACTAAAATATCAGGTACTTACGCAGTAACTAAACCTTCTTTTGGAGGTCTGTGATCATGTAACCAAAAACATTTGTTTTGCTTGATCCCTTTATGTAAAATCCGCTGGACTTATGTTAATATCTTTTCCTATTCTCAAGATATACCTCTTCAAAGTTTGACCATATCTTATGTTTCTCATTACCTATGCCAAATATATGAAATGGAAGGTTGCACAGTGTATGTATTTCTTTTGTTTATGAATTATCAATTAGTTACAGTTACTTTCTAGCTTGGTGTCAAATGCAAACAGTTTTTAAGTAGGAAACAGCTGCTTCCGAAATAGATGTAGGTTAAACAAACAAGTGATAACATAAATTACATTTCATGAGTCCCTCTTTCTACGTCACAAATTTCCATATACCGCGCTTATGTTATGAATAATGTAGGTGTGAAAACAGTAATTGGCTTCTGAAATGGTCAATACCTGATGAATTTTGATAGGAATTGTGACCATTTGTAGCGTTTTAATGAATTTTGATAGGAATTGTGACCATTTGTAGCGTTTTAATGAATTTTGATAGAAATTTTGACCATTTGTAACGTTTTAATGAATTTTGATAGAAATTCAAGTTCAAGTTCAAGTAAACTTTATTAAGCACCAGTAATGGGCAAATACATCTCGCAATAAAACAATAAGATGAATAAGAGCAAAGAAAGGAGAAAACATGAAAGACATAAAAAGATAAAAGAAAAAGGAATAAGACAGCAAAATAACATGAGCAATGAAATACTGTAAGGAATACTAAAAGAACAAGTAAAAGTAATATGCACAAAGAAATGTAGTGATAAAAACGAGACTACCTTACTATTAAAATACGAGATTGCCATTGGTACAAAGATATGTTTATAACGGTTTGTGAGGGCAGCTGGGGGTCTCATCCTACCACTGCGACCAATAACACTCTCAGAGAGATCATCATATAGAGGGTGACTTGGGTCGTTCAATACAGAATTTAACTTACGTTGGAGGCATGATTGATAAAAAGAATTCAGCCTAGGTAATTGAAGATCCCCAATTAAGTAACCAGACTTTTGAATAATCCCATTAATTTTCTTATCCTGTTCCGAAGCGCTGCCACCCAAACACACAATACAATAAGTTAAAATGTTTACTTAGTAATAACCGAACAATAAAAAAGAGATAAAAGAGTATGATCAACATTAAAAGATCTTAGTTTCCTCAAACAATAAAGGCGAGAATTAAGTTTAGACATGATAAAATCAATGTTATCAGACAAATTACGTTTTTCGTTTAAAACAACCCCTAAGTACTTATAAGAGTGAACCTGTTCAACAGGAGAATCAGATATAACAATAGAATCAGGAGGATGTTTACCAGTTCTAAAATTTATAACTAATTCCTTAGTCTTACTAACGTTCAGTTGAAGAAAATTAACTTTACAGTATCCTACAAATTAATCAATCTCATTTTCGTACTGAGTATAATCATCATTAGTAATGAGACCAATAGTGCAGTGTCATCGGCGAATTTTGGAATTGTGACCATTTGAAACATTTTAATGAATTTTGATAGGAATTGTGACCATTTGTAACGTTTTAATGCTGTTTATCAAATAAACAGGTACAAAATTTCCTTTGAATCTTCCTAAGAAGGAAGTTTTCGGGTTATTGTAAGCACTTTCACTTTTGTCGAAATTTCAAGACAGTCAAATCACGGGGACGAAACCTTATATTCCAGTTTCATTTTTCAAACATGGAAAATGGATCTGAGACTATTTTAGTTTTTCTTAGCAACGTGTTATAATTAATGTTGTTACCTAAGTACGTTTTAATTGGCCTGGGAGGTCTGGTCAAAGGTATTTTAGTGGTACATAGCAAATACAAGATTTCATTATGTTTAAATGGTAAAGTGTGGTGCTAAAAATAACAATAGTTTCAGATACACTGTCCAAAGGCAAGGAACAATGGAGCTCCTGTGTAATAGACTATGAAGTCAAGAATTGGGAGTTAGGTGTCTTAAAATAACCGGACTCTATAGGCAGACACAATAATGTACGGGACTCTATTATATCTTTAAAGAATGCACTTTATGTTGTAACAGAGTAACTTGCTATGTACAAAAATAAAATTTTAGATGCACCATGTAGACGAATGGGGCCATCCCTTGAAATTAAAACAGCTGGGGAACACAAACCTAAATTGTTTTAACAGCCACATGTTTGTCCCACAGTACTGTACTAATAAGGTGCACCATGTAGACGAATAGGGCCATCCCTTGAAATTAAAACAGCTGGGGAACACAAACCTAAATTGTTTTAACAGCCATATGTTTGTCCCACAGTACTGTACTAATAAGGTGCACCATGTAGACGAATGGGGCCATCCCTTGAAATTAAAACAGCTGGGGAACACAAACCTAAATTGTTTTAACAGCCATATGTTTGTCCCACAGTACTGTACTAATAAGGTGCACCATGTAGACGAATGGGGCCATCCCTTGAAATTAAAACAGCTGGGGAACACAAACCTAAATTGTTTTAACAGCCGTATGTTTGTCCCACAGTACTGTACTAGTAAGGAGAAATGTAGTAGTACCTTAAGATATTGATTCACACTCTCTGCTTTCATGTGTCTGTTAATAAATACTCATGAAATTTCGTCTTAGTAAGGCCTACTATCGCTAGGCCTTGTGTATACCACGGCCTATTGCAGGTGTCACACTGCCCCGAAGTTGACACCAGATGGACACACGAATGTGGAATTTGGAATTTCATGCGAAGATAGCCCCGAACTTGGTCAAAGAGACAATCAACAGCCGAAGCAAGTAGGATGCCTACAGAAGGTCACATGATGGCACCCGACTGACACGAAGGCAACACGAACATGTTAAATTTTTATAGTAGTTTATACCCGACGGACAGACGAAGGCGGCACGAAGGGCATACGAAGGCTACACGACGTCGTATTGAGAGTACGATGCGTTCGAAGTAGGTCACGAAGGCGTCACGTGACCAACCGATGCTATAAATCATTTTACCGACCGTGCTGCGGCTAAGAGTACAGAAGCTGATCAGTTGTGCTTTACACTAGTATACTGAATGGATGCATAATACATCACATTAGTGTGATGAGGTAGAAGGTTGGCACCTAAAGCAAACTTTAATAAAGCACTGGAATATAATTGCATTTGACCAGCAAGTGTCCCGTCTGTTTCCCGACCAGCCTATTATAGCCTATAGATGGGCACCAAATCTCAAAGATTTACTTGTAAAATCAAGGTTTCTCCAGACCAGGAGTCGAACATAGGACCACCTACCCAACCCCTTTCACTTCATTTCATTTAATTGAAGCTTTGAGAGTTATACACGCCTCTGCTGTGTAGAGTTGCTCAGGACAAACTGCACGTGTGACTGAACCCTACAGGGTAGCGTCTGCTGGCTCCGACTGACTGGACCGCACGTTCGAACAGTTGGTGTATTGCGGCAACTGATGCTCTGAGGCTGGCCTTTTATATGTCCACGTGGTCCCATCTCAATGTCATCGTACTTTAATACAATGGCTACACGAGGGAATTCCGGGGCTTCACGTAGTCACATTGCCTTCCTAAGACAATCGTGCAGCTTCTTGTTTCCTTCGTATTGTCTTCGAGAGGCGAGAAATGCCCGATGGAACCGATGATACTCGAAGTAAAAACGAAGATGACACGATTTGACAAGATGCCCTCACGATGGCCTTATGAAGGGCAAAATGGACACACGATATAAACACGAAAATGAACCTTCGCAAGGTCCTTCGGCAATTTTTTGGCATGCCAAAGATTTTGAAACCGGTCACGAAGTTGCTCCCGAAGCTTGAGAAACTCCACCGGCGGTCATACGATGGCTTAAGATGCCCTCACGAATGTCCTGATGTCTTTACAATCAGAGCCGAGTTTGAAAATTTCTTTTATCATGTGTCCATCTGGTGTCAACTTCGAGACAGTGTGACGCCAGCATTTTGTACTGTGTACTCTTGCTTTAGGTTGGTACTGAACTGTAAACAGAGACGTCTTCATTTTTTAACACATTATGGCGTAATTAAGAATTAGAAAACGAACAACAAAATGGATAAGCATAGTAAATGACTGAACGAATATTAACACATGATAAACATAATGACGTTCATTAAAGTGCACTCCGCATACACGTTTATATGTTATATATACATATATATATATATATTTATATATATATATATATGTTAATTTTTCCTTATTAAAACAACCTGATGTTTGCAGTAATCATCAAATAAACGCATAAACGTGTTTACGAGATGGCGTTAAAGTGGCGTCAATGTGTTACAGTTGGCGTTTTCGAAGTTTAATTTGCTTCTTTATTTTATTGTTTTTTTTTTTTTGGTTACATAAACGCCAAGACGCGTTTATTACCTGTTACAAAAAAGTGTTAATCATTTTTACAGTGTGTAGTGTTTAACTAAAACGTAAGTTTACAGTACAGCCGTTTACGACGAACGTAGTATGTCTTTAATTTGCCGTTCGTTAAGGCTTTCAAATTGCTTCAGCCTGCACTTGAATTTTTCAGTACAACAAAAATTTGGCAGCCTGAGAATTTCAAGCAAAAACTTATTTAGTGTTGAGAAATTCAAGTTAATTATGAATCTTAGAGTGAGCTTTGGATTTGTTTTGGGTAGATGCTAAACTTATTCAAGTCCATCCAATTTGCTGCAAAATTTATTACAGGCAATACGTGCGAAGCCACTTCTTGGTATATTTCTGTGATTCCATTGTATTAGACCAGGGGTGGGGAACCTCCGGCTCGCGGGTCTTATGCGCCCGCGAGACCATTTGATTCGGTCCGCGAGGTAGTTTATGAATACAAATTCAGAAAAAAGTATATGACAATAATCTTTTAGCCCACGGTGTCCACCGCTGATCCTCTGTTATACAGTACCACTTCCCGAGTACTTCACGTAAATCTGCTGCGAAACACTACAAAGTATATATCACTAAAACTTCTGTATGCACAATGTAACATGCTAACCTCTGCGTTAGACATAAATAAGGTGCATGAGAATCCTTTTACCTCTGGAGGCAGCGGAAGCTTTGCGTAGCAGATAGGCTACATAACATTGTACAGAATTACACCATTGTAGGTCTATCTATTAGAATAGAAAACTCAGTGGCATTGTATCTGTTCGGTAGATTTGGAGAGGGGTGGGGGCTTAGAACTGTCTATCAGACGGAAGAGTTAATTAAACGTTAGAAAGTGGACAAGTTTGCAATGTAAATTAACGGGGGAAAAAAGTTTGTTTTAAAATACGCAGGTTTTTTTCGGCGCGCTTCTCGCGCACTTTTATGCGCTCATTAATTATTACTCCTACATTAGTAAACAGACAGTCATATCGTGATGCTTCTGATCTGTGTAGCATTGCACTTTCTACGCCATTTAAAGAAGGTGGATGAATATTATATTGTCCAAACATTAGTACAAATTGAAGAGCTGGGGGCTTCGCCCCAGTTCTTGCCTAGACTTTCAAGTCAGCCCTAGATCCCACCAGGGCCCCTTGCCCTGTGCCCTATGGGAAAATCTTATCATATCCTCCCTGTGTGCGGCCCACGAGTGGATTATGACCTTCCAAGAGGAGAAATTCATCTGAACTGAGTAAGCACTAGCTGCGAAACTGGTACTTTTGTAACATGACAAAGTGCTGTTGAGTTTCCGTATAGATGCTATGCTTGACGTCACGCCCGCGTCACGTAAGGGGGAAACAATGAAGCTCGTTGACTATGGTGCATATGCTGTAGGATCTTCGTAGCGTTCGCCTGTGTACGTAGACTTAAGGGAGTGGTACACAAATTAACTGTCTGCGTTTGCATTCATAGTGTAAGTTGCAATGTTAAACGTTTATCTCTGCCGCGCACTTTCTGTTCTGTGACGTTCTCTGCACACGTATATGGTATGTACTTCTCAAAATGTCTATTACTATAGTGCCCTTCCTTTCCTTTACCTTGTCAACTCACGTTGAATCAATACGATTTGTTTTTATTATTACTTTGCGCAAAACTTCCTTTTACCTCCCTTACCCTCGTGTATCACTCACGTAACCATCATATTGGCACCAGGCTTATTCAGGCAAAATCAATTAAACGATTGCGTTACAAAGGGCGCACAACTTTCTAATACGTACATTAAACGTAAACTGATCAGTTTTCCTAGGGTCGAACAGAGTACTATCTTAAAGTTCGACCTTTTCATTTTAATATACAAAACACTCGTGTAGATAAAACGCGATAGCTATGTGCTCGCCTATATTAACCTCATTTCTTTTGAATGTTAAAGAAATTGACACATTTTCCAGACTTTAGTTTAGTTTCTCGCTGACTTTTTTTAAATATTTCGGATAAGAGTCATTGAAGTACTACTAGTTTTTATAAATGAAACAAATTGCACGCGACTTGACGTCAGGAAAACTCATTTCTCAACTATTTTAGTCACAAAGCAGATCTTCCATAGGGCTTTGTACAAAAAAGGGGGCCTTGAACAGTTCAAAACTTCATTGAAAATGTAATAAAGGTTTTGGAAATTGTTAAAAAAGGAATAAGGCGAATACTTAACACATAATATCCCCGTGGGTTTATTCCTAGTGTGATCAATAGAGCCATGTTACGTTTAGGATTCCTTCTTTACAAATTATGCCACAAAAATCCTGTGAATAAAACACATTCACTTGCAATCATCCAGAAATTCAATCTAGGACCTACATGTATTTAGTGCATTCTTTAATATAAGCATTTCAGTAAATATGGCACAACAATAAAAATACAAAATTAGGCCTAAAGGCTTTCTTTAAACAAATTGTGAAAACTATTACAGTAGTTGTCATTTTCCGGGGAGTGAGTCCCCAAGGAACTGTCTCTCGAATGTATTCGTCTGCAGGGTAGAGATTTCAGTAACAGCTTCTGATTACATCTCTTAAGAATGCCGTCAACTTGTAAATGTTCTACACGCTTAAGGAAGTTTGACTTCGTATTCAAATAAAGCAGTCTAATATGGTCATTTTAATCAAAGAGGCCCACTGTTTCTATAGGAGAGAATCTTTATTTGCCTAACAAACATTACTTTCAAAAGTAGCAAAAATGTCTCCTATGATACTTCCTAGTTCGTGTACTTCTAAAAGAACACAAGGTATACGTTTAAGGAAAATATGATCAACATCTGGTTTAAACCAAAATTAACAATCTTCAGCCCTGATGGGCATAACGGCAATCTTCAGCCCTAATGGGCATAACGGCAATTTACTTGAAACAAAACATACGTCATCAAGGCACTTGGGCTCTTTGTAAACATATTCCACTTAACACAGAAAAAGTTCTTTTCGCCCGTTTTAAAATCAATGTCAACATTACTGCCGTGAGGATTCATCCTTGGTTTAATGATGCATTTTTAAGTGACAGACGTTTTAAAATATATTTCTTCCTTTTAGTAATTTGTCACGCATGTTCTGGAAGAAAATCGAATTAAGTTTCATCTTCAAATGAAGGTGGTATCTTTAAGGTGAAGGCTATGTTTTAAGTCTTGTGTCTTCAGTAGAAGTTGCGCTAATAAAAGATTCATCTTTCCTGTGCGGCTGGTGATAGGATACAAATCTCTAAGAACAGCGTTTATGTGAGGTTTCTGTCGTGAGTAATCTTTGCCCATCTTGATACGTTTATTGATCGTTTAGAAGGAAATCAAGTGTGATAGGAAAACTCAATTTCTGTTTTTGTCAATTTACTTAATTTTTGTGTTCCGCCAGAGTTAAAGATAGTTGTTACGTTTACATAAAGGAAAGGTTGAGAGAGTGGACACTCCACAAAATTCAGTAAGGAGTGTAGGTACTTCAGGTCTTTTGGACTGACCAAAGAAGAACGCAAGTCCGAGATTGCTGTTTTAGCACAGAACTTTGAACACATTACATGAACCTATAGGGTTTCTGGGAAGGATTTGAGTGGCCTGCCACTGGTGTCATGGAAGCTAATACCACGATCGCAGCCATGGAGGCAGACAACATAGAGGGCTATGATAATTGGTACCCAATGGTACTGCGTTTCCTTATATCCAACATATCGGGTATAATGGCTATTGGAACCAACTTTGTAAACTTACTCGTTCTGCAACTTGCTCCGAGTTGTTTTGGAGAAGCAACCACCTGCTTGGTACAAATCCTCGCAGTTGCTGATTTGGGGACCGGAATTTTTGTTATCGTCTTTGAGAATTTGTCAATATTTTTACCTCTTGAGGTTTCAAGTCAGTACATTTATTGTTTCCTGTTTCAGTTTTTCAGAATTTTTACGTTTGTGAGTTCCATACATTTGATCACCTTTATAACAATTGATCGCTTTTTTGCAATCACGTACCCTCTCAGATACCACACACTCCTCTATCCTCGCCGTATTTACTACATATACTGCTTTATTTCACAAATGGATCTATTGATTGCTTTTCTTGTTGCAAGTCGTTCTTTTAAATTCAAAGCTCTGGGATTTGATAGTCAAGCTCAGTTCTGTGAGTTTACAAGTGACTACGAATATAAACCGATATTTAATTTCCTGTATCAAGTTTTCACGAGTTACATTGGGGTTTTAATACCTTTTGTTGTCACTATTCTTGTAAATGCGTACCTTTTATTCATCGCCATTCATCATGTGAAGAAAATGGCATCGGTCTGCCCAGAAAATCCGTCTACAAGAAGAACCAACTTTTCGGGAACAGAATCTGAAAATCAGGACAACAACGAAGTAAAATATGCTATTTCACGCAGGTTACACACTTTCCGGAAAGAAGTACGAGTATTTGCAACTTTTGCTGTTATTACTGGTGTTTTTACAATGGCATGGATGCCAACAAATTTAATTATTATATTCCGGGCGACATACTGGCAATCAGCCAAATACTTGAGTATCGTTTCCTTTCAAATTCTTTCTTGTAATAGTTGGGCGAATAGCTTTATTTATCTCATCATGATTGAAACATTTAGAAAAACTGTTAAGAAAGTGCTTTATGACTTAGTAGCTTGAAAATGATTTATGATAATTGCATGTTATCACTTATTTGATTGTTGCCCTATGAGATTTATGGAAGTGGAACCCGACTCCATCACTTTCTGCTAGGAGGAATACGAAAATGTCACACAAATTTCTGCAAAAATCGTAAAAATGAGGTCTAATTCCATAATAAATAATATATAGAGGAGAATAACTTAGGAGGGAAGTCAATGATTACAACTACACAGCTTTAAGGACACTATTTTTGCACATCCAGCGTACATGCATGACAAGCAGTTATCCGTTACCCTTTTTCCAAAAGTCCCCTGACTCTCTGGCGAAGAGCCAGGGGCGAAAACCAACAATACTCCCGAAGAGGTTCTGCTCCCCGAAGGAGTAACAAGTGACAAGCAGTTATCCGTTACCCTCTTGTTGTTCACTGTAGAACGGCTTGACTCGAATTAGCGTTAAAAGTCCTTTGCATTCTCTCGCAATTATTTATTCTCTCTACCCAGAGTGCCCTAGATAATTAAATCGACCAGCCGTAGGACTAGGTAGGCCTAAGTGTATGTCTACTACAGAACGCACCTAAAGTTATTTGACGATACTTGGAATTTCCATTCCAATACCACATTGTTGTAAATATCTCATTGCTACTCACTTTTGTTCATTACCCACGTCTGGATAAGCTACCTCTTTAACGAAGAGAGTGGACATAAACACATGATTGTCATAAGATGTAAATGCCAAGTTCCCAAAGCTGGTGGTCATCAAAAGGCTATTAATATCTTTATGACAAAATGATTTTTTATTGAAACACGTGGATAGGAATTTCTGTTTAAATCATTTCTGATAACTGTATAAGCATAAGTGTTTAATTGTGTGTTTATTGTATACATCTTAACTAGACAATCACTCTAAGAAATAAAGTTCGATCGTTGTTTTGTTGCTTGCATTAGATGCTTACATGTTATTTGAATGAAGGAAACAATTGTTTACAAACAAACAAACAAACAAAAAATACGACAGGATATATTCACTAAGAGACAATAAAATCGGAAAGTGTACTTGTCAAAATACGTATAGTGTTTATGTATCAAAATGGATAAATGAATTTTTTATATTTATTTAATTATGAAAAGTAGATAGGTATCAAATTGTTTCTGTAAATGTTTTTGTTTCACATATTCCTCAAGTTCAAGAGTAATATTAACGAAATTCTATGTAATTAATTAAATTACCAAATTAAAATGTTTTCGTAAGAACAAATGACGCAGCACTGAAATCCGTACGCCTTAGAAGAGAATTGTAAAATGCGCAATGGTAGTACTAACAGTTACTTCATATTGTGGCGTTCGGCCGATCTGTTTGAGGCTCTCTGGAGTTGATCAATTTCGTGTTATGCTTTTTACAATCTTATTAGCATCCGCCATGTGCCATTATTCAAAGTTCTGCAATAGAAAGTTCACTCGACAACTTGTTCCCAAGGTGAGATAGTATATGATGTGTTGAACACTCTTTCATTGCCCCCACTGGTGCAGCCCCCAGTATTCTCCTTGGGGAGGATGAGACTCTAAGGAGTGAAACATGTCCATTAGGGGTTTCCTTGAGTACTGACTTTATTGGACTAGATTTTCTGGCTAATATATTCTTCCCTCTTAATTTCTCTGACTTTTTGGGAATGGTTCTTTTGATTCTGTCAATGATGAAGAGAGTGGATAATAAGACTGCATGTGGTGGATGGAGCGCTGTGGCTGTGGCTTAGGAGCGAAGCCATTTTTCTCCAAAGTATGCCAATCCTTTTTCTCTCAATAACCTTTCGAGTCCTTTGTGTTCTTTCAGTTTCTTATGAGCAAGTAGAGGCGGCTCCAATCTGATCCTAAAGAAAAATGAGAACGAAAAGAATAGAAGTACATTGTTACAGTAATATATTAACGAAACATTTTGCAACATATAATGAAATACAAATTTGAAAGATGAGCATATGCTATGACACAAATAATATTATATGAACTTTTTCATTTTTTTTAGATCAAAAAGGGGTGCATTTTGTGGGTGAAATTAAAATACTGTAGTATCATTTAAGATCACTTATGTACAGTTTAACCAGAGCTGTCAGTTTTTCAGAATTCCTGGAAAAGCTCTTCAACCCCCAAAAAATGCCTACTGTACTGTACAGGAATAAATTTCTTCTTGCCGTTTTACTTATTTTCCCAAAATTATTAATGAAGCATTCCAATGTTGAGCATCATGTGTAATAATACTATTTTCGAACATAAATTAGCACAGCTGGTTGAGATTGCTGACCTGGAACAGGCACGGCCATTTCTCTGCATGAATGATTGTTCATGGTAAGGACTGTACTGTACCTGCGTTGTACCCCAGGAGAAATTCCAGTTGAAACCAGTGGAATTTTGAACTGGTTCCAATTGTTTTCAACTGGTCTCAACTGTTTCTACAGGAGAATGATCAACTTTCAACTGGTCAATAGTTTGCCCTGATCAGTGGGAATTTCCAATTGGCCCCAACTGTTTTTCAACTGGGACCAACTGGTTTCTTACTTAACCCAACTGTTTTCTGACTATTCAACTTGATAAAGGGGTGTATCTAGGAAGTTTCAAAAGAAGGGCGCCAAGTTTGGTTGATCACTGTCCTGGGGGAGGGGTGAAAGGGGAAGGGTTACTTTCGAAAAGTTTTGCTTTTGGAAGAGAGCTGAGATGCAAAATGGTGCTATGTTTGAAAAAATTCTTTTGCCTCATTTTTTTGCACACTTGATGGCCAATTGAGGGGACACATCTTGCGCCCGATGGACATCTGTTGTGCCCGCACTGGATCCGCTACTACAACTAGATCAAAGGAATTAATAAAATTCCACACATTTTTCATAATAAAATCATCCTATAATTTATACATGTATAGCTGTGTTTACTGAAGAGTAAAGAGGGATCATAATATCCTCATTTTTTTTTCCCCTTTTCCCCTCTCCTCATTTTTTTTCTCCTCATTTTTTTCCCCCTTTCCTCATTTTTTTTTCCCCTCCCGTAACCCTAACACAGGGCTTACAAAAATATGACTGTATTGGTTACAACACGCGTCTCCTTTTCTTCACATTTTTTCAATGCCACTACCCCCATTTATCCCTTATCTTTACATACTTTTCCCTTCTAAATCACCTTCAAACTCCTGGCACTTTATCCCTTTCACTACTTGCTAACCTCTTTTAATTATTAGCCGCCCTGAGACATATCCTTCTTAAGTGTACTATACTGTACCATGCAGGGATGAGTTGCTGTTTGAGGCTGACTTTTCCCAGGTATAACTGCCACTCTAATTGTCTATGTAAGGACCATGTATGGGGAGGCAATTTGCGACCGGCTATATTATGTGTCTTTACTGAGGACTAAGCCATGGCCCTAATCCATCACTTCCTTCACCTCTTGTATACTTGGGGCTCTAAAAAAAAGATCACCGCTGCAAAAAGCTGGACGCAAAGACGCATTGCGTCCGCGAAAATCATGTCGCAGCTCGAAATTTTCATCCTAGTCCCGAATTAAATAGACCAGCTATAAACTCCAGTGCTTTATTATCAAATCACTAAACATATCGGTTGCTAGTCAAATCAGCAAATATTGGAAGAAAATGTTTCAACTTGCATGCAGCTTTTTGCAGAAGAACAACTACCATCGTACCAAATATAATCTCCTTAATATTGGACATCGTATAGTACTGTCTTCTGTCACGGCACAGGTCTTATGTACATTGATCCTCCAAGTATATATAAACCAACTTCAGAGCCTTGTTCCCTTAAGAAGGGAAACATACATTTTCTCAAGAAAAGCATCACAAGGTTCATTATTGACATAGTAGCTTGTTTACAAGATTCCTGGCCATTTGGCTCGTTGTGAAAAAGTATATAAAACCCTCTGTAATAAAATGCCGAATGTTCGCAAAAGTTTGGACCAGTTAATTTAGCTTTTAAATAACAAAACTACATAAAAACATGTCATAATTTTGATAAAGCTCCCCGAAAAGCTTTCACTTGAATTAATCGTACTTATGAACTCATATTCGTAATATGTCAGCCCCGTACTTGCTGAAGTGCAACATTAAAATCACCTCGGAAAATAGGCGCACAGTAGGTTGTGCACAAGTTACAACAATTGCCTAAAACTATGACTAGGCTACCCCACACATCAATCATCTGAGTGTCAAAAAAAGAAAAAGGACCTCGATTAACAGTTTAATTTGTCATTATTATGCAAATCAACCCAACGTCATGTCTGCAGTAGTTAGGTAAGACTATTGGCACTGTTAATGTTTCATGAAAAGTCATGGACTGAACCATGCTGATATGTACATATTTACTGTTCTCCAAAATGGCCATCATGCAAAGTTTTCTAATAGACTGAAAGGTGCCAGGATGTCAACACCAGGCCTGGGCGCGGATCTTTTTCCAGGACCACTGGGGGCGATTTTCGGAAATCTCCACTGAAATCATGAAAAATGATGCTTAGGTTAGGATTAAGGTTAGGGTTAGGGTAAAAAAAATGAAATTGCCCCCATTTGTCCGGCAAAGAAAAAAAAAACCAGAAAGCCCAAAGGCTTAGTGATTCCTTGCCGAATGGGGATGCTTTGTTGCACTGAGGTTTATCCCTCAAATTTATCTTTCTTGACTACATCATTTTATGTTTTAACAATTTGACCTCTGCTGACCTCACATGACCTTTGAACCCCACCAAATATAACAAAAAGGAAAATCTGAAGTGTCTTGAAAGGGATTCAACTCCAGTGGATCTTGGATCTTGAAAATTCTTGCAAAATTTTGCTTTTTGACCTCTGGTGACCCCATAGATGAACGATCTTAGGAATACTTGGGATATTTTGCTGTTTGACCTACTGGGGACTTCTGATGACTATCATTGGGAATTCTTCGGGAAATTTCACTTTTTTTGACCTCTGGTGACCCCATATCATGATCTTGGGAATTCTTGCGGATATTTTGGCTTTTTGACCTCTGGTGAACCCATCATATAACAATCTTGGAGAATTCTTGGGAAATTTTGCTTTTGCTTTTTTGGCCTCTGATAACTCCAGATGAATTGATCTTGGAATTCTTGGAAATGTTGATTTTTGACCACAGTGACGCCAGATTACAAATCTTGGGGGAATTATTGTGGATATTTTGCTTTTTGACCTCTGGTGATCCCATATCAATTCTTGGGGAAATTTTTTGGTAAATTTTGCTTCTTTGACCTCTGTTGGACCCCATATAACAATCTTGGGATTCTTGGGAAAATTTTGCTTTTGACCTTTGGCTAAACCAAGATGACCTTGACCTCCACCAAAAACAATAGTGTATTCCTTACATCATAGACAAATCTATATACCAAATATGAAAGTGTCGGTCATTCCTATCTTGATATATCGTGATTACGAACTTTTCAGCTTTTTACCTCCAGTGACCTCAAATGACCCTTTGACCCTTCACCAAAAAACAAAAGGCTTTTTCCTGTCAACATGACAAATCTATGTACCAAATAAGAAAAGTGTCGGTCATTGCTACCTGGTGATATCGTGTTTACAAGCCGTTTACAAGGTTTTCGCAGTTTACCTCTGGTGACCTCACATGACCTTTGGACCTCTACCGAAAACAATAGGATTCTTCCTCTCAACATGACAAATCTATATAGGCCATTCCCATCTTGAACTATGGCGATTTCAAGGTTTTCGGTTTTTCGACCTCCTAGGGACCTCAAATGACCTTTGACCTCCACCAAAAACAATAGGATTCTTTCTCTCAACATGACAAGTCATATACCAAATTGAAAAGTGTCTGTCATTCCTATCTTGAGATATCATGATTAACGAGCTTTTCGGCTTTTTAACTCCGGTGACCCAAGTGGACCTTTGACCTTCACCAAAAACAATAGGCCTCATTCCTGCTCAACATGAGAAATCTACATACCAATCTATGAAAAGTGGTCGGTCATCCCTATCTTGAGATATCGCGGATTACAAGGTTTTTTGGTTTTTGACCTCTGGTGACCTCAGATGACCTTTGACCTCTACAAAAACAATACACGGGTTCTTCCTCTCAACACGACAAATCCCATACAGGGCCACTGTCTTATCTTGAGATATCATGATTTCAAGGTTTTCGGTCTTTGAACCTCTGGTGACCTCAAAAATGACCTTTGGACCTCCACCAAGAACCAAATAGGATTCTCTCTCTCGGAAAGATGACAAACCTATATATCAAATATGAAAAAGTGTCCGTCATTCCTACCTTGAGATATCGCGATTACGAGCTTTTCGGCTTTTTACCTCCAGTGACCTCAAATGACCTTTGGACCTTCACCAAAAACAATAGGGTTCTTCCCTCTCAAACATGACAAATCTATATACCAAATATGAAAAGTGTCGGTCATCGCTACCTCGAGATAGCGCGATTACAAGCCATTTACGGTTAGGTTTTCGCAGTTTCAACTATGGTGACCCCTCAGATGACCTTTTGGGCCTCTACCAAAACAATAGGGTTCTTCCTCTCAACATGACAAATCCATATACCAAATATAAAAAGTGTTGGTCATCCCTATACTCGATGATAACGCGATTACAAGGTTTTTCGGTTTTTGACCTCTGGTGACCTCAGATGACCTTCGACCTCCTCTCAAAAACAATAGGGTTCTTCCTCTCAACATGACAAATCTATATACCAAATATGAAAAGTGTCGGTCAATCCTATCTTGAGATATCGCGATTACAAGCAGCGTCACAAACACACATACACACACACATCCACACACACACACACACACACATACACACACACACACATACCCGTTCAGGGCGCCTACTGGGGATACTGGATTTTGAGACGTGAAGTGGGGATACACTTTCTGGGGGCGCTAGAGCCAAAACCTCATTGGAATTACAATGGCTACATCATAGACTGTTAGATATCCCATGTTGAAAGAACTCAATTTATGTTTCTATCTACTTGGACCGCCAGCTATGGAAATGGGGAGCATATTTCACACACTGCGAAAGTTAGGGAACCGCGGGAATAATTACTCCCTATTGAAAATTATCCCCAGTTCACCTGCTCAGCGCATGGTCGTGTGTGAAAAAAGGGGCGTGTTTTCCACACACAGAAACCGGGGATAATTTCACAAGAGATTTGTATGAGCATTTAATCAAAGCTAACAAATTACACAGATTTTAACACACGAACGTTTGCGTGTGAGCAGGTGAACTGTGGAACTTGCTTGAAACTGTATGATAAGCAGAGGGCGTACTACTTTGACTCCCAAAGGCACATTTGAAGTGATACTAAAATCGGGGATATCCCCGATTTTCATCATGTCCCCAGTTCACGTCTCAAGGACCGGTGTGTGTCCCCAATAGGCGCCCATTACAAACGCACACATACACACACACACACGACATCACCATCGCATAGATTCCTTGCCTGCCTATGGCAAGGAATCAAAAAACTAGAACAGCAATGCTGTTGTGTAGCTCACACAATTTCTCTTGTCTGTTAAAAATAGAAACCCACAAAACCAAATTTTATCATCTATTCATCTGCTTCCAAAAAACCTCTTTACCTTACAAAGGCAAATGGGAGGAAAGAGAGGAGCGTTATTAATAATAGAAATCAAAACCCATCTGTAAAATCACAAATGTGTTAAGGAATGTAAACCTGCAACTGACATAGTTTTATGACAGATAGCTACAAATATCAGGGTTTCCCCTGGCATTCTTTTTGTGAGGCGGCCACCTCACAGTTTTTGGCTACCACCTCACAGAAATTTGCTATCATTGCCACCTGCACTGTACTAACTATACAAGTATTGATGGTTGTCCGTCACTGTTGGTACCAAAGTTGGCACCATATTACCTGCCACCTCACACTCTTATAAACCCAGGGTAAACCATGAATATCACTGTATATTTTCTCATATCAAGCAAGCCTGCAAAGGCTGTATACACTTTTATTAGCAGCAAGACTGAAAAAAAGTTTGTATGATGTACCTATAAACTGTTCAAGTATTGCAAAGTAGGGTAAACTGGGGTAAAAACGCCCGATTTTGAGGTTTTTGGTAAATATCTCTGTACTCCTTGCAGACTTTAGGAAACAAAAGTGTGGCTTTTTGCAACACATGTCTTCTTTATAATTTGCTTATGGTTATGAAATTGATAAGGAGGAATTTTCCTCAGTTTTCGATACCAATTTTGGCGGGCGTTTTTACCCGGGTCTCGGGGTAAAAACACCCACCCCTATCCTTTAAAACAAATGACTATTCCACGGTTCCCCTGTGGTAAACTTATTATTTTTCTTTTATTTTTTATGTAATTTTGAGGAATGCAGCCTCAACTACCACAAACATCTCAATCACAGCTGGAGGACTATGAATATGAAGTCATTTCCATTACACGTACCTGACACAAATGTATGTGAAAGTGAAGCATTAACGTGCAGCACAATGAGCATGGGCTCGCACATTGGCTTGTCACTCTGGAGATTCAACAGAGATACAACTGGTTACAAAAGGCTTTGGGTCCTTGCAAACTAATATCCATGATGACTTTGTGAATCTTTTTTTTTGGCACTGCTAAAAACAAGTTTTTACTTAATCTTCCTCTTTCAAAACCCCACTGACGTGTTGTTATCAAAATGATAGACTGCCACTTGCAATGCAAAGTGAAATGACACTCTGCTTCATCTCTGAGTCTACTGAATGTTACCATTTTGTTTCTGGCTTACGGAAATGGTACTATGGAGATGCATGTAGTAGATGGTCAAATGAGTTAAAACATTGGGATAGCATCATTTGTTCAATTACTGTAATTAATCCTCATTATGTATAACTGTCACATACTCTCCCACATACTGTACAGTAGTTACTGTACTTGCAGTGATGTTTTCAGATGATCTGATTCTGGAGTCCTTGGTGAAGCCACCTGAAGTGAAACTGAGGATCCTTCAGATATTAATTTTGTCTCTTAGATGTGTCTTGGGTTGTATGTTCGTTTGTTTGTTTGTCTGTTTGTTGTACATTTGTGGTCTCTAACTTGTACATGTATTGTACATGTGAGAGCACATTTACATTGCAATGAAGAGAAACTTCCTACACACAGTTATTACAGTGTGATGAATGTTTGGCTGTACTCAAAAAGCGCTTATGTGTTATGATCTCATAGATTTAGAAACACCTGCAAATAATTTTATGACACTTATTAGTTTTCATCAGACTGATTGGAAAAATGGAATTCATTTATTGTCATTATCTTCAGTAAAATAAGGGGGGGGGGGGGGGGGGGTTGGGGTTACATGATGATTGAAGAAAGTCAGTTACATCATAAAAGAAATTACGAAATTGTAACGAACTTGAACTTGAATCTGAATAATACCTGGAGAACATTAAGTAAGAATTAAATTGTCAAATCTATGTAGTTGGTCCCTAATAGCTAATATTGATAGGTAATAGCTGTAGAAAGGTCTGTTACTGTGATGGTTGAAGATAAATGAGGATTTAGTTATAGCTGCATGTGAAGGATGTTGCTGGGCGTTTTTACCCCGTGGCAGTTGATTTTGCCCGGGGTAAAAACGCCCACTTAAATCTCAGGTATTCAGCATACATAGAAATAGATGGTTATATACTGATTAAGTATACTGCTGTAAGTAACCCTTCTTAACATATATCAACTAAAAAATGATAAAAAATAAACATCATTTAAATATGGGGTAAATATGAACTGATGAAGGCTAAACCTGTGACGGGAATTTTTCATAACTTTTTTCGGCATATTTTTTTCAACAGTTCCTCAATACCCCTGAAATATGTTAATAATTTTTTTTCTTTTCATCATTACTATATATTAACATTGTTTTCAATATAAATATGTTCCATTCTATCACACATCATGTAATTTTTTACTGGCAGAGAAAAAAAGTTTTCCGGACATTTTTACCCCATGGGCGTTTTTACCCCAGTTTACCCTACATTTAATCGCACCTTCGATTCCACTAAGTAAACACTGCATGGGTTTGCACTGATCAAAATAAAACAGACTCTCAAAAAGCTCCTACTGTACTTGAACTCAAAACAGTTAAATTGCAATTACTTGACTTGACCAACTCAATTGAACAGAACAGAATGGGAGATATCCCCACCATTAATAAGTTAAGCCTATTTCCTTTCATGTATTAAGCCACACTGACCACAGAGTTAATTGCTTCAGACTGTAGAGGCTACTTGATGAACAAACACATGTGTGTTGATGGATTGAATTTCAAACAGCCCGCATATCCATTTGCAAGATAACAACTGAACACAAAACCAAGCACACTGCTATCAGTATAATGGATAAACAGCTAACTGTTCAGCAGGCACAGTGAACTCAGCTCTACAAAAGTTGGCTTTAAAAACCCAACTTTCTTTCCTATAATGGAATGCAAATAGGTAGGTGTTAATGCTCTGCTGACAAACAATCATATCCCAAAATTTCAGCCCAAATCTCCTCACATCAAAAAGAAGAAGACTTTTTGTTGAGAAGTTGATTGCCATCAGCCCCATTTTATAACCTCACACATGTACTGTATACATGTGTGAGCTAAAAAAAAAACTTATGCGGCCCGGGCTAGCTACGTGCGTGCATACGGATATGTGTGAGCTTGTGCCGAGCATCATAGTTACTTCAGCAGAAGGTAGTATGCATCGGCAGGTATGAAATGGGGCTTACGAGGCTCTTTTGAATGCACACTGCAGTCCCACACTTATCAACAGCTCTGCATGGAGGGAGAGAGTGCTCCATGTACGCAACACGTTTGCTTTGACACGTTCAAGTACCGGTACGATGTACAAAGCTTGTCTGTGAAAATTTTGCAGCATGTAGCACACAAGGAGCAAAGATATGCAAGAATCTCGTTTGTTTACATGATTACGGATGAAAACACTGCCTTGAGGCCTCTGACTGGTTGAAATTTTCCTGCTCTAAATGTCAGAACACACCCCTGATTATGTTGGATAGATCAATAACACGTACAGAACCTCTGAACTTGGCGAGCTAGAAATTTGTGTTTTCAAAGAATGTGGGCCCACAAATATTTGCAAGTTTTGCAGCCGTGAAAAAGATCATGAGCCAGTGGTGTGCTGGGAGAGAGGGGTGTGCTAATCTAAATGTCAGTTTGCTTTAAAAGCATTAATACTGGTGGCACTGACATCACTGAACAAGGAATGTATCATGCAGCCTGTTAGTGTTATGTACTGTAGGCATCCCCAAGGCTAACTGATCTAACTGTTACTGTACTTGTATTGTAAGTAATAAGTATGATGAAGGTTAGGTTAGATTAGATGAGGCTTAACGTCCCAGTTTCCAACCAATTGGTTCAAGTCCAGACGACCATGGCCTTTTTTCCAGTTGTGGCTCACTGGCTTGTATAAGTATGATGAAGTAACAGGCCTAGGCCTAGACTATACCTATAGTATACGGTGCCGTAGTGATGTGGTACACATCGTGGCCCACAGGCATTCCGAGCAGTAAATGTATGTTATATGCACATCTAATAACAAGTGCAACTTCAAAGTAGGCCATTTTGACTTGATGACTTCGTGGCAGCTGCATTTACCTGCGTAGCTATCGGAGTAACTGCAGAATACAATGCCCCCTAAAAAGCAACCTTTAAATATTATGGAGTTACACTTGTACAGTCTCTGTTCCTCCTACTTTTCAAGTCTAGGCCTACCCCCCAACACAGGGCTCGAAATAACCAGCAGCACCATCAGCCATGGCTGTAGGGCCCTTACTGATGGCTGTGGTGCCCCTCAGTCAATGTCCTATGAAAAACAGTAACATAGACCAACAGCCAATTTGCTCATTTTGGCTGTGCCCTTTTTCAAGCTTATTTTGAGCCCTGCCAACAGCTTGTCTATGATGTACTGTACAGTAAGTGCTCCATAGTTCATTGTTAGTGGAAAAAAGACAACCTTTAATCTGGGCTGGAGGTGCAGTCGTAGTCCCAGTGGTCGCACATGAAGCTTCCAATGTAGACTGGAGGCCCAGTCGTAGTCACTGTGGTGGAACATGAAGCCTCCAATCTGGAGTAGAGGTGCAGTCGTAGTCACAGTGGTGGAACATGAAGCTGCCAATCTGGAGCAGAGGCGCAGTCATAGTCACAGTGGTGGATCATGAAGCCTCCAATCAGAAGCAGAGGCGCAGTCGTAGTTACAGTGGTGGAACATGAAGCCTCCAATCTGGAGCAGAGGCGCAGTCGTAGTCACAGTGGTGGAACATGAAGCCTCCAATCTGGAGCAGAGGCGCAGTCGTAGTCGCAGTGGTGGAACATGAAGGTTGTTATTTTGAGAACTACTCAATGTGAGTCATGTGTTCATTGTTTACGTCCACTGAGTTTTGGAGGCGCAGTCGCGATGACTGCGACTGTGCCTCCAGAGTCTTAGTGGTACTGTATGTCTTGTGGTTGTATTCTGCAGTGCAATTGTATGTATCTACAGTAGTTAGGCTATCCATGCGGTCACAACCAGTGTTCACACTACAGCGCGGGATTGCGGGATTCCCGCCAAAAAATTGAGACCCCTGCTAAAAAATAATTCATTGTGGGGGAATTCCCGCAATGTGTTTGATACAAAGAAATGAAAAAAATGTAATGCAGCACTTCAAACACTTCAATTAATACCAGAAATATTGCAAACATTTAAGGAAAACAGTAATAACAGAACAAAATTTCATTCAGAAATTACACTGTACATCGTTCCGATCCCCGTTTCAGCAAACCTCTTCCTTTCGTACGTGACATCGCAAAGTTGATTCAATGGGCGGATTCCCGTTTTGAATAACATTATTAACATAACATAACAGGTTAAAGGGCAAAGGAGGGCTAAGGCCCCATAAGATGCCCTGAAGTCCATACAACCTTGACTGAAAACAAAGAACCAATCAACACCAAACGAGCCCAGCACAATTAGATTCTACCACACTTATGGAAGAACTTGTCAATGTTAACCTTAAAGCAGTGCACAGATGTGGAGTTAACTACCCACTCAGGCAGACTATTCCACTCTTTGACAACTCTATGAGAAATGCTGAACTTCCTAATGTCCAGCCTTGCAAAACACTTAACTAGCTTCTTAGAATGGCTTTGAACCCAAGAATCACATTGAACCTTTAAATAATTGCAAGCTGACAAAGGATTCCTTTCAGAGAGAAATTTGTACACATGAAGCATGTCCCCCCTAATCCTTCTCAACTCCAGGGTGGTAAGCCCAAGATGCTTAAGTCTAACATGATAAGGTAGGTGTCTCACCTCGGGTATAAGGCAAGTGGCTCTCCTCTGAACTTGCTCTAAAAGAAACTTGTCCTTTTCATAGAAGGGACTCCAAGCCCAGGCTGCATAGTCTAGGTGGTGTCTTACCAACTGCTTATACAGATTTAGTATAATTTCTAATACTAAAACTACTGAAATTCCTCTTGATCAATCCAAGCGCTCTATTAGCCCTAGCAGCAGCAGCTGCACACTGTCTAGATGGCTTTAAATCGCCTGTAATAACTACACCCAGATCCTTCTCAAAAGTCACATCACTCAGAATGCTACCATTCATGTTATAAACATTGCTGAAATTTTTAGGACCAAAGTGAAGGACTTTGCACTTACAGTATCTGCATTAAAAGACATTTGCCAAGTCTGAGACCAAGAATATAACCTATCCACATCTTTTTGCAGTAATGAGGCATCATCCTTATCACTAACCTTCCTACAGAGCTTAGTATCATCTGCAAACTTACTAATACTAGATGTGAGAGAGCCATCAATATCATTGATGAAAATTAAGAAAAGAAGCAGGCCAAGAACAAAACCCTGTGGAACTCCACTTGTAACTTCTTTCCAAGAAGAGAAATTACCATTAACAACAACTCCCTGAGATCTACCATTGAGCCATGAATTTATCCAGTCAGCAGAACTGCTCTTGATGCCTAACCTATGCAGTTTAACCATAAGTCTACCTAATGGAACTTTATCAAAGGCTTTTTGAAAATCAAGGTAAATGACATCAACACTGTGACCAGATTCAAGAGATAAGGCTCTGGATTTTTTAACTTACAGTACACCAAATGGTTTAATGGGGGTTCTAGGCATTACACAATCCACCAGCAAGATGTTCTCCTATGTTTTACAGTCTGAATTTACACTGTCAAACTTGCTTAAGCTCCCATAGCTTAACCGGACCAGCATTGTGCGTCTAAGTATATACCTGATGTAATATACAGTACTACTGTAGCAAATTGTTGATGGAAAATATGGCCAAAATTCCAAAGTCAATTTTTAATTATCCGTACTGAACACTACAAATGCTACTTCCTCCTGGTTTTTGGTACCATAATTAGTTGGCATGTCGTCAACATGCTGACAATTATCAAAGTTTGTGAGCATTCATGGTTGAGTCAGGGTGTTGAAGTAAAGTCACCGTTTTGGACGTAACATTTGTAGCTATAGATCTGAAGCTTGCACAGCTTACACAAAACAAAGTATTGAAAGTCACTGACTATAGCAGAACAGCAGTGACTGTCAGTATGTATAGCAAGTGCATTTGAATGATTTAAATCCAGTACTTAAAAAATTATGAAAAATTGAAAAAAAAAATCTTAATTTTCCGTCAACACTTTTGTTACATCCAAAACGTTCTTATGTGGTTGATATGACCAATGCAACAAAATTTGATGTTTGTTTAAAACATTTTTTAAATTGACATAACTACAAACCTTATTTTCATAGTAAGTCAAGTTACTCAAATTGTTTCCCCATTTCACAGTTAACAAAAGAATTCCGTCAACATGTTACGTCCGAAACCACCGTTACGTCCGAAACAAATATTTGGATGAATGTTCCCAGAATTTTTAGTAAAGATACTCTAGTAGGGTAAAAGAGTTCTTATCCATTTCTATCTTTGGAGAGTCATGCTCTACAGCTAATCATTCACTCCATTTTGTGATCTTTTGTACAATATGGGTGGAAACTTGTTTTGGACGTAATGGCTCCAGGTGTTGACAGAATTCCAACATTTTATGTTTGCTGTTTCATATTATTAAAAGGAATTGGCCATTGCTTTGTCATCTGATAATATTAGTAGGTATATTATGTGAATACATTGTAACCACCCTGGTAGGAAATGGTTTCCAAACATAAGGTGCACATGTCTGGTCAAAAATGGGAATGATTGCCCTAATTCCGATCATTTGGTGTAAACTTTTAAAAAATAGGACAAATGTGTCTTTTGAGACCTTATCAAAGTCACTTTTGTTCTGTCCACAAACTTGAATCAGATTCTTTGCAGTTGTTAAACTCTACATGTCTTACATGTACCAAAAACTTAGCATCATATTGTGTGCCCTCCTGTTTCGGACATAACACAAAATGTTGACAATTGTCACTGCATGCTAGAATCTAAGTGAACGTTATTGAATATAGGAATAATTTGGGCTTGAAATGAGAACTGTGGACTTGGTGACAATTTGTGTGGGTGATAGTCCACAAGATGTGAGTAATATGGATGATGATGGTTCTATTAGAATAGAGATCATGAACTGTGAAACAATATGGTTTATCATGACCAGTGAAGATGGTGATGACCATGATGAAATACTCATGTCCATGAATGTCGATCCTTGGTGAAAATGTGACCCTTCCATGATCTTGATGCCTAGACATTAAAACAGCAGAATATAAGTGTATACTTGTGTGTTGGAAGGGGGGAGGGTGAATAATGAAATACATATGAGATCATAGGCAACTTATGGGTTCAAAATCAAGTAAAGTCAGTTTACTGGACCAAAGTACAGTACTTCATGTGCATGTGGGTGAGGTGGAAGAGGATTTCACAGGGGAAGGATCCATGACCATTGTACATATCACCTGACCCATTACCTCTGCAATGAAGTAGGCAATGAGCTACTGTAGTGCTGTAATTGTGTAATTCTTGGTTCAGAATTGATTCTCTTTATGCCAGTTTTTCATTCAGTAATGAGATGATATTGCTCACAATGAGTAGTGGGCTGTGGTACTCTACATACGTATGTAGGCTATGTTACTTTACACCTGAACAAATTAATTGTCACATGAATGCTTACACAATCTGGTGAAGATTTTCCTTCAAACAGGTACAGCAGTGCACTATACACATGATAAAACCAGAGAGCCTACAACTGAATTGCCACATGAACCCTATTCACCTGAACCTGAAAGAGCAAACCTTTCAAAAAGTTACTGTTCAGTAGATGATTGGTTGTTGGTTGAAAAGGTCTACTAAATAGAACTAAGGATATTATTTTGCCATGTACTGGACATGCATGGAACATCTGCAGTCTAAGAGGATTGCCCATGAAGTAGAATAAAATTGTGGGATGGATGGTATGATAATGGATAGGGTCCAGTCTGTTACAGTTATTGAAATTTTGACAGGGATTCCTACTGTAGCCTACGCCTTCATACATTGAATAGAGGTTTATATTCACATCTTTCCCCAGACTACTGTTAGGAAACCACATTACAGACAGCTGAAATAGCTGGGATAAGTCTACCCTAGTTTCATGGGCATAACTTGCTCACTGCCATTTCATCACATCGCAGATTAGCAGTTGTAACGAGCTGTTACTGTAAATTTTACTACTAAGATTTCTTTGTACGGTAAATATATACTAAACTCTGCAAGAAAAAATTGAATTTTTAATGAATGGAGACCATGCAGGCCAGTTAGGCAGCCACAAGGCCAACTTGTGACCGTTGTCTAAAATGATACAGTACATATTTTTGTTTGTTATTGTAACTGTACAGTACCCAAACGCTCTTCAGCCTGTACTTAAGCTGAAGCCTTTGGGACCATCTTTAAAATGTTTCTCGAGATTTCATTTTAATGTACTACTCATTATTTTTTTCTAAGAATGATTTTCACTCTGCACAAGTTGCTACAGCAAGTACCACATGCTGCATGCAAAGAAGTTAAGTGGAGTTGTAATGAAAATTTGAACAGCAGGTTTAAAGCAGAACCTTTGATAAAGTAAGATAACTTAATGAAATTGGTTCTTGAATTATACTCAAAACAAATAATAAAGAAAACAACCTACAAAATAGAAAAGAATGCAAAACTAATACTAGCTAGTGTACATGAACTTCTGGAATATTACATGAACTCAAGCTGAAATCTTACATTCACCAAACTACGTTGAGTTGATATATAACTTCAAAAATACTGAACTTTATGGCACTCTGGAACATGTGTCAATTAGTTTCATGATGTTCAACAATTACTTTGTGCACAAAACAGTTGTCAAAGAGTTGTTTGTAGTTAGTGATCAACTACATGTACCATTTTGCTACACTGTATGATTCCATGGGAGCTGGTCTAATTAAAACATGTACCTGTAGGCTTAGTCGCTTTACACAGCACTGAAAAGTCAGGCTCTGGTCTTACTGTATTGCAAAACATTTTGGGCATGATCCTCAGGTATGCTCTCTGCCCCTAGAGTACAACTATGGCCCTACTTCAATAGAGTAAGTGCACAAAGGCATTTTGAGTGGTGGTAAAGTTTATGTCTTGACAGATTCATATAATTTCTATAACCAGTACAAGTTTGCTATTCAAAAATGAAAAGGCTACAGGGATTCTTTTTTTTTTGGGGGGGGGGGGGGACAGCTAATGGTGCATAAAGAATTAGAATAAAGAATTAAGTTTTGACAGTCTTAACCTGGACCTTGCACCATATTGACTCCAGATTAATCTGTACAATTTTGCAAATCCAGGTGGACTTTCTTAAGGATATTATTTTGCTCTAATGACAATTAAGGCATTTTAAAAAAGAAATTGTTGGCAAAGTGTTACGTCCGAAACAAGTATGATCAGACACCATTATGTTGGCTCATTCAGCTGTTAAAACTGAAGCAACAAGCTACAGAATATTCAGGATTTTAGACGAACTGGGCAAGATTTTTCCCAATAAAATCTTTTGATAAAGACACAGTTTGCACAATATAAACTGATGTGTGTAAGCCTTCAGGAACTACAACTAGTGTTACAGCAATATGGAACATTATTAATATTACTGTACATTAATTTGAAATTTTGTAACTTTGTGCTTAATTTCGTAGTATAGTTCTGTAAAACTGTGTTAATTTTCTTTCAACAGGAATGTTAATTCACCTTATAGACATTAAATATGGCAGAACTTTTGAACTAAGTCAAATTGTTGACATCTTGTTACGTCCGAAACAAAATTAGTGCTAGGTGAAAAATTCTAGACTTTAACAGCTGTTCCAACTTTTTGTGTTGTGTTATATGGAGGACTCACATAATAACACAGTGGGAAAATAATCAACATAAACTGATTCCTGTGGTTTTAATGAAAACTTCTTGATGCAGAATTTCTAAAATCAAGACAGTTTAAGCTTATTTTTGCTGTAAAATGTTTCTTGTCACTATTATCAGTGAAAAAGATCACTTGCATTATTTGCCAACCTGTTAACCATTACATAAATGAATTAAAAGATGTTTCTGATTAGCTTTTACTAAAGCAGGCAAGCCTCACTTAATACAGGTTTTTTGCATTAGGAATGGGTATGTAGTAGCAAACCAGAATTTATGACAGAAAAATAGAAATGAATTAAGCTACAGTACTATCCCGTCGTAGTTGACAGTGCAACTCGTCGGCGACAGAACTCGATGAGTTCCGATGAGTTTCGATGAGTTTGATGAGTTTAAAGTTCCTTTAAACCACGAACAAGCTGACCTCGACAAGTTTCTCGATGAGGTTTGTGATTGACAAGTGGGCTCGTGCACGTGCACGCGGTCTGCTGTTAACAGTTGAATTGATCTCTTATGTTTTGTTTCGTTGTTGATATGTAATGCGTGGCTGAGTTAAGAATGATCGGAAATATAATGAGCTGCACAGCGTACACTGAAAATCTTGTTTACAAAACCTACTGTCTGCATTATTCTACGGCATCTGCAATTTGGCACTCAAAGTCACCTGTATCGGAACAAGCAGATCAGCACACGAATTCATACAGGTAGCTTTTCTTCGATCCAAGCTCCAAATTCCATGTGGCATATCCCAATGATTTTATTGCTTTCAGTTTTTCTTTTATTTCCTGTAGCCACCGGCAATTATCAGTTTACCAAGCTCAAAAAAGTGTCCTATCCCATAACATTTTAAAATTATAAAAACCTGCAATATTTTGGCACCCCTCAAAACACTAACCTAAAAGATAGACGTAACATTACAGATACGTAATTCAACCAATCAGGGCCAAGCAAAAGTTAGTATTCTCGCGGCAGTAGCAATCGTCGTATATAAGCCGAATTTCACATAGAACGTACTTCAATTCCTTGCGCGGCAGCTTCACAAAACAAACCAAAGGTGCGCGTTGCTGCATGTTACAATTTTGGGCGAGAACTCCCACAATGTACAGTACATACTGTAGCTACAGCGTGTTGCCACGTGGAAGCTCTCTGATACATATACGGTACAGTGTGATGCACTTGTTTCTTCGTGGCCTGCGAGCTACAAGTACTGTCTGTGCACTGCCACAAGTTTGTTTACATCGTCATTCATTCACACTGAGTACGCCTACTATTGCCTTGTATGGGAAATACTACATTATGTTCATTCACAAACCCTGATCTTGAAACAGGACGACCCGTACAACTGTTAATGAAATTTCTTGTGCGATCGTTCAACAACACTAAGCGCCATTTTTAGGACTACATATTGAAGGAATATCACACTCTTCTGTAGGTATACAAGCTATAATCAGTACCGATACCTCTTCTTTAATGTTCTACACATGGCATTGGGTTAATTTCTTGTTTTGAAGAATTTTACCGGGAATTTTTAGTGCTCAGTTTTACGTTAGCTGAGCGGGCCCCAGTGGAATGTACCGACAAACGCAGTTGGTTTGGTTATTAATGTCAGGCTATGCGGGGAACTGTGCATGCACGTGCCTGTTTCTCAAAGGGCCCGCACTGCACAGTTTGAAAGCCAGTGGGCTGGTATCGAGATTCTAATCTAATTCTTACCACAGAGATGTTGCTTTTTTCACCGAAGAATTTTTGATCGGGGGAGGGGAGGGAGGCTGAGCAGTATTAGCAAGAATGGTGTGTTGTTGGTTTTGTTAAATTACATTGAGTCACTGATAAAAACGAAATGCCTGCACAGCTAGAAATGAGATGGGAACCTTGACTGAAAAGGATGGCTTGCCGTAACGCAAATGTGCGTAGGGTCAAAATAAATATGGCGCTGGGTAGAATCAAAGCCGCCTAGACAGGAAAGGGGGCCTACTTTAGGTTGCAAAAGTTGTCGCTAATCATGCAAAATTATTTTTAAGGCCTACCGGCTATTTTGATTTCACAAGAATATCGCAGATGAAGTTAAAAACTGCATGCGGCGGTTAATACTGTAGGCCAGTTACAAACATGGTAGAAACCGGCAGTAGAAAATGAGGGCTTAATTATTTGGATCCTGTTTAAGCCCAGGACCTAGCCTCCTTTTTACTTTTTGTCTGACAACAGGGGACACATCCTTTTGTTACTGAGGCTTGGGCTTAGTGGTTTTGCCGCTCTCATATAGTACTGCAGGACTTGAATGGGAGATTACGGAGTGGGTTGTTCCAGGGTGTGTAGTGGCAACCCTTGGTTTACTCATCTCGTGTTAAATGATTTTGTTGAAGGCAATACGCATACGATGGCAAATGAACGCAAGGACGAAAAAATACACTGTAAAAGCAATGAGAAAATTTATTTTCTTGTTCACTATGAGACCTCAAACAAGCCCCGCGCCCTCGATGGTTTCGATGAAATGATCGGCGAGTTGTTCGATGATTTGTATGTCACTTCAAGTGTTTATACGCGCTCGATGAGTGCAATGGGTTTCGATGAGTTTCGATGAGTCTGGCTCGATGGTTTGTCAACTACGATGGCATAGTACTGTATGAACTTCTAGGTTTCTTTAAATATAGTGTTTCTACTTTCCAAACACAAAACTTTTGAGGTGACAGTTGCATTTTTAAATTTTAACCCAAATCAGTAAGAATTGGTATACTGTAAGTTAAAAAAACCAGTGCCATAAGGAAACATCCTCAAGAAAGCTTAGTAAATTAGTAACACAAGATCTACTTGGTAAAAAACCATGCTGTGACAGATTGAGTAACCTACTGTATTATCTAAAAATAATTAAGCAAACAATCCTTTAAATTACAGATTCCATAACTTTGCACACAACACTGCAAAGAGGAACTGACAAAATCTCGGAGCATTCATGGAGAATGGCAGGATGGATTCCATCAGGCCCAGGGGCCTTACTAGCTTTTAAACTCTTCAACTTATGACAAACCAACTTTTCAGAGAAGACAACATCACTAACTAAAGAATTATTAGAATCCCTACAAGTCCCCAAAATAGATGATTCCTTGGTAAAAACAGATGCGAAATAATCATAAATTTAACAAATTCGCCATATTCTGATGATCACTAACTAGTGTGCCTTGATTACCTTGGCAGCATGTGAGTGATTCTAGCCATAACTTAGTATCGCATACAAGGTCTATGTGTTACGAAGCACCAACTCAGCAGAGACTTCTCCGTTGTGCTAAATGTACATTGACTTCATTGGCGGGGATGTGCATGATTTCATTGGCTAGTGCGAGTATTAAGCTGCATGGCAACATATGAAAGGACACGTAAACTTTGAAATATTTCAACATTTTCACTGTCCCCTCCCCCATAATTTTAAAATCCCCACCAAAAAATTAAGAAAGGGGGGAAATCCCCCCAGATTTTGGTGCTAGTGTAAACACTGGTCACTAGTATTGGGCGATACTGACTTTTTTACCATCACGATAACAAAACAAAATTTATTGTGGGCTAATTCCAGCGTGACTGACGGGACAATTTCACCCAATTTTCTTTTTTGAAAAGCTTGCAGAAAAAAATGTGCTTGGCTTAGCCAAAAAAGTTATAATGTAAATTAACAAGAAAAAGTCATATATTTCAATTGGAAAAACACAGGCCAAATCTAAATCATTAAACAGCTGTACGGCTGCAGTTTGAAATCAGCGTGACTGACGGGACAAGAAAAACCATCACTTTTCAGAAAAAGTAGATTCATGCAGAATTCTATCTGTTCTCGGAGAAGATTAATTGGAAACTCTTCTTAAAATTAATCATTGGTACATGAACAACCAGGAAACATTAAATTCAGTTTAACAAAATTTACAAATTGCAATATGTGGCTCATCAAAATCGTGACTGACGGGACGTGACTGACGGGACATTTTTGTCACATTTTTCTCAACATATTTGCAAGCCATTTTTCAAGTCTTCAAAATGTATGTTTTTTTCTTAAAAGTAGTAAACAATGGAAAACAGTAGTTTTAATATCATTTGAATCAAGAAATAACTATTTTACTTAAATACTTTCTCACCTCCAATTCAGTGGAGGTGTTTGAGTAATAAGCACAGGTCAGAGTATTGTAGAAATGAATCAGTGATGGAACATTGGACATTGTTTTCACAAATTTCTCTTTCCTATGCCAAACAGCATCTCTCTCTGGCTCAAATTTGTATGATGCATCACCTTCTGCAAGTTTCAAGCACTGTGTATGGTATATACTGGTATTCTTTGCCATTAAGAATCACACCATAATATTTGACCATGTCATACATCACTTCAGCCCGTGTTCCAGTTCCAACATTGAGATGATCTTGCACAGAGGGTGATGTAAAGGCATTATACACTAGCACATTACAACTGGCTTGCTTTTGGGGCTGGTATGGGACAGAAATAATCCCCTCCTTGAAACTGAAGTAGGTAGGATTGTTGTCCTATTGAGCTGAAGTGAGAGGTAGTTTTCAGTGTGTGTGGTGCCAATGATTGGAAAATAGTGGGCACTCTTTATTCCAGGAATGGAAGATATCTCCACACTACGTGGAGTCCAGTTTGCAGAATTTGGATTTCATGTCATCTTGTGACATGTATACTGTACAATATTGATGAGGCTAGGACATACCACTTGGGCAACATTTGCAAATTCCTCAGACGTGTTCAAATCAAGTTTTTGAGCCAAGACACTTTCAGAAAACTGGTGCTCAAGAGACCCCCAATCACACTGGTACACCCTTTTCCATGGGAAGTTGTTAAAAAATCCCATGTAGTGGGTATCTCATTCCAAGTGATGCTGCATAATGAAAAGTTTTGTTTGAAGTGTTGTGCAGCTCTATCAGACTACAGTTGTATTTTTGTACCTTACACATCAGGATGATTCTTTTTAAATTTGTCAAGTATGGCCTGATTGAAGAGGTAAGCAGCATGTTTGTCATGAAGTCTGAAATAACTACATACAAATCTGAACATAATTCTTCCTCCTTCCTGTAGTACACCATACTGTACTACTATAAAGAGGATGAATTTTGTTCCCAGTAGACTGGTTGGATACCATCTTGTTGTTTGTGTATAGTTTTTACTGAAATCAGTGTGAATGAGGATCTGAGGGGCGAAACCAAACATATACTCCCAAAGGAGTTCTGCTCCCTGAAGGATCTACATCCCCAAGGCACAACTTCAACTGAACATGACCAACCTCACAACCTTCAGACCTTAACATCGTGGGTCTGTCATGCATGGTCCCATTCTTGACTGGCTGAAAAGACTATTGTACATATAATCTTCACTACAGTAAAAGGCAGAGAAGTGTATGTACAGTGTAACTTGCTCAGTACAGATGTGCATAGAGTAGAGAGAAGTGAAGCACTAAAAAGGGAATATTTACAAAGTATGTCATGGAATGAAGAAAAATGTACAATTTATTTTATTTTGGGATGTACAATTGAATTTTTTATGTCATATGACATATTAAAATGTTGAAATTGATGCAATTGTGCATATATAGTCATATTTGCCTCAAATTTTGAGCAGAAGTGGCAGTCACAGAGTGAAAATGCATGTGACTGACGGGACAAATTGTGACTGACGGGACAGAATGTGACTGACGGGACAAATTTTGAAATTAAATATTTCTGTTATTAAATACCACTGAACTTTTTTTCTCAGGTTTTTGTATGAGTCTAACTTACTAGAAGATAGATTAAACTTAAAATAAAAAATGTACAAATAAGTATAGAAAATAAACAACTTTCTTACGTTTTTTCGTGACTGACGGGACATTTCAACACCCAAATTTGAAATTATACGTACATAATGTTTCTATTTGGGTGTAATTCATATCCTGCACTACAGTTAAGGTGCCAACATTGGCAGTGAACTATTAATATATTTCTTTGGTGCTTTTGTACTGTATCACTTGGGATTAATATTTTTCTACAAATTTGGGTTTCTCACAACCCCCTCAGTCTTCCCATCTTCAAATTGCCATAAAAATACATTGAATTACAGCAGGCCCAAAGCGAAACTAGTTTCTGACATCTTAGACAACTGGTCTACTTTACAGGAGGAAAACAATTGGAAGCATTGAATAAACTTTAAAAATTCATGCAAGTGCAACATTTCTACGGAATTAGCCTGTGATAATTTGATATCCACGATAATTTTCATTAAGACAATTTCCCTTGAAGTTCGCTTCCATGCTCATGCATGTTAGAATATTCAATGATGAACTTTCGTGGATTATTCATCATTTCAATGTCAAAAAAGAATGTCTTCAATAAAAAAACATTTTGGAGTCAGTAATGAGAAGAAACAAAGCATTACATAGGTAAATTATATAGGCCTATATATGACTGGGCGATATTCCAACACTACTGGTCACAACCCACATCACATGATCATCAATCAACTGCCAATGACGTCGTGCGTTGTGACCGCATGCACAGGCAATTACAACTGCCCTGAAGTCACAGACTGAGTCAAAACGACCTAGGCCTAGGCCTACCTTGTAAGTTGTAGTATTGACCTTACTGCACACTTCAATTACATAACATAACATAACATAACATAACAGGTTAAAGGGCAAAGGAGGGCTAAGGCCCCATAAGATGCCCTGAAGTCCATACAACCTTAACTGAAAACAAAGAACCAACCAACACCAAACGAGCCCAGCACAATTAGATTCTACCACACTTATGGAAGAACTTGTCAATGTTAACCTTAAAGCAGTGCACAGATGTGGAGTTAACTACCCACTCAGGCAGACTATTCCACTCTTTGACAACTCTATGAGAAAAGTTGAACTTCCTAATGTCGAGCCTTGCAAAATTCTTAACAAGTTTCTTACAATGGCCTCGAACCCCAGAATTACATTGAACCTTTAAATAATTGCAAGAGGACAAAGCCTTCAGAGAGAAATTTGTACACCTGAAGCATGTCCCCCCTAATCCTTCTCAACTCCAGGGTGGTAAGCCCAAGATGCTTAAGTCTAACATGATAAGGTAGGTACGTGTCTCACCTCGGGTATAAGGCGAGTGGCTCTCCTCTGAACTTGCTCTAAATGAAGCTTGTCCTTTTCATAGAAGGGACTCCAAGTCTGGGCTGCATAGTCGAGGTGGGGTCTTACCAACTGCTTATACAGATTTAGTACAATTTCTTTACTAAAACTACTGAAATTCCTCTTGATCAATCCAAGCACCCTATTAGCCCTAGCAGCAGCAGCTGCACACTGTCTAGATGGCTTTAAATCACCTGTTATAACTACACCCAGATCCTTCTCAAAAGTCACATCACTCAGAATACTACCATTCATGTTATAATCATAGCTGAAATTTTTAGGACCAAAGTGAAGGACTTTGCACTTTTCTGCATTAAAAGACATTTGCCAAGTCTGAGACCATGAAAATAACCTATCCAAGTCTTTTTGCAGTAATGAGGCATCTTCCTTATCACTAACCTTCCTATAGAGCTTAGTATCATCAGCGAACTTACTAATACTAGATGTGAGAGAGCTATCAATATCATTGATGAAAATTAAGAAAAGAAGCGGGCCAAGAACAGAACCCTGTGGAACTCCACTTGTAACTTCTTTCCAAGAAGAGCAATTACCATTAACAACAACTCTCTGAGATCTATCATTGAGCCATGAATTTATCCAGTCAGCACAACTGCCCTTGATGCCTAACCTATGCAGTTTAACCATAAGTCTACCTAATGGAACTTTATCAAAGGCTTTTGAAAAATCAAGGTAAATGACATCAACACTGTGACCACAGTCAAGAGATAAGGAAACATCCTCAAGAAGCTTAGTAAATTAGTAACACAAGATCTACTCGGTAAAAAACCATGCTGTGACAGATTGAGTAACCTATTATCTAAAAGATATTTAAGCAAACAATCCTTGATTACAGATTCCATAACTTTGCACACAACACTGGTTAAACTGACCGGCCTATAATTGCAAGGCAAGCTCCGATCCCCCTTTTTGAAAATTGGAGTAACATTAGCAATCCGCCAGTCAGCAGGTACAAAGTTTGAATCCAGAAACTTCTGAAAAATAATGCAAAGAGGAACTGACAAAATCTCAGAGCATTCATGGAGAATGGCAGGATGGATCCCATCAGGCCCAGGGGCCTTACTAGCTTTTAAACTCTTCAACTTATTACAAACCAACTCTTCGGAGAAGACAACATCACTAACTAAAGAAGAATTATCAGAATCCCTACAAGCCCCCAAAACAGATGATTCCTTGGTAAAAACAGATACGAAATAATTGTTTTTCGTGCACACCCAAGATCTCGGCGAAAAGTGCCATAAGGCCTTGGCTAGCCTACTTTCCAATGTGGATTCCATGAACTGAAGCAGATCATGGAAAAGGTTGATCGTCACAATGCTCAAGCTTGCTTGTTGGAAATTATCCTTCTCATGGTGCTTTACGATCTGCTGTTTGGCATGAGGCAGTAAGGTCTAGCCTATAGGCCTAGGGCCTAGGGCACAACCGAAATTCGAACCATAGGGACAATTAGGCTAACTAGTGTAACAGGTATAACGTTAGGCCTAGGCCTAGGACAAAAACCCCAAAATTCAAGATATTTACTTCAAATCGTAATCAAATCAGAAATCCTTACAATATGTTCTGCCTTTTCACAAAACTAGCAAACTATGATTCCGATTTGAAGTAAATATCTTGTATTTTGGGGTCTTCGTCCTATACCTGTAACACTAATTGTCGGTATGAGAGGAATTTCGGTTGTGCCCTATAGGCGCTTACCAGTCAAAACGTCCCCTGACGAAAATGTCCCCGTACCAAAACATCCCCGCTATTGGTCAAAACGTCCCCATGCATAAACGTCCCCGGATTTGGTAACCTTTATCTTCCCTTACAGTATGCCTACTCTGAAGTTCAAATAAGTTTTTAAAGTACAGTTATTGGAATGAAATGGAAATTTTCTGGCAAATTTAACCTTTTATGTTAAATTCCAAAGTGTTTGTGGTAATCATTCTACGTTCATCTGTTGTAAAACTAACAGTTAGGCCTAGGCCTAACGTTAGTCGGATATCTTCTTCTTCTTCTTCTTCTCGTGTACTGGCAGGGCTCTAAAAAAAAGTAGAGCATCAGGGTTGGAAATTCGCGGTCCGTTAGTCCGCCAGCGTACTAAAAATAAACCACTGCTTACTAAAATTACTTTCATGTATTCCCACGGTACTCAAGTGGCCTACCAAAACATTGAAAGCAATCACCCACATGCTGAGTTTCAAAGCATGATCAAACGTTTGCCGATAACAGGTTTATATACTGCGTAAGCCCATCACAAGTTCAAAACCACCAATGAACGAACATGTACGCATCACAGTAATGCCGTAAATCAACATTATTAATGAACATACACGTACCAGCCGATACTGCGCATCTTGAGCCACGATGCTGTAGACAGTAGCTCTATAGTAATTTTATATTAAGATCACCATGAAATGTGATCGCCGCGCTGCTTGAGCGGATTCTGTATGTACGGTACACGTACAGCGAGCTGTACTGTACGGGCATCCGGCCGTGCATCTACATGCGGCGAGTACTACAGGATTGTACAAAACGTAAACCTATTATATTCCAACAAATCTCTCGATACCTTGGCTTCAACTTACCTGACGATATATAGGTCTAAATTTATAGAAATACTCAACAAAGACAACAATAGACAGCCTAGTGGCCTACACAATATGAAAAGATTCTCAACGTTAGAAAACTTTGGTTTTAAGAAACGGAAAAGTTCGTGTGAGCATGCAAGTGTGATGTCCGAGCCTTCCGAGGAGCCTAATGTTATGTTTTCTACACCGAGCAGTAGTGTTACTGTTAGTGATAGTGAAAGGCCTAACGTTAATACCTGTACAACCACAACTAGCGCAGAACAAATAGGTGGAACAACACAATCAACAGCAAGGCCAAAGCAAGGCAAGGCTCAGTAAAGGTATCATTGTAAAGTTTTCAACAATGAAATCATTGCAAAGTCTAAGCAATGAAACTGATTTCTTGAAAATAAAATACTGTAGAAGTGTAAACAACCGTGAAATTTTCTTTATCAGCCGAATCCTCTTCAGTTTCCAATGAGCACTTGGCTAAGCTGGTATTTTATTTTGAGTTTTTAACTCAGATCCTGCTGTAAAGTTGTTAGTTGTTACCTGCCAATCAGTAGTTCAATAAAGATTACAACATTGAATACCTGATGAATACTATATTAATTTTGGTTTTTCTGTGCACTTTATGTGCCACCGTTGTGTACATTGTTTATAATTTAAAATAAAAATGAAATACAGTACTGTACCATAAAACAACCTTGCAAAGTTGCCATGCTGATATGTGCACTCTCCATCTGTTGAATTTTCCTCAACAATAAGGGCTGACTAAAATCTTACCCAGGCTTACCAAACCTGGGGAAAGGGTACTTGTTGGTCAGCACTAAAATCAATTTTGCTGACCAGATTTTTTGGGGAATTTCCAACCCTGTAGAGCATATGAGCCAGAGGTGTGCGGGGAGGGGATATGACTTAATCAAAATGTAAATTATGCTTAAACGAATTTATACTACTTGCATTGACAGTCCCTTCAGGTAACATAATCCACTCCTTTATAGTTCTTGGGAAAAAGGAGTATTTGTAAGCATTAATACGACACGCAGGTTGTTGGAAGTTTTTCATGTTCATTCTCCGAAGGCCTTGCAGTGTCACTGGTTTTAGGAAGTTTTCTTTAGGTATGTCAATAAGGTTCTGATTAATTTTATACAATAGGGTTAATCTGGAGGCAGATCTCCTGTTCTGCAAGGACGTCCAGTGGAGATCATGGAGGAGCTTGGTGACCGTTCCTTCCGTTTTACTATAGTTATGTGTGACGAACCTTGCAGCATTACGTTGCACCCTTTCCAACTGGCTACAATGCTTTTGAAGGTGAGGGTCCCAAGCAGGTGTAGCATACTCTAAATGGGGCCTGACTAAGCTGGTATAGGCAGTGGCTTTGAGCTGCTCGGTGCAGTTGGAAAGGTTCCTCTTTATGAGGCCAAGGACCCTACTAGCTTTTGTAGTTGCATGAGCAACCTGGGTGTCCCATTTCAAATTATCTTGGAGATGAATACCAAGGTAAGGGTAAGAGTAAACTGTTTGCAAAGTCTGACCGCCCAGTTTGTAATTAAAATGGGTGGTGGATCTACCTGATGAGATGTGCATAACATAACACTTACTAGAGTTGAAACGCATTTGCCACTTGTTTTGCCAAGCATTTAAGGTATCAAGATCTTTCTGCAGATCCTCAAAATCCTTGGTGGTTGAGATAGTCTTATACAAGAGACAATCATCCGCAAATAGCCGAGTTGTTGACTTAAGGTTGTCAGGTAGGTCATTGATATATAATAGAAATAATAGGGGCCCTAAAACAGTACCCTGGGGTACACCAGAGTCCACAGGGAGAAAAGAAGAAGACTGGCCTCCAAGAACAACTTTCTGTTCTCTCCCACACAGAAAGGCTTTAATCCAACCAACAAGTTCTTTGTTTATACCGTAATAGTATAATTTGTTGATTAATCTAGAGTGGGGGACCGTATCGAATGCCTTGATAAAATCAAGGATGACAACATCTACTTGTTTACGTTTATCTAGGGCACTGGCCAGGTCGTCAACAGTTAGGACTAGTTGAGTATCACAAGATCTTCGTTTTCTAAAACCATGCTGATAGTCGGACAAGATTTGATGGTTGTCCAAATGGTGCATCACTTGACTGTGGACAATATGCTCTAGAATCTTACAACATATGCTGGTTAAGGATACCGGACGGTAATTTTTGGGATCAACTTTCTCTCCTTTCTTAAAAATTGGGGTAATGTTAGCCTTTTTCCAGTCCTCTGGTAACTCTCCGCTTCGGAGGGAACAATTAAAGATCTCAGTCAGGACTGGAGCGATCTGATTGGCTAGCAGCTTCAAGATACGAGAGGGAAGGCCGTCGGGGCCTGCTGCTTTAGCAGGGTTGAGATCGTTCAGTAGCTTAAGTACACCTTCATTAGTGACTTTGAATTTACTCATTAGGGGAAACGGGGAGGTCCCTTTGTTAGGTATATCATGAGTTTGCTCGACTGTAAACACTGATCGAAAGTAATTATTCAGTAAGTCCGCCTTACCCTTACTATCAGATATCAGTTGCCCTTGATCTCTAAGAGCTCAAGGGCATCTCAGTTCTCAGATATGGCATCTCAGTTCTCAGTTCTAACGTTAGTAAGTTCCAACGTTATCTCAGGCCTAGGCCTGCCTAACTTTATCGTAATCGATCCTCATACACTCAATTTTTTTAACATGTCTCAAGTTTTCTTCAAGTTTCCAACCGATAGTTTTAATTTGGATTCCTAAATTCATGTCCAAAGTCTCTATGGCGGGGACGTTTTGACTTCCCATATATAATAGTACGGGGACGTTTTGGTAAAAAGCGGGGACGTTTTGGTAGCGAAAATGCGGGGACGTTTTGGTCTGGGGACGTTTTGACTGGATACCCTATAGGCTACCCCAGTATAGCCTAGGCCTAGGGCATGTTTCACAATAAAGGGGTCCAAATACTCCCACAAGTTACCAAAATTTAGAAAATGTGCTTTCTCAGAACTTTTTGCTAATGATAATCTTTAACATGTCCACTAGAAAAATTTACATTCTCCAAGATAACTTTGACTTCTGTTATCTTTTTAGACACAATGTTTCTATTGTAACTTTTGGACAAACAAGGTGTTGCTACTGTAACTTGTGGACGGACAAAATCCATAATTATTATCCTATGAATGTCTGAAATTTCCAGAATATTTTTCATAACAGTTAATAAATTTGGAATAATCCATTAACACTTTGCAAACAGACCTCATAAAAAGTATGAAAATAACAAAAGTACCCATCTTCAGATTAATATTTGTGAAACTTATAGGTGTTGCTATTGTAACTCTTGGACAGACAAAAAATCATGGAACAGGTTTGCATGAACAGTGTTACAGATACGCCAAGAATAAGTGTGCGTGTTCGCTTCGGTCACGCTCCGGTCTATTCAGTGTACAATAGAACCGCTAGGTACCTCGCTCTTTCAATGCGGATTATCGGCAACCCGGTAAACCGAGGTGCCTTTGTGCCAGTGTTAACAGAAGTCCCATTGTGTGTCCGTAATTCGCTGTAGCAAGAAATCTTCTCTTGTGGGGAAAAGCAATTATCAATTTCCTGTGAAAGCCTGCCTGCACACAATCGTACTTTCTGATTGAATACAGTACGTATACGCTTGCGACCATCCGCAAATCCCCCCGAACGCTTTCCGTGTTGGAACGATTTTTTTTTTGAAGTTCGAAAAAGTTTTCGAACGTTCCGAAAAATTGTCAATAACATTACCTTTGAAAATTATATTATTTAGCGTGAAACTTCATGAGTCTTTTATATATACAAAGTAAAGTAAAGGGAAGGGCCGCAGTTTACTTTGAATTTCCCTTTGCAATGATTAATAAATAAGTTTAGAAAGAAATACCTAGAACGTTCCCAAAGTTTCGTACCTTCCGTCAAAAAGATTGCGTTCGGAAAAATTCTTGTGCGTTTGCAAGTTCTTTCCGTAACTGAGTTTTTGTCACGATAAACTGTTCTCCTATCACCATATAACTTATATCGCTCAATAGAGCGATATTGACTTGAAAATCAGCCCGAGGTTTGTACTCCGATAAAAGTTGTTTGTCGATGTGACGTCATGAAATAATTAGTTTACATTTCATTTTCGTAGTCCTCTGATATCATGCATTTACACAGGTTGGCAGATTTTTGGCGGTTTCTGACCAGAGATGAAGAAGATTTTAACTAAAACTCATGAAAATCGGGACATAATCCTATCCGAAATCACTGTAGTGGGACCCGCGTTCTAGTCTGAAACTTCATGAGTATGGAAAAAAGGAGGGCCGCAATTTTCTTTCGAATTTCTCTTTGCAATTATGAATACATTTCGTAAGTTTGGAAAGAAAAAGATCTGGTTGAATGTTCCAAATCTTTTCGTACATATTCCCACATGTTCGGAAATATTGTTGCGCGTTTGCGAATCCTTCCCGTAACGGAACAATTTTTTTTTCAAACCTTCGATTTTTTTTTTTTTTTTTTTTGCACATTCCAAAAAAAAAAAATCAATTGCGTGACCTTTGAAAATTATATCTGTTAGCCTGAAGTCCTGAAACTTTTTGAGTCTTTCATATACAAAGGAAGACAAAGGGAGGGCCGCCAAGTCCATAAAATTGAACCATTCTGTTTTCTACCAAAAAAATAATCAGGGAGAATGCCATTGCAATAGTATCACAGCTTACTTCCTGCATCCTCCGATGTTCCGGTACAATATAAAGGCCTTGCCGCATTTTATTTTTCATTCACATAGAATATGTACCCTCTACTCAGCAATTGCTAAAATTTCAAATCTTACCTACAAGGGTAAAACCGTTGAAGTCCGATTCCTTAATAGAAAAAAATTAATCCAATTATAGTCCATTCAGTGGGAGAGAATGAAGATGGAAATGTCAGAATGTAAGACAGTACATCCCCCTATCATTCTTTGCCCAGATCTCGGTAAAATTCACCAGCTAACACGATCCCGAATTTTAACACGGGCCCTTGGGGAACCGTATAACATTGTCATTTAGTACTGTCACACGCTGTATAGCCTACGCATATTTGCATGGGCCTAAAACTGCACCGCGCTAATATGTACATAGGGCCCTGCCACATGTTTCACGTTATTATTATGTGAGCCACCTCAAATACCTTGGGAAAATCAAATGCAGCTAGCTGCCTTAATTACGTGAAATATCCAATCGCCGCTGTGGGTTTTGATACTCATTCATTCATAAGGGCCACCGCCCATTTTTGCGTAACCTTTTTTGAAGTCGTTAGCCCATTTGGTTGGCCTTAACAGTTACGTGACGTCACACATCTCTCCGGATGTTTTTCAGACTTTTGCAGACGGCGCCATCTTGTTTTTCAAAAATAAGCGATATTTCGCTCGATACTAAACTCTTACCGAAACTTTTCACAAGATCGGACTTCTTCTACACCCATGAATAAGATAAGGTACAAAATTTAGCTTGTAAAGGTTGATTTTGCTGAAAATCTGCATACTGAATTTTGGCCAGGCTATGACAGCATGTTCGCAACGCACGTAGAGCGACACGATACCCATGTGAAATTTACTTCGTTAGGTTATGTACTGTACATTACACGACTATCAGGCCTACACGCGGAAGCGACAGTACTGAGTGCTGTATGTTTTCAAGAGGTGGGTGTTGCCCAGTAGGGCGGGATTTAGCAGTTGTTCGTTTACGGTAAACCTTCACGTGGATTGGTAGCAGCCAATGGAAATTGTACACGGGTTAATCCGTGAAAAATAGCTGATAGTCCAATGATGTCACTAGCAAAGGAATGTACAGAACGTTGTATGCAAATAAGCTGGGGCCCTTGCAAGGTGCCTGGGAAATTCTTGAGTCGAACTGCGAAGGTTTTCTCATGGAATTTAACACACTAATGCATTACTGTATCTGTGGTCTACATTTGCTATGTAGCAGCGAGCTAGCCAGGAAGGTAAAGCGAATATGTGTGCTGCATGGGGCTATCAAATGAAAGATACGTAGTACAACGAACGATGGGCTGAAAAATAAGACAATGCAGTGGGTTTTAGTTTCATTAAAATGCAAGTCTACTGATTATCTATTAAAGGGTCATGCGGTACCGTATTGTTACTGAAAATTATTTGCCGTTCTTTGAACGTAAAGGTGTGGAATATTTCATCTATGGCCGTTTAAAAGACACAGACACATCGCTTTTTTATATGCTCTCAAGACAAATATATATACGGAGGAAAGCGTCACTCGTTTCACCAACTAGGAAATAATAGGATATATTCAAAGAATGGACGGCTTAGCCTACTACTTTTCATATGCTCTCCGAGGTAAGAGAATTTTCTGCAAACTAGAAATTATGGGAACACTGGATTGTACATTTTGGGGGCAACTGCTACAAAGAGGCCCCATCCAACACAAAAACTTGTACGGTTACTGAGAACGGGTGGGGTGGGGGAAAGCTGGGCCACTCCCAACAGATGCCAAACCTAATTCTTGGGACGATTTGCAGCATCGCATAAGTGTTGAAATAAGCTGTTTTACTGCGAGGATATAGAACGACCTTATCAGTAAAATCGGCAATTTCTTCTAGTTAATCCAGTTGTACCAAAGTGTTTTTTTTTCAAACAGCATGGGAAAAATTAATAAATCGGAATTTCTACAAAGAAAAAAGTTGTCCCCACATCGTGCTGCGTTCAGCGATCGGTCTTTATTCTAAAAAAGTTGATTAAAGTAATAACGCAGCCTTGCAGGGAAGACAATTGCAAAACTTTACTGTGAGTGTAGTATTATCAAACGTATACAGTAAGTTGTGCCGTTTTGCTATAAAACTGTAATTTGTTGTGTGTATGTGACGGCTGTGTCTTTGAATGAACAGGCCTGAGTAACTACGCTACTGTACCTAGGCCTAAAACTTCACAAGCCCGTAAGCCTAAACCAGGACGGTTCAGTGACGTACAGTACTAGGAATAGTCCGACCGTTTCCAAACTCTGTCAGCACATGCTAACCATCGGATAACAACCCTCTGCGCTATTAACGAAGGCCTAGTGATAAACATTTCTTATCGATTACACAGGAAGTCTGATCAATGAAACCTGACGATGCAGCTATTGTGTTACGCTCCTCATTGTAAAGAATTTCATTGGTGAAATCTTTTGTGTAGGCTGTTACTTGACTTATCAGATTACTCCTATTCAAACCGCCCAAAACCATGAGCCGCAGATTTCAGTGAAACAACGTCGACAAAAGCGTGGTAAACTGTGGGTTTTCAGCGGTTGGTATCTAGCGCTCCGGTCGGTTTTTTACGTTTATTCCTGGCGCATCTGTATTTTGCTGTTGTATGCACAAATACAAGTTTGAAAAGGCACAGTTTCAGCAGGACTACACTCATGCTTTATAGTACTTTACCTTCAGTTTTCCCCATTGCTTGTTTTACTATACTAAAGTACCAAAATGCCACAACTTACCATGTTGCATTGATATAATGTGGAGTTACAATAGCAACATTATGTCTACCTTTATTACTCTATTCACTAAAAGGAAAACCATTTTTCAAATTTCATTTCTATATCAGATAAGTATCATTGGTAAAACATATCAGCATTATACAAATTGTAAAATTATATGATGTATGCCTCAACATTGATGATAATTCAACTGGGACGGACAATACAGCACTGTTGTTGCTACTGTAACTTGTCCGTCCAAAACTGATAGTCTTATATACAATATTTGGACATGAATGGCAATTACTTTTTTGTTAATATGGCAACATATATGACCTAAATGTTATTCCCAAAGCAGTAAGAAAGGATTAAAATATTTCAAGTGCAACTAGTACAGGATTGTTTGTTGCTACTGTAACTTGTTGCTACTGTAACTTGTTGCTACTGTAACTTGTTGCTATTGTAACTTCTTGGGGACGGACATCACTTAAGTTCAATTTTATAGCTATAAGGAATAGAGCGAAGCTGTTTTCTCTGCCAAGCTACTGAACTTTAGGTAAGATGTGCAATGATATAAAGGTATTCAACTGAAGTACTATATCTGAAGAATAATAGATAACATAAATTGTTGCTATTGTAACACCCAAAGGGGACGGACATTACAATAGCAACATTTGGTCCAGCTTATTTTAATGCACAAGTTCACAGTATTTGAGATCTGTTGGTTGTTATTGAATATTTCACTCCTAGTTTAAAACCAAACATGACTAATCATTATAGATCACAGCATTTGGGAATTATCACAACTTTCAATTTTTCCATTCAGGGGACGGACACTAATGCCAAAAATTGAGCACCTAAATTCAGATAGCCTGTGTACAGACTATAAAATTATTAGACTAATAAATGGTATTAATTGTCTTCATTGCATGTCCAAATAATAAATATGACGTAAAAGCTCAAAAAATTATTTCAATTTATTTGTTATTCCTTTATTATAACATTGATGTAAGTTACTGGGAGTATTGTCCGTCTCCATTTGTCACATTCTGGTCGCATTTACCCCCCTAATTTCAAAATTTTGAATGGAAATACAAAGTAGTTGTTTTTTCTATCAGAAAGCATGGTGTTGATCAGCATAATATGTTTGCCAATGTAGCTCTTTCCTTCAAACACATTTTATAGGTACTTATTTTCTAATCCATATTTGGACCCCTTTATTGTGAAACATGCCCTATGTATCCTGCTCTATGGCCTAGCCTAGGCCTAACGTTAGTATTGTAACTGAATAAGTAGCCTAGTATAAAAAATCAAATGCTCCGAACACCGGCCTAGCCTACTGTACATTAATTACCAACATCAGGAATAAGGAAGAACTAAAGCGTGCATTTCTTCGGTAGAAAACTGATACGTACATCAAACTCTCCTACCAGCGCTTGAAATGAATTCATTTCTTGAACTTCACATGTCAGAATCAGGTACAGAAACTGAGCATGACAATAAGCATGAAGTTACCACAGGCCGTTGTTACGTTACGCCGGATGCCTCATTTTTATTCCCACGAGGTTATGGGCAAATCTGATTTTTCAAAATTTTTCAAATTTGTTTCTAAATCATGGTTGGGGTTATTTCTTAGGTTAGGATTAAGTAGACTGGGGTTATTTGGCCTGTTCTTTCTTAATCCGGCGTCAGAATTACAAAAGAATGGTTCAAAAGCTGTCATTTTGGAATTAGGGGTGTGGCCTATTTTCAAGAAGCTGATTGGTCCATTGGCATGATTTGCCCAAAACCTCGTGGGAAAAAAATTGCTCACGCCGGATATCTAGGCTATCCTGGATATTGTTTAATTTGTTGTTCGCGAATACAAATATAATATATATTATATCCTATATTTTCAAGTAGAGTAAAATATTATCAGTACAAAAGTAATAATATGGAGTTAGATGAAATTTTATACCCCAATTGATTCTCTTTTAAGACTGCATGATCTTCTATGTAAAAACCAAGATTAACTTTCTCGGTTACACTTCATAGTGGGAGAAAGTAGCCGTTGTCAAGGGTAAGGCGATGCCTTAGTAAGGGTAACCCTGCCGCGAGGCAAATTGTTTACATCGAGGTAACTCTTCATTAAGCCCACTGATCTACATACCAGCCCCGTGTACACTATCAACATTTCAGGACACATGTGTCGACGTATGTTGCTGACACACCTGGACACAGAAATTTTGACCTTGTAGGCCTACAGACCAGACTCACGTGTCGCGCACACATGTTGCGACACATTTGAGCAACATGTTGTCAAAAATGAGCGGGAACTTGAGCACAGTGGCGTGGATCCAACTCCAAAGGCTGGGAGGGGTGACTTCACTGACCATTGCGAATCGCCGTCCTAGGGGAGGGGTCTAAGGGAGGGTGTTCCCCTCCCCTTTGAAAAAAAAGGAAATCAGGTGTCTTTATGGCAAATGGTACCATATTTGGCTTTTAAAATGTAGTGTCAATTCGTAATCTATGTTATAGGCTAATACAATTCATCACAGTAGTTTTCATCATTTTGAGAAAAAATGAGGGCGGGGGACTTTTTGGAGATGTCCTCGCCCCTTCCCAAAAAGTGAGGGGGATGCATCCCCCATCCCCCATGATCCACACCCATGGGAAAGCGGGATTTTGGAAGGAAGATGGAGGATTCAGAAAGGAAAAGATGTGTTTTGGGAGCAGCTGAAATAATATTGGCAATTGTACACGGGGTCAATGTTCCCCGAGGGGATCCAGCAGTCTCCCGCCCGAAGTGCGCCTCTACCCCCTACACCAACCAGAGGTGGCATCAGGATTGCTCGACAGGGGGGCAAAGCTCCCCGACGGGGGACAGTAACCCGAAGCCTTGATGAAGGTGATAGAGTGCCGAAACGATGTTTGAAGCGAAATTTGGACGCTCGAATCGCGCCGAAAATTTCGGGCCCTTATTGGAAAAAATTTGAAGAAAGTTGAGCTTTTACCCATAGGAAATTTGAAAACATTCGAGTTTTCAACCAAGAAAATTAGAAAAATTTGGGTTTGTATTGAAGAATTTGCCCTAATTTGGACCGCCCCCAGGAAAAAAAACCCTTTTTTCCCCCTTTTTAAAATTTTTTCCTTTTTTAATTTTTTGGGTTGGGGGGGGGGGCCCCTTTAAACTTTTTTTTCCCCCCAAAAATTAAAAAAATTTGGGGGGAAAAAATTTTAAAATTTTTGGGGCCAAAAAACCCCCCCGGGGGGTTTTTTTTGGGGAAGGGGGGAAAGGCCTTTTTAAAACCCCCCCCCAAAAAAATTTTCCCCGGTTTTTTTTAAAAAATTTTTTTTTTTTTTTTTTAAAAAAAATTTTTTTTTCCCCCCCCCCAAAACCCAAAAAAAATTTTTTTTCCCCCCAAATTTTTTTTTTTTGGGGGCCCTAAAATTTTTTGGGGAAAAAATTTTGGGGGAAAAATTTGAAAAATTTTTTTTTTTGGGGGAAATTTTTTTTTTTAAAAAAAGGGGAAAATTTTTTAAAACCAAACAAATTTGGGAAAAATTTTTCCCCCCTTTTTTTCCCAACCTTTTCCCCCCCCCCCCCCAAAATTTTTTTTCCCCTTTTTCCAAAAAAATTTTTTTTAAAAAAAAAAAATTTTTTCCCCTTTTTTCCCTTTTTCCCCCCCAAAAAAACCAAAAAGGGAAAAAATTTTTTGAATTTTTTTTTTTTTTTAAAAAAAAAAATTTTTTTAAAAAAAAAAAAAGGTTTTCCCCAAATTTTCCCCGGGGAGGGGGAAAAGGGTTTTTTAAAAAAAAAAATTTATTCCACCCTTTTTTTTTTTTTTTTTTTTTTAAAAAAAAATTTTTTTAAAAATAAATTTTAAAATTTTTAAAACCCCCAAAAGGGAAAAAGGTTTTAATTTTTTTTAAAAAGGGGAAAAAAAATTTTAAAAATTTCTTACCTTTTCCGGAATTTTTTCCAAACCCTTTGGAATTTTAAAAAGGGGAAAAAAAAAAAAACCCCCTTTTTTAAAATTAATTTTTTGGGGGAAAAAAAACCCCCCCTTTTTTTTTAATTTTTTTTTTTTTTGGGGGAAAATTTTTTTCCAAAAAAACCCACCCCCCCAACCTTTTTTTTTTTTTTTTTTAAAAACCCCCCCTTTTGGGGCCCCCCAAATTTTTTTAAAAATTTTTTTTAAAAAATTTTTTTCCCAAAGGGGAAAAATTTAAGGGGGGGGAACCTCTTTTTTTTTTAAAATTCTTTTAAAAAAATTTTTAAAGGGGGGGGCCCCCACCAAAAAAAAAAATTTTCCTTTTTTTGGTTCCCAAAATTTTTTTTGGGGGGGGGTTGGGGGGGGCCTTTTTTTTTTTTTTTTTTAAAAAAAGGTTTCCGGGGTTTTTTTTAAAAAAAAAACCCCTTTTTGGGGGCCCGGGGAAAAAAGGGGAAAAATTTTTTTAAAAAACCCGGGGGGGGGGGGGGGGGGAAAATTTTGGAAAGGGGGAAAAAAAACCCCCCCTTTTTTCCCCCCCCCCCGGGGTTTTTTGGGGGTTTTTTAATTTTTCCCAAAAAAAAAGGGGGGGGAAAAAATTTTCTTTAAAAACCCTTTAAAAAAGGGTTTTTTTTTTCCCCCCCCCAAAAGGGGGGCCCCAAATTTAAAAAAAAAATTTAAAGGGTTTTTTTTTTTTTTAAATTTTTTTTAAAAAAAAAAAAATAAAAATTTTTTTTAAATTTTTAAATTTGGGGCCCCCTTTTTTTTTTAAAAAAAAAGTTTTTTTCCATTTCCCCCTTTTTAAAAAAAATTTTTTTTCCTTAAAAAACCCAAAAAAATTTTTTAATAACCCCAAAAAGGGGGTTTTTTTTGGAAATTTTTAAAAAAAAACCCTTCCCAAGGAAAAAAAATTTTTCAAAAATTTTCCCCCTTTTTCCCCAAAAGGGGAAAAATTTTCCCAAAAAAAAAAAAAATTTTAAAAATTTTTTAAAAAAATTTTGGGGGGTTTTTTAATAAAAACCCAAAATTTTTTTATTTAAAAAAAATTAAAAAAGAAAAAAAATTTTTAAAAAAAAAAGTTTTTTAAAAAATTTTTTTTTTTTCCAAAAAAAATTTAAAAAAAAAAAAAATTTTCCTTTTTTTTTTTTTTTTTAAAAAAAAAGGGGGGAAAAAAAAAAATTTTAAAAAAAAAAAATTTTTTTTTTAAAAAAAGCCCCCCCCTTTTTTTAAAAATTTTTAAAAATTTTTTAATTTTTTAAAAAAATTTTTTTTTCCCCCCCAAAAAAATTTTTTTCCCAAAAAAAAATTTTTTTTCAAAAAAAAAAAAACTTTTTAAAACCCCTTTTTTTTAAAAAACCCTTTTTCAAAATTTTTTTCCCCAAAAAAAATTTAAAAAATTTTTTTTGGGGTTTTTTGGGGTTTTTGGGGGTTTTTTTTAAAATTTTTTGAAAAAAACCAAAACCTGGGGCCCCCTTTTTTTTTTTAAAAAAAAAAAAAATTTTTTTCCCCCCGGGGTTTTTTTTTTAAAAAAAACCAATTTCCCAAAAAATTTCCTTTTTTTTAAAACCCCCCGGGGTTTTCCCCCTTTTTCCTTTTTTCCCTTAAAACCTTTAAAAAAATTTAAATGTTTCCCCCGGGTTTTTTAAAAATGGGGGGGGGGAAAAAATTTTTTTTCTTGTTTTTCCCCCTTTTTTTTTTTTATTAGAAAAAAAATTTTCCAAAAAACCCTTTTTTTCCCCCCTTTTCCCTTTTTTTTATTAAAACCCAAAGCAATTTTTTCCCCCCAAAAATTTTTTTGGGGTTTTTTCCCCCCCAAAAAAAAAAAAAAACCCCCCCTTTTTTTTTCCCCCCAAAAAAAAAAAAAAAATTCAAAAAAACACCCAAAAAAAACCCCCCCCCCTTTTTTTTTTTAAAAAAATTTTTTTCCCCTTTTTAAAAAAAATTTTTTTTAAAAAGGGTTTTTTTTTTAAAAAATTTTTTTTTTAAAACCAATTTTTTAAAAAAAAAATTTTTTAAAAAGGGGGGTTTTTTTTTTAAAAAAAAATTTTTTTTCCCCCCCCTTTTTTTTTTTAAAAAAAAATTTTTTTTTCCCCTTTTAAAAAAAATTTTTTTAAAAAAAGGTTTTTCCCCCAAAATTTTCCCCGGGGGAAAAAACCCCCCTTTTTTTTTCCTAAAAAATTTAAAAACAAAAGGAAATTTTTTTTTTAAAAATTAATAAACCCCCTTTTAAAAAAATTCCCCCTTTTTGAAAAATTTGAAAAAAAAAAAAACCCCCGGGGGAAGGTTTAATTATTTTTTTTTTTTTTTAAAAACCAAAATTTTTTTTTTAAAAAAAAAATTTTTCCCCCCGGGGGGTTTTTTTTCACCCCCCCCAAAAAAAGGGAAATTTCCCAAAAAATTTTTAAAAAAAAAAAAATTTGTTTAAAACCCCAAAAAAAGGGGGGGCCTTTTGGAAACACCAAAAAAATTTAAAATTTTTTCCCAAAAAAAAAATTTTCCCCCCCCAAAAAAATTTTTAATTTTTTTAAAAACCCCTTTTTCCAAAAATTTTTTTAAATTAAAAAAAAAAGGGGGAAAAAATTCCCCCCCCCCCGGGGGGGGGGGGGGTTTTTTAAAAAATTTTTTAAAAATTTTTTTTTAAAAAAAAAAATTTTTTTTTAAAAAAGGGTTTTAATTTGGCCCCCCCCCAAAAAATTTTCCCAAAAATTTTAATTTTTCCCCCCTTTTCCCAAAAAAATTAGGACGGGTTTTTTTTTTTTTTTTTTTTTTTTTTCCCCCCCCAAAAAATTTTTTTTAAAAATTTTTTTTTTAAAAATTTTTTAAAAAATTTTCTTTTCCCCCCCCCCCCCCTTTTTTTTTTTTTTTTTAAAAAAAAAAAAAAGGGGGGGCCCCCAAATTTTTTTTTTTCCCCCCCCAAAAATTAGGGCCCCTTTTAAAGGAAAGGAAAAAAAAAAATTTTTTTTTTAAAGGGAAAAAAAATTTTTTTGGGGGAATTTTAAAAAAGGGGGAAAAAAAAATTTAAAGGGTTTTTTTTTAAATTTTTTAATCCCCAAAAAAAAAAGGGGGTTTAAAAAAAAATTTTTTTTTTTTCCCCCGGGAAAAATTTTTAAAACCCCCTTTTTTTATTTTTTTAAAAAAAGGCAAAAAAAAATTTTTTTAAATTTTTAAAAAAAAGGGCAAAATTTTTTTAAAAATTTGGGGGGGGGTTTTAAAAAAAAACCCCCCCCCGGGGAAAAAATTTTTTTTTTTTTTAAAAAAACCCTTAAAAGGGTTTTTTTTGGGGGCCCGGGGGCCCCCCTTTTTTAAAACCTTTTAAAAAACCCCTTTATTTTTATTTTAAAAAAAATTTAAATTTTTCCCCCCGGGGAAAAATTAATTTTTTTAACCCCCCTTTAAACCCTTTTTAAAATTTTTTCCCCCCCCTTTTTTGAATTTTAAAAAAAAAAATTTTTTTTTTTAAAAAAAAATTTCCAAAAATTTTTTGTTTTTTTTTTTTTAAAAAATTTTCCCTTTTTTCCCTTTTTTTTTAAAAAAAAAAAAAATTTTTTTTTTAAAAAAACCCCCCCAAAAACCCCAAAAATTTTCCCAAATTTAAAAAAAAAAAAAAAAAATTTTTTTTTAAAAAACCCCAAAAAAACCCCTTTTTTTTTTTTTCCCAAAGGGCCCCCGGGGGGGGGTTTAAAAAAAAAAATTTTTTAAATTTTTTTTCCCCCAAAATTTTTTAAAAATTTTTTTTTTTAAAAAAATTTTTTTCCCCCTTAAAAAAAATTTTTTTAAAAAAAATTTTTTTTTTTTTTTAAATAAAAAAAAAACCCTTTTAAAAAAAGGGGAAAACCCCAATTTTTTTTTTTTAAAAAAACCCCCCTTTTTTTCCTTTAAATAAAGGGCCCCCTTTCCCAAAACCCCCCTTTTTTTGAAAAAAAATTGGAAAAAAAAAAAATTTTTTTTTTAAAATTTTGGGTTTTTTTAAAAAAGGAAAAAAAAAACCCAAAAACCCCCAAAAATTTTTTTTCGGGGGAAAGGGGGTTTTTGGGGGGGAAAATTTTTCCCAACATAAAAAAAAAACCCCCCTTTAAATTAAAAAAAAAAAAAGGGAAAAAAACCAAAAAAGGGGGAAAATTTTTTGGGGAAAAAAACCCAAAGGCCCCCCTTTTTAAAAATTTTTTTAAAGGGGGGGTTTTTGGAAAAAAAAAATTTTAAAAAAAAAAAAATTTTTTCCCAAAAAAATTTTAAAATTTTTAAAAACCAAAAACCCCTTTTTTTTTTTAAAAAAAAAAACCCTCCCCCACCCCCTTTTTTGGCACCCACGGGGAAAAGGGGGGGGGGGTTTTTTTGGGCCGGGGGCCCCCCCACCTTTTTTCCAAATTTTGGGGAAAAAAAATTTCACCCCCCCCCTTTTTTATTTTCCCCTTTTTTTTTTTAAAACCAAATTTTTTTAAAGGTTTGGGAAAATTTGGGGAAAAAAAAATTTTTTCCGGCTTTTTTATTTTGGGGGGGAAAAAATTTCCCCCTTTTTGGGGGGGGGGAAAAATTTTTGGACGGGGCCTTAAAAAAAAATTTTTTAAAAAGAAAAATTTTTTTTTTAAAAAAAAATTTTTTTTTTCCTTTCCCCAAAATTTTTTTTCAAATTGATCCCCCTTTTTTGGCAAAAAGGAAAAAAAGGGAAATTTTTTTTTTTTTAAAATGCCCCCCAAAACCCTTTGGGATTTTTTTTGTTTTTTTTTGGGGGGAAAAACCCCCAAAAACCCCAAAATTTCCCCTTTTTCCCTTTTTAAAAAACCCTTGTCCCCCCCTTTTTAAAAAAAAACCTTTTTAAAAAAAACCCTTTTTTTTTTTCCCAAAAACCCGGGGGTTTTTTTGGGGGGGGTTTTTAAAAAAAAATTTTTTTTTAAAATTTTTTTTTAAAAAAAAATTTTTTAAAATTTTTTTAAAATTTTTAAGGAAAAAAAAAAAAAACCCCTTTTCCCCTTTTTTTTAAAAATTTTTGGTTTCCTAAAAAAAAAAAATTTTTTTTAAAAAAAAAAAAAATTTTTTTTTTAACAGATTTTTGGGGGGTTAAATTTTAAAAAAAAATTTTTTTTTAAAATTTTTTTCCCTTTTTTAAAAAATTTTTTTCTTTTTTAAAAACCCCCCTTTTAAAGGGGTTTTTTTTTTTTTGGGGGGGAAAATTTAGCCCTTTGCCCCCTTAAAAAAAAAACCTTTTTTTTTTTTTTGAAAAAAACAAAGGGAAAAAAGGGGGGGGTTTTTAAAAAAAAAATTTTTTTTTAAAAAATTTTAAATTTTTTTTTTCCCCCAAAAAAAGGAAAAAAAAAATTTTTAAAAATTTTTTTTTTTAAAAAAAAAGGGGGGGTTTTTTTTTTAAAAAAAAAAAAAATTTTTTGGGGGGGAAAAAAAAAAAAAAACCCCCCTTTTTTAGAAAAAAAAAATTTTTAATTTTTTTTTTTTAAAAAAAAAGGGAAAAAAAAAAAAAATTTTTTGGGTTAAAAAAAAGGGCCCCCAAAAAAAAATTTTAAACCCGGTTTTTTTTTTGGGTTTGTTTTTTTTGGGGAAAAAAAAAAAGGGGCCCTTTTTTTTAAAATTTTTAATTAAAAAAAAAAGGGGGAAAAAACCCCCCCCCCAAAATTTTTTTTTTTAAAAATTTTAAAAAGGAAAAAATTTTTTTTTAAATTTTTTAAAAAAATTTTTTTTAAAAAAGGGGGGGGGGTTTTTTTTTTTGTTTTTTTTAAACCCCCCCCCCCCCCAAAAAAAGAAAAGGAGAAAAAAAAAAGTTTTCAAAAAATTTTTTTTTTTCCACTAAAAAACCCCCCCAAAAAAGGGGTTTGGGGGAATTTTTTTAAAATTTTAAAAAAAAACCCCCCCTTTTTAAAGTTTCCCCCTTTTAAAAACCCCAAAAATTTTTTTTTGGGGGGTTTTTTTCCCAAATTCCAAAAAAAAAACCCCAAAAAATTTTGGAAAATTTTTGGGGAAAGGCCCAAAACCCTTTTAAATTTTTTTCCCCAAAAAAATAAAAAAAGGTTTTTTTTTTAAAAAAAAAAAAAATTTTTTCCCCTTTTTGGGGGGCCTTTTTTGGAAAAAAAAACCCCAAAATTTCCAAATTTTTTTTTTAAAAACCCTTTTTTTTTTTTGGGGAAACCCGGGAAAAAAGGGGGGGAAAAAAAAAAATTTTTTAAAAAAATTTAAAAAAAGGAATTTTTAAAAAAAAAACCTTTTTTTTTAAAAAAAAAAACCCAAAAACCATTTTTTAAATTTTTTTTTTTTTTTTAAAATGCCCCAAAAACCAAAAATTTTAAAAAAACCCCCTTTTTTTTAAAAGGGCCTTTTTTTTAAAACGGGGGCCCCCCCTTTTACCCCCAAAAAAAAAAATTTTTTAAAAAAAAACCCAAAAAAAAATTTTGCCCCAAAATTTAAAAAAAAAAATAATTTTTTTTTTTTAAAAACCCCCAAAAAAAAATTTTTTTTTTTGGGGGAAAATTCCCTTTAAAACCCCCCCAAAAAAAATTTTTTTTTGGGGGCCCCCCCTTTTTTAAAGGGGGTTTTTTCCAAAAATTTTGGGGGTTTTTTTGGAAAAAATTTGGGGGGGTTTGGGGCCCCCGGGAAAAAAAACCCCCCGGGTTTTTTCCCCCTTTAAAAAACCGGGGTTTCCCAAAAACCCCCAAAAAAAACCCCCGGCTTTGGGGGGGCCCCCCCCCCCGGGGGGGGTTTTTAAAAAAAGGGGGGTTTTTAAAAAAATTTTTTGGGGGGGGGGGGTTTTTTTTAAAAAAATTTTTTTTTTTTTTCCCTTTTTTTTTCCCCCCTTTTTTTAAAAAAAATTTTTTTTCCCCCCCCTTTTTTTTAAAAAAAAATTTTTTGGGGGTTTTTTTTTTTAAAAAAAAAAAAATTTTTAAAAAATTTTTGGGGGTTTACTTAAAAAAGGGGGGGGCCCTTTTTTTTAAAAAAAATTTTTGGAAAAAGGGGGGGGGGGGGGAAAAAAAGGGGGGTTAACCCAAAACCCCCCCTTTGGTTTTCCCAAAAAAACCCCCCCCCCCTTTTTTCCCCCCCAAGGGGACCCCCCCCCCCCCTTTTTTGGTTTAAAAAACCCAAAACCCAAAACCCCCCAAAAAAAAATTCCCCCCTTTTTTTAAAAAATTTTTTTGGGTTTTTTTTTTAAAATTTTCACAAAAACCCCAAAGGGTTTTTTTGGGGAAAATTTTTAAAAATTTTTTGGGGGGCCCCCCGGGGGTTTTTTTAAACCCCGGGAAATTTTTTTAAACCCTTTTTAAAAAAAAAAAACCCCCGGGTTTTTCCCCCCTTTAATTTAAAACCCCTTTTTTTCCCCCGTTTTTAAAAAAAATTTTTTTTGGGGGGTTTTTAACCCCCCCCCTTTTTTTTTGGGGGGGGGCCCCCGGGTGGGGGGGGGTTTTTTTGGGGAAAAAAAAGGGTTTTTTTTTAAAAAAAAAATTTTTTTTTTTAAAAAAAAACCCCCCCCTTTTTTTTTTTAAAAAAAAAGGGGGGGGGGTTTTTTTTTGGGGGGGGGGCCCAAAATTTTTTTCCAAAACCCCTTTTTTTTTGGGGTTTTTTTAAAAAATTTTTAAAAAAAAAATTTTTTTTTTTTTTTTCCCTTTTAAAAAAGACTTTTCCTTTAACGGAAAATTTTTTCCCCTTTTTGGGGGGGGGGAAAAAACCCCCCCTTTTTTTTTTTGGGGGCCTTTTTTTGGGGTAAAAAAAAAAAAAAAACCCCAAAATTTTTTGGGCTTTTTTTTTTTTCCCCCCGGGTTTTTTTTTTTTTCCCGGGGAAAAAAAAAAAATTTTTTTTTAAAAAAAAAAAGGTTTTTGGGGGGCCCCTTTTTCCCGGGGGTTTTTTTTTTAAAACCCTTTTTACCAAAAGGGTTTAAACTTTTTTTTGGGGTTTTCCCCAAAAAACCCCCAAAGGGGGGTTTTTTTTTTTTTTTTTTTTTTTTTAATTTTTTTTTTTTTTTTTAAAAAAAAATTTTTAAAAAAAAAAAAACCCCCAAAATTGAAAAAACCCCAAAAAAAAAAGGAAATTTTTTTTTTTTAAAAAAGGGGGAATTTTAAAAATTTTTTAAAATTTTTAAAAATTTTTTTTTAAAATTTTTTTTTTTTTAAAAAAATTTTTTTTGGGGTTAACCCGGGGGGGCCCCCCTTTTTTCCCCGGGAAAAAAACCCCGGGGGGGTTGGGGTGTTCCCTTTTTTTGGGGGGGGGGGTTTTTTTCCCCCCCCTTTTTTTTTCCCAAAAATTTTTTTTTTTTTTGGGGGGGGGGCCCCCCCTTTTTTTTTTTGGGGGGTTTGTTTAAAATTTTTCCCCCTTTTTAAAAAAAAATTTTAAAAAAAATTTAAAATTTTTTTTAAAAAACCCCCCCAAAAAAAAAATTTTTTTTGGGAAAAAGGGGGGGCCCGGTTTTTTTTTTAAAGGGGGGGCCCCCCCCCTTCCCCCCCCAAAAAAAAGGAAAAAACCCCCCCCTTTTGGGGCCCCCAAAAAAAAAAAAAACCCCCAAAAAATTTTTGGTTTTTTAAAAAATTAAAAAAAAAAAAAGGGGGCCTTTTTTTGGGGGGGGGGGGCTTTTTAAAAAAAAAAATTTTTTTTTTTTAAAAAAAAATTTCCCTTTAAAAAATTTTTTCCCCCCCCTTTTTTTTTTTGGGGCCCCCAAAAAAACCTTTTTTTTTTTGGGCCCCTTGGGGGGGTTTTTTTAAAATTTTTAAAAAAAAAAAAAATTTTTCCCCAAACTTTCCCAAAAAAAATTTTTTTTAAAAAAAAATTTTTTTTTTCCCCCCCCTTTTTTTTTAAAACCAATTTTTGGGAAAAAACCCCCAAATTTTTTTTTTTTTCCCAATTTAAATTTAAAAAGGTTTTTTTTTTTAAAAAAAAATTTTTTTTTAAAAAAAGGGTTTTAAAAAGGGGTTTCCTTTTTTTTTTTTCCCCGGGGGAAATTTAAATTTCCCCAAAATTTTTAAAAACCCCTTTTTTTTTTTTAAAAAAAAAAAAAAAAAAAAAAAAAAATTTTTTTTTTAAAAAAATTTTTTTTTTTTAAAAAAATTTTTTTCCCCCCCCCTTTTTTGGGGAAATTTTTAAAAACCCCTTTTTTTTTTAAAAAATTTTAAATTTTTTGGCCAAAAAAAATTTAAATTCAAATTTTTTTAAAAATTTTTTTTTTCCAAAAAAGGGAAAAAATTTTAACCCCCGGGCCCCCCGGAAAACCCCAAAATTTTTAAAAATTTTTTAAATTAATTTTCCCCTTTGGGGCCCCCCCTTTTCCCTTTTTTGGGGGAAAAAAAAAACCCCCCCCAAAAAAAAGGGGGAAAAAAACCCCCAAAAAAAATTTTTTTTTTTGGGGGGGTTTTTGGGGGGGGGCCCCCCCAAAAAATTTCAAACCCCCTTTTTTTTTTAAAAAAAAAAAATTTTGGGCTTTTTCCCCCTTTTTTTTGGGGGGGAAAACGGGAAAAATTTTTTAAAAAATTTTTAAATTATTTTAATTTTTTTAAAAAAACCCCAAAAAACCCAAAAAAAAAAATTTTTTTTTGGGGGGGAAAAAAGGGGGGGGGGTTTTTAAAAAAAAGCTACTCAAAAACTAATGCGGGAGCACAGTGTCAGTTGCCAAAATTTTTTTTTCCCCGTCAAACATATGGGAAATAAATAGTTACTGATAATTCTGTATTGGCACTGAATCTGATGATTTTTGGGAGTGAAAAGAATCCAAAGTGGATCAAAACTATCCGAGTTGAATTTTATTTTTTTTGTTACCTTTTTGGGGAATACATATTTAAAAGCTTGCAGGGAGTATTTTTCATTTTTTTAGCAAGAATTTTACAAAAAGGTGGGGACGTTTGGCAACCCCGGGCCCAAATATATCCTCAATGTTACATACAGGTAGTACAAAGTTTGGGCCCGCTTTACATCCGTTTCTGCAGTTGGGAGTGGCTAAGTGGATAAATGTGAACTACAGTACTGTTACAAGTGTCTTTTAAAAGGGTGGATTTAAGCAATTTAATTTTTTTCTTAACGAGGAACTTAATCTTTCACAATTTTGTGAAAATTTTTTTTCAAATTAAGGGATGTACTGAGATATCAAACAAAAAGAATTAAATTAGTACTTTGTTTACCTAAAAATGCACTTGGGCAAGCAAGGGTTATATCACTTCCTAAAATTAAAGGGGAAAAAGCTTTGGGTTTTCCCTTTTCTTTTTTTTTTTACTGAACGCTGGTGGGTCTAGCTCAGTGCCTGAAGTGAATTAAGTACCATGCTGTGCAAAACCGATATTCCCCATAGTGGGTTTAAAAACCTGTGGAAATCATGAGAGCATTAGGGTTTGCCTACCCCGTCAAAAAAATCCAATTTCCCCGTGTAAAAAAAACCCTCTCACAGAAGCACGTAAATAGTTTGAAATGGACTGAAAAGTAAACCAAATTAACGGGGGGGGCTAACTCAGAGCACATCGGTGGTTTGCACCTCCCTAGTGTGGTACTGTTTTAAAATAATCACTGTGTTTTTCTGATGGGTTTAAAAAAATTAAGTTTTGGGGGTTGGGTCACCAGTTTGTAAACAAAAGTTTTTGTTTTTATTTCTTGTATCCCCTGGGAAACTTATTAAAATAAATGTTCTGGGGGCAATGTGGGCATTTTTAAAGGGTTTGGAAAAGGATTTTTTTCATAGAGGTTGGGGCCCTAAGAAAAAAGTTCAAGTAGGGGTATGGAAAGGGAAAGTCTCTGTTTTTTTGGGGTGAAACTTTGTTTTATTACAGCCATTGTTTGGGGAAATTGGGATGCTTTTGCAAAAAAACTGAGTTTGAAAAAAAACTGACTTAAATTTTTTTGGGCCCCCTTTTCCCAAATTTTTAATTTACTTATGCCCAACTATTATTTTTTCTGCTTTTTTAAATTTCAGTTTTTGAAGACTTTTAGGCAAAGGGGGGCAAAGGTGCCAATTTTTTTAATCCCCAGACCAGAAAAACCCTTAGATTGTTTGTGGGGGAACAGGCCACTTGCTAATATCAAACGGACCCCTCCACCCATTTTTTGCAAACCTAATTGACACATCAGTACAACCCTTTGGATATTGAATCAGTTCGAAAATTTCTCAACTTTCAAAACCCCGGTCTTTTCCCAAAAATAAAAATTAAAAGAAAACATGTAGCCACCCTCTCACAAATTATTGGGTATGGAACCAGGACTTTTAAAAGGCTTTTCATCCCCACATTGGGAACTTGGGAGAAATTTTAGCATGTCTTAAAGGTTCAGGATTTAAAAGCTGAAAATGGTGACAGCTGTACCTTTTTTTTTTTTTTCTTCATGAAATGGGGCCAAATGCAAAAAGCTACCCCTCAAAAGATGAAAATTTATCAGGGTTTTTGACAGGGTTTTACAAATTTTAAGTCGGGTAGGCCCGGGGGTAGATCAAGCCCCATATTGGGGGGTGACAGTTTTAAATATTTTAAAATCCCCCCTTTAATAGTAAAAATTCTGTTACTGTACCCGACTGAGCTAATGTTCCCTTAAAAGTGGCTATTTCAAATGTCCCTTTATGCAGTGAAAAAGCTAATAAGCTATCAAGTTCCCTAGGGGGCCCCAGTTTTAAAAATTTTAGCCCCGGGTTGGGAATTTCAGTTTCTGGTTTTTGGTAGTCAGAATAAAAGGGGTAAGGGTTTTTTATGCAAATTTCAAAGGTGACATTTAAAGGGCCCAAAACCGCTCATCCCCCAGTTCCAGTTTTTCCCCCGCTATGTTCCTTCAAACCCCCCCCCCAATTGTGTTAATCTGCTCCTTGTGGGAGACACAAAATTTGTTTTTTTTGCTTAAGGCCCTATCCTGGTTTACATCCCAAAAACCCTGATGTTTAATAAGAAAAATGCTTTTTACATCTGTGTAATGTGAGCCGGCCCTTCCCGTCTGTATCTTTTTTTAAATTTTATTTCAAAGAACCCGTCACTAAATGAAGGCTGTTTTCCAGGTTTTTGATTAAAACGCAAATGATCGCATGTGGAACAAAAAATTTTTGTACAAACTGCTAGCAATTAAATTTCAAAACCCTTGTTTTTGTCTGATTTTTTTTCTTCACAAAAAAATCGATGGCGAAAATGAAAATCAAAAAAGCATTTTATTAATCGAACCCTTTTGGGATAGGACAGAAACTGCAAATACTGATAACCCATTAGGCCAAGTCTGTGTTCTGTACAGAACCCAAATTGAATGCAAAATGAAAGCCAGCAAAATCCCGTGCCCTATGTATAGGTTTTGTAATTGTATGCAAGCACCCTAAAATTAGGCTAAACACCTGCTCTATAGAGAGAAACTGACTTAAAATCGCAAAAACTCTTGGGGATGCTATGGGGGGAAATAGAGGGATTTTTTTCGAGCACTGCTTGTAACCCCTGAATTTTTTAGTTATTAATACATACCCCGTATAGTAGCTGTGGATGCTTTTATGAAAAACATACACATTAATTTGTTTTATATAAAAGTGTACCTTTTCTTTATGGTTTATGCAGTTTGGGTGACTGAAAAGTGGGCCCCCATGGGTGTGCACGAAAGGGTTTTACCACACTCCCTATCGCAGTTTTTTGGGTTTTGAAATTCACCATTAACTTAAAATGACAAATTTATTTTTTTGAAGCTTTAAATTTGGGCTTAGATTGGCAAAAGAACCTGTTGGAATGAATGGATTTTAGTAAAACTTGAGGGGAAATAAATTTTAAAATTCGGTTTTTTTTAAATGGAAATCTACTTTAAAGTTTGATTGAATTACAACCCGTCTAAATTGGGCCCGGGGATGTATAGTTACAGCAATACATCCCCCGGCGTCGCCAGTTTTTTTTGAATTAGTTTTTTTCCCGTCCAATCAGCAAAAAAATTGTCTTTCTGTTGTGATATATATATAAGGTAATCCCCATTAATCGTAACTTTGTAAAAATTTTTTTTTTTTTTGCGATTAAACGTTTAAATGTTTTTGGGTATGGGGTTCACAGCCCTACTAAGTGAGAATTTTGCTTTTTCCCCCAAACCCAAAAAGGGACTTGGGGTGATGAGTGTCCCGTCTTTAAAGATCTGCAGTATACCTCATTATTTGTGTTGGGAAAATGGCCAAACTTCCCCCATCCTGAGGTCACTCCCCATACACTAAGGTGGAAGCCAATTACAAGGATCAGGTGACTTTCCCCTTAATCCAACTTGAAGGCTTGGGGGCAGGGATTTATCGATATGTGATCTCCAAAGCCCCAAAACCCCAGGCCTAACCAGTTCAATTTTTTGTATATTTAATAGCCCTAAAAATTTTATTCATACCCTATTACAGACTTATTAGAACCAAGGGAGAGAATAAAAACCTCTTAAAGGGGGAAAAATGCCTTTTCCCACAATTTGTGGAGTCTTGGGGGGGGATTTTTGCTTCATAGTCAGCCTTGGGGGAGGCTGGCCTTTAAAGGAGAAAAAAAGGAAAAAAAGGGGGGATACATAAGGTGAACAACTGGGGTTTGAATCTGAAACCAAAATCCCCATGGCTATTACCGAACCCAAAATCTCTGTGATTTAAAAAAATCCCCTTTGGGGATGGGTAATTGGGCCCAAACATTGCATGACTTCTTCAGTGGAGAAGGAACAGCGACCACTATCCCAGCTCTGGGCTGCATCATTGTTAAATTTGGGATTGCATGTTATTATACGTAATACCCAAAGAAACTTGAGCAGCCAAGTGGCCAGCCAAACAAACAAAAGGGAAGGGAAGTTGGATCCCCAGGGTTTCATATCAGCTTGGGGGAACCCTGGGACCATTTCCTTTAACGGGCTTTTTGCGATTTGAAGACTAAGGCATAAAAATGGCTCTGCTGAGGCCCCCAGTGAAAACTCCCCTTGCCCCAAAACCTTTAAAAAATGATGAGAATTCTTCGTGGTATTAATGTATAATAATAAATTTAGAGACTGTTGCAGCAAGGGGAAAAAAAGGGAATGGAAAGGGTGGGATGTAAACAAAGAACTTAGATCTGGCCCCCAGGGTTTTATGGTACTTTTGGGGGGGTCATAAAATCTGATGATGGGAAGCACGGACTCATGTCATCGTTTACAGTTCTGTACCTGTATGTATTTTTAAAGATTTAAAACTGCTGTAAAATTTAGAAAAAATTAAAAATTGTAAAAAAGGAATTTTGGGAGATATCCCTATAGGAAAAGGTTTTTATTTTTGAAGGACAGTGTAAAGTTTCATTTGGTAGAACACTTTTATTGTGGATGAGGCAAAGTCCCTCTAAAATAGTAAAGAATAAAAGATTAAAAATATGGAATAAAAGATGAAAATCACATGCAAACATTTTTTCCAAAGGGATAAGATATTTAAATTTCTTTTTAGAAATTTTCCAAATTTTGTTTATTCATTTGGGATTATTATAAAATCTTTTTTTGTCGAGTCTCCACTCCCATGATATTTTTTGGGGGCACCCCAAAAAGGTGTTAAAAATGGGAAACCCAACATTCACTATATAAATTTGGATTTTTTAAATTTTCACAATATTAAAAGCAACCCACAAAATTCATGTGATACCATATTAACTATTCGCATGCTACATACACCCCTATGTAATTCTTTTTAGTTAGTTTTTTGCAGGGGACCTATTTGTATGTATGGGCCATACGTACAAGCTTTCAGCACCCAAAGGGTTTCTTAAAAATTATGTGCATTTACTGTACTTGTCTCTGACTGGGTTTAAATTTTGTCCCCAGAAAATCACTGGACAATGCGTATAGGGATCTGTTAATTTAAAATTTTCTGCCTCTTGTCCTACGGTTAGTCCCTGGTGATGTAAAATGTTTAAAAATGTACAGATCCCCTTTAAGCATGCACTGTTTTTATAGGCCTACCCTGATAAGATGGAACTGTCTTACAGCAGTGGTTCCCTGAAAGGGGAGCTGCAGTAAATTGAAAAGGGATGGTTTTAAATCCTCATTTCCCCTAACCTTTTTTTTTTAAATTTTGATGAAATACAGTACTGTACTGTACCATGATATCAAGTATAAAATACAAAGTATTTTTTGCTTTTATCTTTAAGTTATCTTACTGTAATTATTATCAAAAAGGGTTTAAAAAGAACAGACTGTTTCATTTTTTAAAATTTTTATACCATACACTGTTTTTTATATACCTGTTTGGGTGGAGCTGTTATGGATGTCATTATGCCTGGGTTTATTTGCTGTACACTTAGACGAATTCTGCAGCATGACATTTTTACTTCATTTTTTTGTCTTTCAGGTGAAACCGCAAGACAACAGCAAGGAAAAATAAAGTCAGATGGGGAAGAGAAGCTGATGAGTATCTCCTCATTTGCTTTTTTACCCTTTGCAAAATTTTGGGCCCCTCATCCCTTTTTTCTACCCTCTTTTTTTTCAGTCAGTTTAAATCTTTATAAAGCTTTTTTCCCTCTGGCATAACAACACACTTGCAAGGTCAATTATTCTATCTCCTCTCAGACAATTAAAATTTTCAGAAATTAGTTCATTTCCTGCTTTTCCTCCAGTTTTAAAAAAAGAAAGACATTTGTCCCCTTCCCCCTCCCCTCCTCTTCCCCTTCCCTAGCTCATACCTAATAGGATTTACCCAAGTCCATATTCTGTAGAGTATCCTAGCATTCTTGGTGTGATTGTACACTACAGCAATCTTACATGACTATTGTAGCAATGAACTACTTTATATCAGATTCACAGAGCTGTGCAAATCATCATTTACCAATCAATGTGGGTCTATATCATTTAAACATAGTAAATGTCAGTGAAAGTGTACTAGCTGGATATGGAAACAGGTAAGGGGAAGGTCAAAGGTCATAGGTCACTTGCAGTCAAACATTAAAAGCCTTGTGAACAGGATATATGGAGATGGGAATTTTGATAGATGTAATAGCACCTGTTTTGCAAGTATTTCAACAAAGGCTTAAGGTCCCTGTGAATGAATTTCCAAAAGACTTTTTACTTTTTCATTAAAGAAATTTAAATTTTTCCCCCAAACAAAAATCTGTTGGGAAATTTTGTTAAAATCTTTTTCTGTTTTCGAAAATAATCTCCAAAATCTGATGGTTTTTTTGAAGAAAAATAATTGCCCATTTAAAAATTTAAAGATTTGGAGTGTTTGCACATGTTTTTGATCCCCTTCTGTTAACAGATTAAATTACTCTTAATTACTGATCTGAGTTTTCAGTTTTGGGAAGTGGGTTAAATTTTTTTTCAAGGAAAATTTTTTAAATTTTTTAATAAACCCCCAGGGGGAAAAAATGCTACCATTTTCCCCTTTAAATAAAAGGGTTTAAAAAAAAAAGGCTACGACGGGAAAATGTTCCTTATTTTTGTTCCCCTTTTAAAGTCACATGTTTGGGATCACCCAGTTGGGACAAACCGGTTTTTTCTTCAAAGCTGCTTTCAAAGTACTTTTTTTTTTGCTTTCCCAAACATTGGTTTTTGCGTTTTCCCAACCTAACCCCGGGGTATTAACATAAAAATTTAAAAAATTTTCCCTACTGCATCGTTCTGCAGTTTTTTATGCTTTGAAGCATGAATTTTAGAGAACGAACAGGAAAAATTGTCCCAACTGGGTGTTTGCAAAATTAAACTCAAAGTTTATTCATGAACAAGTGTTTAAAAAGAAATTTCCCCCTTTAAAAAGGTTTATTTTTGAAAGGATTTTAAAGGAAATTGCGGCTTTTTTTCGGGGTTTTTTAATGCTTTTTACATCGAATATCCTGTGTTATTTTCATGGGTTTCCACCTTTAAAAAACCCTTGAAAAATGTCCCCAGGGGAAAACCTTTACTGTTTCGCTCTTAACCTGATTTTTAAAGCCTTTTTATGCTCAAAAAAAAAAGACTCAGCAAAATGGGCTAGCATGCTGCTTTGGGTCAGCTAATTTCTCTCCTACTTCGTTTTTTGCCATTCTTTTTTGAAAAGGTTTTTTTTGTGTTGCAATAGTAAAAACAAATTAGCTGAATAATTTAAGTCTGAAAGCGAAGTATATGGTTTAAAAAATGTGGAAAACCCAATTTTAAAAAAAATCATGAAGAAGATTTCCCCGTTTTGAGGCCAAATACTCAAAAAATTTTCCTCTCCCCCACTCCCTCCCCTCGTGAGTGCGACAAACAAAGTGGGGTGGGGGGTTTTTGTTGAGCTAAATTCCCCTCATTTTTTCAGCAGTCCCTTTTTAGGCTTTTTTCCCACATCATTTGTTTTTGCCTTTTTAAAATTGTCAAAACCCCTTTATTTTTGTTTTTTTTTCAGCTCGTGCAGCTCGTAAAGTTTCCCAAAACCCCCTGCTATGAAATATTTGTTTTAAGGGCCAAGACATTGCCTGTTGGTTTTGCTCCTAACAATCGCAAAGGGCTCAAAGGTTCCCTTGGGTTTTTCTTTTGGGAAAGTGGGTTTGGGGGTTTTCCCGGGGGTAAATGTCCCTTTTTTCATGCCTTGAAACTCATTTACAACCCAAGACCCAAATTGGGGTAGCTCAACAAAGGGAAAAAAATAAGTCCCGCCCGACTGCCCTTTTTGCTTTTTTTGTGTTTTCCCTTTCTGTTGTTATTCTGGGGAAGATAAGCAAATACCTCTTTTAGAGGTGAAAAGCATGTAAACTGCTTGACATGCATGAGTGTTTTTTAAAAATGGGCTATGCCCAAAGATGATTTAAAAGGGGAAGTTTACTACGCTAATGGCAACACCTAGTCACACTCACTTGGGAAAGCCCAAATTGGGGTGGGAGAGTCAAAATTGTTTAAAACCCCTTTTTGTTTTATACAAGTAGAATTAGGGGGTGGTTGCTCCTTGATAACTTTTTGGGGGAAAAGAAAAACCCTATCATCATCTTTGGTTAATGGGATTAACGACACCCAAAACAATGTGTTATTGTCAAATAGATAAAAAAGTCAAGTTCAAATATGGTTTTTACATGTGGGTTTAAAATTCAAATTTCCCTTTTTCAAATACAGTTCATATACGGTCCCCCTCCCCTTCCCCTTTTTCCCTCTTACGACAGGCCCAGAACTCCCGGGGCATATTCTACAAACCCCCCGCCCACAGGGGGATCATGATCATAGGGGCGTACCATTTGGGATAAAGTAGGGGCAATGTCAAAATACAGTATCTTTTTTCTTTTAAATCTGAATGAAAATTTATATTACCAGTATTTTTCATTTTGGGGGGGGAAAGCTGCTTATAGAAAAAATTGTGTCCCTCTTTGTTTTGGGGACCCCCCTCTATTACCCCCCAACCCCAAAATTTTTTTGAATTTTTTTCTAAAAAAATTTTCAACAAAATACTGAGCTATGGTCCCTTTTCCCCTTTTTTTTGTCTCACTGTAAAACATAAAATTTTTTTTAAAAGTTATCCAGAAAATTTCAAAAAGGCAGTGGCATGAAAGGTTGGAATGGATGGAATGGCTTTGTGATTTGATGAGGTGAGGATATAAAAGTTAATGTTAGGCCTGGAAGGGGAGGTTTAAAAGGTTTAAGAATGTATGGCAAAGGGGAGGTGAAATTGTTTTGTAACAGTAATTTCAACTCAGGTCCCCCGCCTTTTGGTCCTTTTTCTCTTTTTAAAAAGTAAGCCTATATCATCCCTGGTGAAATTTTGGGCTCTAAGAAATAAATTTTAAATTTACCCAAATCTGGGTGGGTTTTAAAATCCTCTAAAATTTTCCCATTCTAGCGACTGACTGTTTCATTTCAATGCATGTTTTTTTCCCATTACCCCCATGAGGGCGCCCCGCTTTAAATTCTTTTGCTCTGTTGTGGGGGAAATTTAGTGAATTTTAAACAATTGTGCAAATAGCAAAAATACTGCAGGCTGAATCGAAGACCTAAAAAAATTTTTTGGTTTTCCCAAACCCCACTTTTCCATGTCTAGGCGTGTAATACCCCATTTTCCAAACCCCTGCCAAGGGCATTTATTTTTGCTTCCCAAAGGTCTATTCCACTTTAGGGTTTCAAACCCTAAAACAGTAGATTAGGCAGGGTTTTAAACAAACTCATCCAAACACCTGGCTGTTTTTTCTTTGAAGTATTCCCAAATGTGCCATTTAAATGGCTAGGGTTTTTCCCGGAGCTGGATTAAATGCCAAAAATGGGATTTGGCCTATTTTGTCCCGCCTTCAGCAAAAGTGCAACGGGGGAAGGAAGGAACCCCAACTGGGCATTTTGCATGACCAGTTCCTCTGGGGGGCCTAAGTTCACTTTACCTAGAAATTTCCCGGAAACCCAAACCCTCCATGAAATTTCAAAAATAAAGATGGGTCAAAGGGTTTTTTTTAGCCCGGGGGATGGAAAATTGGTTACAAGGGGTAACCAAGATCTTTCAGTCCTACTGTTTAGGCCCTTTTGGTTGGGATGAATATGTGGCCCACTATCCTGGAAGGGAAAAACAAACCCTGTCTCCTGGCCCGGGCCTAGTTCACATTTGAAATTTTTTCAAAAAAATAGGGACACTTATTCTTTGAACATTTTTTAAAGAGGAATGTAAACCGTGAGCATCATTATGTGTTCCCCCCCCCCCACACCAACTTTCTAACCCTTTGGTGGGCGGCATTTTGAAGGGACACCCCCCTTCATTTCTCGGGGGCATTTATCATACAAACTTCTTTGGAAAGAAAATGGAACATATGGCAATTTAAATCATTCAAGATTAAAAATAGTGGCACTTTTCTATGTATTTGGGAGCTTGAAAAACAATTTTAAATTTTAATATTTTTTTTGTATCAATCAAGTCTTTTGCTGCATCCCTACAAGTCCTTAGTGGGCCCCTGCAGGGTTTTTTATTCTTAAATTTTTATAAAACCCCCTTTAATTTTTTTGAGGGGCAAGGTTTTCCCTTTTTTTTTTTGTACAGCTAAAAAAAAGGGGGCCCCCTGGCCCCAACTTGCAAACCTGTTGATAACCGCTCCTCATCAAAATATAAGTATTAAAAAATTCCGCCCATCTCCCAAAAACAAGGGAAAAGTGGAAATTTAGTATCCAATAAAAAAAGTTCCCTTTCCAGTGGTATTCCGAACTTTGGGAAAATTTTAACTACACCCATTTTAAAAGGATAAGGGAAAGGGGGCCCTTTTTTGTGAGGGGGTGGTTTTCAGTTAAAGTCTTTCTTAAAAATAATGCATCGCTGTCCCGTTGTTTTTTTCATCCTTTATACTTACTGTGCCTTTTCATATAGGTATTTTTTAAAGGCTATTTACGCCCTGGGTGGTATATCATAAGTCTGTTCCCCCCAAACCCCCCCTTTAAAAGGTTTTTTGATTCTGCTCCCCCCTTTTAAACCCGAAATTGGCTTTTTAAGGGGGTAAAAATATTCTTATGGAAGGGGGGGGGGGGAAACACCCTGGACTGAAGGTTCACTGCATGAACTTTAGAGTCTACCAAAAAGATTAAAATGCATAGAGTTTTTAACTAGGTTAATCCCAGTGGATTTGGGATTTGGGATGAATTAGAGTTAAAGGAAATTAAACTGCAGTAGTATTAGGGCTAGTGTTTTGGGGTACCCTAGTAGGTCCCGTAGTGAATCTAAGGGGGTTTAAAGCATCCACTGAAGCTTTGTTCTCAAAATGCAAACGCATGTTTGGTGTGTGGTTTTCTTGGGGTGGTTTTTGTGGTCATTTCTGTTTTTGTTTTTGCATATTGGTTGTGTTTGTGTTTCTGCATGTAGGTACTTATGTGGTCCCGTGTTTTTGTGAACCTAAAATTGCTAAAGCAATATCTCAAGAGGAGAAACTCCCACAGAACATGGTCCCTTTTTTGAAGGAAGTACCATATTTTCTTTGGGTGGAAATCAAGCATCATCTGAGGTTAGAGGAGGGCAAATGAAAAAATATGTGGGAAAATAATTTTCAAACTAGGATCATATAAATTTCCTTTTCATAAATGAACATGTAATGTTAAAAAAAAGGAAAAAATCCTGTTTTAAGTTTTGGGAAAAGGGAAAAAATTTTGAAAAAATGTAAAAAGGGCCCTATCTCAAGGTGAGAAGCATGCATATTTTTTCTTACATAGCAAAGTGATGCCCAAACCCGTAGATACATTGCATGAAAGGAAAAACCCTATTGCTTTGGTGGGGGGTCAAGGGGCTCTGAGGTCACCAGGGGTAAAAATTTAAAACTAAAAACCCTTTTAAATTGGGGGAGTGTCAACGTAGGAAGTATTCATACTTTCATTCTTAGCTTGTGCAGTAGATGCATCAGTATGGGTTAAAAAGCCCTCATTGCTTGGGGGGATTGTCATCTGAGGCCCTGTAAAAATTTGCAAACCCTCCCAAAAAACCCCTTTTTTTTAGGGCACATGCCCCCAAAAAAAGCTGTTTTTACTTGTTATTTTTAAAAAATTAAGTAAAAACCCAAAGAAAAATCTTTGGGAAATTTTTAATATCATTTTTTCCTTTTCAAAATTTTTGTCTTCAAAGTTTTATGGTTTTTTTGAAGAAAATTAATTTTCCTATCAAAAAAAATGATGGAGGTTGCCAGTGGGGAAGATTTCTTTTTTTAACCCTATTAAAATTTTCTCTTAATTACTGATCATAAGGAATTTTCTGTTTTTGGGGAGTGATATCAATATTTTTTTCCCAAAAAAAAATTTTTTAAATTTTTAATAAAACCCTTTTTTTTTGGTTTTTTTAAAAAAACAATCTTTCCATGTCCTTGAAAATTTAAAGGTTTAAAAACAAAGGGTAACATGGCCATAATGGTTGTCCCTCTACCGATGTCCCCATATGCAGCTCATGTTTATTCTGATACCAAATTGAAAAAGAAAATTTTTCCCCTTAAAATGGTCAATATTTGATGGATTTTAATGGGAATTGTGGCTATTTTCTGGATTTTTGATGCTTTTTATATCAAATATCCAACTATGTTATTTTCATGTCACACGACCTTTAAGGAAGTATGGATATTTTGCATACTATTGTTTTTAAGATGTCAAAGGTCACGTGACATCAGTGGAAGTCAAAATCTGAAAACCTTATGTAACAGGATATTCACGAGTGGAAACATAAGGTAGATTAAATATGAGAATCCTGATGTTGTTGGACATGGGTGAAAGGTCATTTGAAGTCACCAGAGGTCATGCAGTGAAAACCTTGTAAGCATGATATCTCAGCGTAGGGATCATGCATACTTTTCATACGTGGTGTGGGGATGCATAACATTACATTATATTGATCAAAATAGTGGTCCAGGACATGTGCAATGTAGGAGCTGTACTGTAGTTCTGGTGAAAGCTAGTAATGGAGTGTATTCACTGAAATTTCAAAGCATTTTGCATTCTGGTTAAATTTCTCAAGTGACTGATTTTTTACCCTAACAAAACAGTCATTGAAAATGGTTTATGGCAATGCATACTAAAGCTTACAAGATTTTCAGGGCTCTATGGTGCTTCACTTAGGGTCCAGTTGGCCCAGACTTAGAAAAAGTGACCATATGATGTGAAGACTTGGCTTTCTTTAAAGAGGCAGGCTTAAAAGAAAATGATCGCTGCTACAGTTTTAGTGAGAGATTTAGCTCTATAAATTATCCCACATGTATGTAGTCAGTTAAGGGGAGCCGTCCAAACTCGCCTCCGCGGATCCGCGCGGAAGTCGACTTCCTCAATAACCTATGAATATGCCTATTGACGTCACACGCACACCTCCGAAGTTTCCCGATGTTTAATGAGCCCTCTCAATCTCTGCACATTTTTGCTCAATAACGTTCCCCACAAAACGTGTCTTTGGGCCCGAATGGGCTCCTAACAGGCAACCTTTCCGAGTACAACGTCCCTTTACAAAAGGCACACACAATGCCCCAAAAAGCGATTCCTTTTCAGAAACACAACAAACCCTTTGGGTTTAAACCCTTGAGCACGAAATTTCTCGCTTTAAAAAGAACTATTTGCCAAAAAAAAAGAGTTTTTGAAATTTTTCTTGTTTCAAACGATTGGCCCCCGTATTTAAATGGCTTCATAGTATAATTTTTAAGCAAGTTTCTGGGAAATATGAGGTTTTCCCACACTCTTAAAGTATTTTTTCCCATTTGCCCAAACGAAAATCTTCCGAGTATTATAACCTACAGTATGCTTTGGGGGGGGGGGGGCTTCTGCTCTTCCCCAAGGAAATTCTTTTCGGCCGTTCCAAAAAGGTTCCCTACATAATGCACGTTAGGATAGCTTTTAGTAGAGCTAGGAGGCCTTGGGCTCGAAAAATAAAAGGTACCGTTCGAACAAGTATTCACGGGAACTATAAAAATATAACGGATAGTTCGTTGAAGGTCTTCTACACATGCCACTTAAAATTTTTTTACCAAAAAAATAGGTTTTCATCAAAAGGGGGTTCCTGCATCAACGCACTAAATTTTTTCTAAAGTTGCGACAGGGGAGGGCCCAGGCAAATTTTCACATCGCAGTATTACTGGGCGAAACCTTTTTAAAGAGTTATTTTCAATGACTGTGAAAGGGCTTATTTCCCCGCGAATAAACACCGTCGTTTTTTGCAAATTACGGGAACCCGTTCCACAAAATCCGATTCCCGCCTTTTTTAAGGGGAAAAACCTTTCATCTTTTTTTCCGCATACCAAAAGAAATCCCCCTTCAACCAATGATTTCCTCAAAGCCAATTTTTAAATTGTCATAAGTTACCCTTACCCCCCTCACCAACGTAGGTTTGTACGTTCGGAAAATGGGAAAAACGTCCCAAAATTATGATTGCTCTTTGAGGACAAAATTTAAACCCTTTTTGGGGAATAAATGCTTTTTCTGGAACTTTTCAAGTACATCCCCTTAAATTTTTCCCTTTTATCTTTCGATCGTTTCAAAAGACGAGCCAAGGGCGCCTGGTGGGGAAACTGAATGAAAATTTTTAGCTTTTCAAAGTGGGGGGCGTCTTTTCCCTTTTTGTTGGGGACTAAAAAGTCAAAAGAGGGAAAGGGGGGGGGGGGGGGGGGAAAGGGGGGAATGAGCACCCTTTTTTCAACCCTGTGGGGGATGAAGAGTGCTTATGCCCCCGGGAAATTTTTCCAGGACGATGAAAAGTCTCTTTTGTTCCCCCTGTACTGAAAAAAAAATTTTGCAAGGGAACAAACTACCTTCAAATTTCGCAATACGAACTTTTCACCCAAAATGCAAAGTAGGGGCCCTCATCTGAAAAAAAATTCCCCCAAGGAAGTGGGGGGGTGGGGGGAACCCCGGCCCGTAAACAGACAAAATACTGATGGAGGGGAAAAACAGTTTCCCGAGGAGGGGAAAATTTTATTAGGAGGGAGACATTCAAACTGCTTTTAGAATTGGTTTTTTTTGAATTTTGCACCGGGGGGTTTTTCTAGGGCCCCACCCTCGGGGTTTTGGGCTTGAGGATCGACACCCCTTCCCCTTTGGGGGGGTTGGGCCCAAAAAAAAACTCATTTTAAAACCCCCTTTTTCCAGCTGAGATCACTTTTTCCCGCTCCCAAAAAAGTTTTAATTCACTGCAAAATTGAAACAGTTTTTTATTTAGTAATTTTTTTCGTATGCCAACGGAATTTTTTTTTCAAAGGTTAACCCCCCCCCCCCCTACATCATCAAACCACAAAGTGTAAAAATATGTTACGGCAATTATTGAAAAAAATTTTGGGGGGTATAAAGGAAAGGGGGTGCTAGGCTATCAGGGTTTGGGATTTTCAGCTGAACACTCTCTAAACAAATTTTTGTTTTGGGGGCCTGGACAATAAAGGGACCCCGAGGAAAAAGTGACTCACAGGGCCAACCCAAATTTTTACGATCGTTTAGCGTTTAATGGGGTTTAAACATATATATATCCCAACAGAAAGACGAGTTGTGCTGATTGAATGAAAAACTATATTCAAATAAACTGGGACGCCGGGGGATTTTGCTGTAACTAACATCCCTGGCATTTAGAGGGTTGTAATTCAATAAAAATTTAAAGTAGTTTCCATTTAAAAAAAACCAAATTTTAAAATTTATTTCTCCCTCAATTTTTCCCTTATCCTTCTTTCCCAAACCCATTTTCATTTGCCATCTAATGACCAAAAAAGCTTCGAAAATGAATTGTCATTAAGTTATGGGGACTCATCTACCAAAAAATGCGTTGGAGGTTTTTGAAAACTTTCGTGCCAGCTCATGGGGCCACGTTTCAGTCATCTAACGAAAAAAACCCAAAAAAAGAAAGGTACATTTTTATACAAACAAAAATGGTATTTTTTTTCATAAAAGATCAAAAGCTACTACTACAGCTATGTAGTAATAACTAAAAATTATGGTACAAGCAGTGCTCGAAAAAATACTCTATTCCCCCTAGCATGCCCAAGTTCTTGCGATGAAAGTCAGCTTCTCTCTAAGAGCAGGTGTTTAGCCTAAGTATGGGTGCTTCTAAACAATTACAGACCTTACTATGCACAGACTTGCGTGCTTCTTTTTGCATTCACGGGGTTTGTAAGAACACAGACATGGCCTAATTTAGTACAGATTTCATTTTGTCCTATCCCCAAAGGTTCGTTTAAAGATGCTTATTGTATTCATTTTCTTTCATCGATTTTTTTGGAAGAAAAAAAATCAGACGAAACAGGGTTTTTGAAATTAATTGCTAGCAGTTTTGTACTAAATATTTTTCACATGCGATCATTTAGCGTTAATCACTACAGGGTAACACCCCTACATTTGGACGGGTCTTTGAAAAAATTTTAAAAAAGATAAGACAGAAGGCCCGGGCTCAATTACACAGAGTAAAAAAGCTGTTCTTTTTAAACATCAGGGTCTTGTATGCTCACCGGGATAGGGCCCTTTAAAAGCAACAAACAGATTGGTTGACAAGGGGCAGTTTAAACACAATTGGGGAGGGGGTTGAAGGAAAAAATAGCTGGGAAAACGGAAATTTGGGGTAGCAGGTTTGGTTTAAAGTCAATTTTTAATGCATAACCCTAGCCCTTTTTTCGACTACCCGAAACCCCAAAAACGAAATTACAATCCAGGGCTCAAAAGTTTTACAATAGCCCCTAGGGGATTGTAGCTTATTGTTTTTTCCTAATGAAGGACATTGCACTAGCCATCTATTAAGACATTTGCTACGTAAGTACAGTATACGAATTTTGTACTATTAAGGGGGGGTTTTTAGTTAAAATGTCACAACCCCCTATGTGGCTTGATCTAGCCCTGGCCTAGAAAACTTAAATATTTTTCAAGCCTGCACAAAACCCGATAAGTTTTTATCGTTTAGTGGGAGCCGTGACTGTCCCCTTTCATGAAGCAGTTTGTAAAGCTGTCACCCTTCGCTTATTGTAACCTTTAAGCAAAAGCTCAAATTTTCCAAGTGCAATGTGAATGACGCCATTTAAGCTCCTGGGTTTCATGCCATAATTTTTGAGATGGGGGCCCACATGCTTCTGAATCTTTTTCTTTGGGGAAAGACGGGTTTGCAAGTTTAGCAATTTAGATATGTATTTATACTCTACGGTGATACTGAGTGTCCCAAATTTGGTTTGCAAAAATGTGTGGATGCGTCGTTTGAAGCAAATGGCCCCTTTTCCCCCTAAATCTAAAGGCTTTCTGGGGCTGGGAGTTTAAAAAAGGCACCAATTTTCCCCCCCCTTTTTTGTTTTGTTAGGGTGCAAAGTCAGTCACTTGAGAAATTTAACCAGAATGCAAAATGCTTTGAAATTTCAGTGAATACACTCTATTACTAGCTTTCACCAGACCTACAGTACAGCTCCTACATTGCATGTGTCCTGGACCACTTTTTTGATCAATATAATGTAATGTTATGCATCCCCACACCAGGTATGAAAAGTATGCATGATCCCTACGCTGAGATATCATGCTTACAAGGTTTTCACTGTGTGACCTCTGGTGACTTCAAATGACCTTTCACCCATGTCCAACAACATCAGGATTCCCATATTTAATCTACCTTATGTTTCCACTCATGAATATCCTGTTACAAAAGGTTTTCAGATTTTGACTTCTACTGACCTCACGTGACCTTTGACATCTTAAAAACAATAATATGCAAAATATCCACACTTCCTTAAAGGTCATGTGACATGAAAATAACATAGTTGGATATTTGATATAAAAAGCATAAAAAATCCAGAAAATAGCCACAATTCCCATTAAAATCCATCAAATATTGACCATTTTACAGGTAAATTTCTATTTTACACTTGTATCATGAATAAACATGAGCTACATATGTGACATTGGTAGAGGGACATATGGCACATGTTAGCCTTTGTTTTTTCAACCTTAATTTTAAGGATACTGGTAGCATTGTTGTTCCTCGAGGGGTTTATTATAAAAGTTAAAATTTTTTCTTGAAAAATATTGATATCACTCACCAAACTGTAATCTATATGATCAGTAATTAAGAGATAATTTAATAGGGTTAACAAAAGAAATCTTCACACTGTGCAACACTCCACATCATTATTTTTGCATAGGCAATAAGTTTCTTCAGAAACCATAAAACTTTGAAGACATATATTTTGAGAACGGCAAATGATATTGAAATAATTCCAACAGATCTTTCATTGGAGTACTTAATTCTTTAAATAACAAGTGAAACAGCTCTTTTTGGTGGCATGTGACCTATAAAATAGGTGTTTTGAGGGTTTGCAAAGTTTACATGACCTCAGATGACAATCTCCACCAAGCACATGAGGGCTGTTCTACTCCATACATGATGCATCTACTGCACAAGCTAAGAATGAAAAGTATGCATACTTCCTACGTTGACACATCACCTAATTTACAAGGTTTTCAGTTTTAAAGTTTTACCTCTGGTGACCTCAGATGACCCTTGACCACCACCAAAGACAATAGGGCTTTTCCTCTTCATGCAATGTATCTACATGCTATGCATCTACATGCTATGTAAGACAAATATGCATGCTTCTCACCTTGAGATATGGCTCTTACAATGTTTTCAGAATTTGTCCTTTACCAAAACTTAAAACATGATTCTTCCTCCTTTTTTAAGCATCTACATGCTTCAGTATGACAGGAATATATGATTCCTAGCTTGAGATATTATGTTCACATAGTTTTCACTTTGACCTCCTCTAACCTCAGATGATGCTTGATTTCCACCCAAAGCAATATGGTACTTCCTCTCAATAAGGACCATGTTTTGTGGGAGTTTCTCCTCTTGAGATATCGTGTTAGCAAGTTAGGTGTCACAAAAACACAGACACATACAGTACCTACATGCAGTAACACAAACACATCCCATATGCAAACACACACACACACATCCAATTTGCACTTTGAGAACAAAGCTTCAGTGGATGCTTTTAATATCCCCTTAGATTCACTACAGACCTACTAGGGTACACTAACACTAGCCCTAATACTACTGCTAGCTAATCCTTAACTCTAATTCTATCCCTAATGCCAATCCACTAGGATTAACCTAGTTGAAACTCTATGCAGTTTATCTGTTTGGTAGACTCTCAGTTCATGCAGTGAACCTTCAGTCCAGGGTGATTCCCCCCCCCCCCTTCCATAAGAATACTTGACCTCTTTCAAAAGCCAATTTCAGGTAAAGTGGGAGCATGAATCAATAACGTAGTGGTTGTGAACAGACTTATGATATACCATCCACGGCGTAAATAGCCATTAAAATACCTATATGAGATGCACAGTAAGTATAAAGGATGATAAAACAACAGACAGCGATGCAGTACTTTTAAGAAAGACTTTAACTGAAAATTCCAGCCCTCACAAGAAAAGTCTCCCTTCTATCCTGTTAAATCGGTGTAGTTACAAGTTCCCAAAGTATCTGAATACCACTGGCAAGGAATCTTTATTACGTGGATACTCATTCTCCACGTTTCCTTGATTTTGGAGATAGCTGGGAACAGTTTTTAATACTTACTATTTTGATGAGGTAGCGGTTATCAACAGGCTTGCAAGTTTGGCCATTTGTCCATTTAGCTGTACAAAAAAAGAAGGGAAACCTTGCACTCAGAAAAATTAAGGGGGTTTTATAAAAAGTTAAGAATATAAAGCCTGCATGGGCACTAAGGACTTGTAGGGATGCAGCACAGACTTGATTGATACATCCAAAAATATTGAAATTTCAAATTGTTTTCTCAAGCTACAAATATCATAGCAGTGCCACTATCTTTAATCTTGCATGATTTGACTTGCCACTATGTTCCAGTTTCTTTCCAAATGACAGTTTTGTATGATACAATGACCAGAGAAATGACAGGAGGGTGTCCCTTCACAATGCCAACCACTTAAGTTAGAAAGTTGTGTGTGGGGGGTGGGGGAACACATAATGATGCATCACTGATTACATTCCTCTTTGAAACTGTTCAGAAGAATAAGTGTGCTATTTATTGTTAAAAATATCAAATGTGAACTAGTGTCCTGTCCAGGAGACATGGTTTGTATTTCTTCCCTAGGATAGTGGGGCAAATATTCAACCCGACCAAATAATATGCCTAAATAGTCGGACTGAAAGATCTTGGTTACACATTGTAACCAATTTTCCATCCTCCCTGGCCTAGCAAACCTGATCCACTCTTTATCTTTGAAATTTCATGGATGGTTGGTTCCAGGTAATTCTAGTTCAAGTGAACTTAGGCCATCCCCATGATGAACTGGTCATGTCAAAATGTCCAGTTGAGTTCCTTCCTTGCCCAGTTGCACATTTTGCTGATAGGCAGACAACAATAGGCCTACCCCATGTATTGACATTTAATCCAGCTCTAGGAAACCCTGGCCAGTTGACTGGCACACTTGGAATACTTTCAAAGAGAAAGCAGCCAGGTGCCTGGATGAGTTTTGTTTACAATCCTGCCTAATCTACTGTGTTATTGTTTGCAACCTGAGTGGAATAGAGCCTTGGTGAAGCAATAATAAATGACCTCTGGCAATGGGGTTGGAAATGCGGTATACCACGCCTAGACATGGAAAAGTGAGGTTTGGAAACCAAAATTTTACTAGTGTCTTCGATTCAGCCTGCAGTACTTTTGCTATTTGCACAATTGTTTATAATTCACTGATTTCACACAACAGATGCAAATAGAATTTAATAGCTGGACAGTCCATCATGTGGCTAATGGGAAAGAAAATCATGCATTGAAATGTAACAGTCAGTTGCTAGAATGGGAGATAATTAGAGGGATATTAAAACCACCCAGATTTGGGTAAATTCTGACCTTTATTTCTTAGAGCCCATAATTCACCATGGATGATATAGGCTTACATTTCAAAGCAGAAAAAGGACCAACAGGCTGTAGGACCAATGAGTTGTAATACTGTTACTAACAATTTCACCTCACCTTGCCATACATTCTTAAACCATCTTCACCTCTCCTTCCAGGGCCTAACATTAACTTTTATATCCTCACCTCATCTACTCACAAAGCCATTCCATCTCATTCCAACCTTTCATGCCACTGCACTGTTTGCAATTCTGGATAACTTTATAAAAACAAATTTATGTTTACAGTGAGACACAAAAAGGGGAAATGATCATAGCTCAGTATTTTGTTGAAAATTTTCTTCAGCAAAAATTCAACAAAATTTGATGTCTGCTGGGTAATAGAGGGTGGGTCACCAACAAATGAGTGACACAATTATTTCTATAAGCAGCTCTTCCACAACCATGACAATACTGGTAATATCAATTTCATTCAGATTTGAAAGATAAAAGATACTGTACTTCTAGACATTGCCACCTACTTTATACCAATAGGTACGTCCCCTATGATCATGATCCCTCTGTGGGCTGGGGATTGTAGAATATGCCCACGGTAGTTCTCGCCTGTCGTAAGAGGCAACTAAAGGGAAGGACTTGGACCGTATATGAACTGTATTTGAAACCGAACTTGAACTTTAACCATATGTGAAACCATATTTGAACTTGACTTTTTTATCTAGTTGACACTATAACACATTGGTGTTGGTGTGTCGTTAAATCCCATCTAACCTAAGATGATGATATGCGTTTTCTTTTAGCCCAAAGTTATCAAGGAGCTAACCACACCTAATCTCTACATTGTATCAACACAAGGTGTTGACAAATCTTGACTCTGCAGCCCAATTGGCATTCAAGTGAGTAGTGACTAGGTGCTTGCCATCTAGCTGTAGTAAACTTCACCTTCTATCATCATTGGCATAGACCATTGTTGAAAACACTCATGCATGTCAAGCAGTTTACATGCTTCTTGCACCTCTGAGAGGTATTTGCTTATCTTACCAGAATAACAACAGCAAGGAAACCACAAAACAAGCATAAAGCAGTCAGGCAGACTTATCTCTTTTTCCTGTGTTGAGCTAGCCAATTTCGGGTCTTAGTTGTAATGATTAAAGGCATGATAAAACTGTACACTTACCACGGTAAATCGCCCCAAATCCACTTCTGCCAATAGAAGAGCCAAGTAACCATGAGTCCTTGCCATCTGTTAGGAGCAAACCAACAGGCAATGTCTCTGGCACCTTGAACAAATACTTCTCATAGCATGGGGGTTTTGGAACTTTACGAGCTGCACGAGCTGAAGAAAAAACAAAATGAAGGGTTTGACAAGCTTGAAAGCTATAACAATTATATGATGTAGGAAAAGCATGATAAGACTGCTGCAAATGAGAGAATTTAGCTCAACAAAACACCTCCCACCCCACTTTGCTCTGCTCGCATCTCACAGAGGGGAGGGAGTGGGGGAGAGGACAAGTATTTGAGATGTTTCTGCCTCTAAAACAGGCATCTTCTTCACTGATATTTGAAATGGGTTCCACATTTCTCACCATATACATATGCATCAGACTTGATTATTCAGCTCATATGTTTTTACCATTGCACAAACACAAACCCTTCAAACAAGAATGTGCAACAAGCTGAAGTAGGAGAGAAATTAGCTGAGCCAAGCAGCAGGCTAGACATTTTGCTGAGCTCATTTTTCTTGAGCATAGAAAGTTTTGGACATCATGCTAAGAGTATACGGATTGAAGGTCATGCAAGAGGTCATTTTCAATTGGAAATTAAAGCCTTTGTTTGGAATGCTTGCAAACAGATGCTATTACATAGATCAAAATTCCGATCTCCATACATCCTGTTCACAAGGCTTCTGATGTTTGACCACAAGGTACCTTTGACCTCCACCAAAAAACAATACCGTGCTGTGATGGTCTGATCCTGATTAACCACAGTATACAGCTGTTTGGTCCAACCTAAACTTTTGTACACACCAGCTTTTATGACCACATTAGTTCTCATATTGCACATGTATACATAAGCAATAGGGTGACCTATTTGTGCATTTATACACCATCTGACCTGCATACAAACCAAAAAAGGGACACCATGTCCAGTGACAGCAATGCATAAGGTCTATTCCCCTACTAGATTATACACTTCATATAGAAATTCAGAAATTTGTTGTGGCATTGTGTATTAAAGAGGCTGTTGCATCACTCAAAAGATATTAATTAGGGACCCTTACCTGTTTCCATATCCAATTAGTACACTTTGATGGACATTTACTATGTTAAAACAATATAGTCCCACATTGATTGGTAAATGATGACTTGTGCATGTTAGTGAATCTGATATAAAGTAGTTCATTGCAACAATAAACATGTAAGATTGCAGTAGTGTACAATCACACCAAGAACGCTAGTATACTCAACAGAATATGGACTTGGGCAAATCCTATTCAGTATGAGCTAGCTACTGCAGCTTTTGGGGAGGAGGAAGGGGAGGGGGAGGGGAAAAGGACAGATGCCTTTCTTTTTTGACTATTGGAGGAAAAGCAGGAAATGAACTAATTTCTGAAAATTTTAATTGTCTGAGAGGAGATAGAATAATTGAACTTGCAAGTGTGTTGATATGCCAGAGAGAAACATAAGTTGTTCTGAAAGGAAGATTTGAACTTGACTGTAAAAAAGAGGGTAGAGAAAAGATAGAGGGAGACAGAACTTTGCAAATGGTATAAAGCAAATGACGAGATACTCACTTAGTCTTCTCTTACCATCTGACTTCTCATGCTCTTGCTGTTGTGCTCTGCTGGTTTCACCTGTAAGACATAAAATGAAGTGAAACTGTCATGCTGCAGTATATTCTGTCTAAGTGTACAGCAATATCAACAGGCATAATGACATCACTATCACAGCTCCAGCCAACAGGTATATGAAACAGTGTATAGTATAAGGATTTAAAAATGAACACAGTCTGTTCATTTTAAATCCTTTTGATATATAATTACAGTGTGATATCACTTGAAGATAAAAGCAACAATACTTTGTACTTTATACTTGATATCATGGTACAGTACAGTACTGTATTTCATCACAATTTAAAGAAAAGTTTAGAGGAAATGATTTGCATTTCAACCATGCCTTTTCAAGTACTGCAGTTGCCTTTTCCAGTAATGTAACCACTGCTGTAAGACAGTTCCATCTTATCATGTAGGCCTATACAACAGTGCATGCTTTGAAGGATCTGTAGCACTTTTAACATATTACATCACCATGATCTAACCATATGACATAGAGGCAGATAATTTCAATACGGATCCCTATACGCATTGTCCAGTGATGTCTGGGGGACAAAATTTGAATCCAGTCAAGAGACAAGTACAGTAAATGCACACTAATTATATAGCATACCTTGGTGCTGAAAGCTTGCTACTGTATGGCCCGTACATATACAGATAGGTCCGCCTGCACAACTAACTCAAAAGAATTACATATGGTGTATGTATGCATGCGAATAGCTTAATATGGTATCACATGAATATTGTGGTTGCTTCTAATATTGTGAAAATTACACATCCAAATATATATATACTGAATGATTAGGTTCCATATTTAACACCTTTTTAGGGTGTACCCCAAGAATATCAGGTGAGATGTGAGACTCGACAAAAGCAAGATCTTATAATAATGCAATGAATACATCGAAATCCGAAAATTCTAAAAACGTAATCTACTATCTTATCCCTTTGGAGAAAATGTTTGCATGTGACTTTCATCTACTTTCATCTTTTATTCTCTACTGATCTTAGATGACCTTTGACCTCATCCACAATAAAACTGTTCTACCAAATGAAACATACACTGTACTTCATGATGAAACCTTTCCTATATGTATATCTGCAAATATCCTGTTTTACAACTTTTAACTTTTTCTCAACTACAGCAGTCATCTAATCATTATAATACATACATGTACAGTAACTGTCACGATGACATGAGTCCGTGCTTCCCATCATCAGATCTTATGACAGACAAAAGTACCATATAACCTGTGGGCCAGATCTAGCAGTTCTTTGCTTACATTCTACACACCTTCACACTCCCTTACTTTCTCCCTTGCTGCAACAGACTCTCAATTATTATTATACATCTAACTACCACAGAAGACATTCTCATCAGTGTTGAAGGTGTCTGGGCAAGACATGCTTTCACTGTGTGGCCTCAGCAGAGCCAGTACTGCTATGCCTTGGTCTTCATATCGCGTACAAGTCCGTTAAGGAAATGTTACATGCTTCTCCAAGCTTTGATATGAAAGCCTGGGTGATCCAACTTGCTTCCTTTTGAGCAAGCTAATTGATTTGCTTGCTTGGCTGGCCACTTGGCTGCTCAAGTTTCTTTGGGTATTACACTATTAATAACATGCAATGCCAATTTAACAATGACTGCAGTCAGAGCTGGTGATAGTGGTCGCTGTGTCCTTCTCCACTGAAGAAGTCATGGCAATGATTGGCTAATTAGCCATGCCCAAGACTGTTGATCACAGAGATTTTGTTCGGTAATAGACATGGAGAGTTTGGTCTTCAGATTCTAACCCAGTTGTTCACCTTATGTATGCCCTCTGCTCTCTTTAGCCAAGGCCTCTTCAAGGCTGACTACTGAATGCTAAACTGCCCAAAGACTCCACGTACTGTAGGAAAGCATTATTCCCCTTTAAGATGTTTTTATTCTCTGCCTGTGTTCCAATAAGTCTGTAATATGGTACTGAATCAAGTTTTAAGGGCTATTACATATACACAAATTGAACTGGTTAGGCCTAGGTTTGTGGCATGGAAGATCACATATCGATAAATGCTGTCCCAGCCTTCAAGTTGGATTCAGAGGAAGTCACCTGATCCTCTGTAATGTGGCTTCCACCTTAGTGTATGTTAGAGTGACCTCAGGATAGGGGAAGTTTGGCCATCTTCAACACTAATAATGAGGTATATTGCAGATCCTTTAAAGACAGACACTCATCACCCCAAGTACACTTTTGGTTGGGGAAAAGCAAAATTCTCACTTAGTAGGGCTGTGAACGCATACAGTACCGCCGCAAAGTCTGTCACGTTTTCAACGCACCAACGTGCGTTTGCTGTTAGTTGAGTAATGGTCGTTGATCAACTAGTTTTTCATTGTGAATTTTCAATAGAACAATAGCAACACGTCAATCATGTCAGTCCTGGGTTGCCCCTAATCCTCAACTAGTTGACCCATTCATCGTGTCCCTATCCCTTATTGTGTCTTCCAGAAGAACTTCTTTTGTATCGGTAAGCGGATTATTTCATCAATGGTCAAGTTTATTTGAACAATGAGGGAAAGGATGAGTCAAGAAACTCTTGAGCTGTACAGTTGGTTGTAAGATCGATGTTCAGCAGTTAAGTTTACCTGTTCTGATGCTGTGCACGGAGCTCGATATAACAACTCCCTGCAATGACAGTCAGAATTGTTTCAAGTTGTAATGTTCGTGTGAACTTGAGTTGCATGTTGGGTGACCAACGTTATCTAGTTTGAGATTTAACCAATTCAGTGATTTTTAGACTTCCTCCGTTTTCCGTATCGCAGTAAAACAGTCATGGCTTTTTGTGAAAGCCTTTCAAGAAAAATGCTTTTTACGTGCAACGAGATTGCCACGGACCAATAGAAAGTCAAACCAAAGACGGGCAAAGTCACGACGGGAATCTGTTAACGTACCATATAACTTCATTGCAATGATGTTTCATTACTGAACAAGAAAATAAAATGAATATACCAAATATGCAACTTACAAAATAATGCTTTTAAGAAAGGGTACGTGTTGCGTCTTTAATTGAAACGGCGTTCATTTGGAATGAGGTGCGGAATAAAGGTATCATCGACGAAACACATTTCATGAAGTTGTACTGTAGTGAGCGATAAAACAGAGTACAGGACCTGGTCCTGTTTCAAAAGTTTATAAGCTCGATGATAAACTTTGAATCAAACGTCAGAGTGAGTACAACGGCACTGGCCGGCGAGCTATAGCTGTAGCAGTAGGCACCAAAGACGTTTTATCTACCAGAACTTTCATGCAGTAAACATATGCACATAACTGACTTTTACAACTTACACTATCGCTTAAATTGTAAAATACTATTTACAAAGCATGGATGAATTTTAACGTAAAATGTTTTTTCGGACATTTGTTTGTATGTAAATATACGAACCGATAAGGGCACTGAAGGTTTATAAGATGTGGAATTGTACACGACTGCTCTGCCAAGAACAGCTGTGCCTGCACTGTAGTGCAGCGCTCGTAGACTAACAGATAACGGTTGCTTAAAATTTGCGTTCTGGTTTGTACATACACTTTTAACACTTTTTGTAAGGATCAGTTTTCATAGAATTTTGGAAAATATTCATAAATTTACTCTTTATTGTCAGCCCCTTGCCAAGTATGTATCACGAAAGTTTGTATCAAGTTAGGCGGGGGGGGGGGGGCGTGCGGGGACTTTCCTGACTAACCGGGAAAAGGGAACGTTTTGTGCAAAGGGACGTTTTAACCAATTAGCCATCCTTTGAATGGTTTCTTACACTGTACCTTTGGGAACGTCTTGTGAATCTCAAGACAGGCACAGATTCAAGGTTCCGTGGATTTTTTCTTTGCTTTGGTTCTGTGCATTTTTTTCTTTTGCGTTGGTTCTGTTTGACAAGGTTGGGTATCGTCCATTAGAGAATATGTTACACTAGTTCACTAACATGATAAACGTCAACCTAAGGCCACTGCCAGAAAACTGAAGGGCGGCAATATAGCTTACAAGGGGCGAAAGTTCCTTTGGAGTAGGGGGATACACGAAAATGACAAACCTTTCACATTTCGGGACCCCCTGCATTCTCTCCCTTTGTGTCTACGCACTAAGATTGCTTGCTAGAGTGAGATTTCAAACATGCGCCGTCCCATGTTTCATCGGCCCACCCCGCTTGATCGTGCCAGAGCGAACAGTTATGTTCCTACTTAATGTCACCTGGGAAAGAATTACCTTCATGGGGAGATACTTGATGTAAGGCTACCTCAAACTGAGGTGAATGGGCAACTAAAGGGAGATGAATAGCCTGAAGTGAACGGTGAATAGTAGGTGTTTATTCACTTCAGTTTGAGGTTGGCTTACATAAAGTTAATACCGTTTCACAATTGTCCTCTCTCCAGTTACTGTGGACTAGCGACTTTTTTTCTTAACTGTGCTGGGCCGATTTTTCTTAGTTTTAAGTCTGCCAGTATAGTAAGAAGACATACCCAATTGCCCGATGGATGAAAAAATACTATTGAAGTACAAATGGGGTACCGTAAAAAAATTTAATCTTACCCGTTGTATGAAACAGGATGTCCCGTGTCCAAAGGAAATAATAATCCAATTAAATTCCACATGGAGAGAGTAGAAACGGCACAAAGAGAAAGGAACGTGGTACGTAAACCTGTTTGCGAACCAAATAATCAAGTCTTCCGATCCCAACAAGAAGAATTTAAAACAATCCCTTTCACCTTCCCTACATTTCACCACCCTCACTTTTTCTGCCCCTTGGTATCCCAGCCTGATACCACCACCGGGTTTACAATCTAAACCTTCGTGGCAACGGCCGTCAGGAATTCTTTAAGCCATGGATTACCCTTTGCTAAAACTTTGGCCTAGCCTGTTTATAAAATAGTAAACATTTGCAAAATATCCTAAACCCAATTTTTGCCGGTAATATACATTTTTGGAAAGTGCAAACTATCTTGCTTTGGCTTGCATAGCCAGCAATGATTAGAATTGAGACGCGCCATTTATTGCAGCCGTAAAAGGCCCTATCTAAATTTAAGTCTACGAACTGCCACAATTGAACGTCCAAAATTGGAACTGAGACGGTCCCTGTGGATCACAGACTTCGCATGTTCAACACGTTTGGCGCAGCGCTAGTCTAGCTTACATACAGTAATTTGCACTGAAACACATGTTCCAACATGTTTTGGGCCGGGCCATACCTAATACACAGACTCGCACAGTGAAGCTCGTGTTGTAGAACATTCCTTCGTTTGTAGAACATCCCTTCACCTTTAACCCTCCAATGACCGTGGTCAAATGTCACGTGCAAGCGGTTTCAACGTCGTGACACATACGTACAGCCAATCAAAATTCTGGATTTGGGGACGTAGGCGGGAATTTCCAATGACGTCATCACTTGTTCAGCTGTCGAGTGCCGTTTTTGGCCCGATGCATAGCGAGCAAGCGAAAAATTGTTATGACGTGACGGGAAGAATGCATATATTGCATGCATGGTTCCTATAATACAGTGTGAAAATTACGTGGAAGTACGGTCTGTACATGTACTTTTTGCGATAAAGCTAAGATGGCCCGTAGCTACACTGTCACTAAGAGGGTGAAAATGCATCGACAAAAATGCTGCAATGAAATGTTTATGAGATCTCATTATTGGGTTACAAACACAGCATCTAAAGACCGCTCAGTTTAATTTTGAATGGAAATAATGTTCAAGTGACCTTACAAAGTGCGGGTGCATCAAAATACCGCCCAGAACAATTTCCGTAAGAACGCTATATGCACTGTAGCACGGGGAGAGTGTCCTTGGGCACATTTGTACACAGGCTAGTGGACGGGAGGATTACGTCGGCAGCGACTGCTAAGTTGAGACCGTGGGATGAAAAGTGCCCCTACTCCCCCCTTCCCGGTGCAGGTGTTTTCACTAATGTACTTTAAAATCACGGCTGGTTTGGGCGGGTGACAAATGCCCAAATACCTAAATTTTGGGACAATCACCTGCCTGACCTCTGTTTAACACGGTCAGCTTAAAGGGGTGGGGTGACAGTAATAGCACAGGCTATAAACGTTTAGATGAAGTATTAGCTAAGTGTAGGCATCTGCTGTAATTTTCATTCATTGAATTCCTTTATGCGATCCTTATATGGCACAGGATATAAGGAAAGCTATTGCACTGGAAGGACATGAACCGTTTCTTTTCGGAGGTTGTCCTTCAAAACGTGCAGATGTGTTACTCTGTGTGGGTGACGGAAGGGAGAGGGGATAGGGAGAACTTGCACAAAATAGGTTACTGTGATTGGCATGTGGCCAGCGGGCCATTTTGCAGGCCGTAACTTGCACTATATGGCCTGCGAAAATTCGAGGCACTCGAATCGTTCTTCACCCGAAATTTTACAAAGTAGTTTTCTTGAATAAAACTCCCCATTAGGAAGCAGGCCCTGATCTCCATGATCACTCATTTTACTGTCGGGGCTTCAAGAAATTCAAACTAGACCCCGGCTTGTAACTCCGTCATTTGACGAGCAGCATGAAAAATTTCAATTTAATAAAGTTAAGTGAAGGTTGTTGCCATGATGAAAATGTTAATATCCGCTGATGGGGAGTCGGCGAGCGGTTTTGTCGATGACTTGGCCACAGCCACGCCCAACAATGTTTAATTAATAGTGATCATCGTTTTAGTGAGCACGAATTACGTATTAAGCTTGAAAATACAGGATAAGGTCGAATCCTGTCATACGGTGCCACAATGACGGAAAGATTCGCAGAAATCTACTGTACACATCGCGCCAACCAGTCTACGCGTGGTGGACGATCAAAGATACCGCCATGAGAAGAACACGGTCATTGACCCAGCTGCGCGAAGTGTTCACGTATGATTGACAGATCTATACAGTAGCTCAAACTTGAACCCTGGGAGATCGGGGCTTGCTTTTACGTTTCGAAAACAATAGATAACAACATTTGCACCAGACAAGTGTTACATAAATTGTGTTGCGTTGTATAGGCAGTTGGTGCCAGCAGTACGTAGGCTACAGCGCTTGTAAACCTACGATTTTATTTAGTGTAGACCATTGTGTAGAAGTTTCCTTCATGTCATAACGCCATATCCGCCCCTGTAGGCGAGACTAGAGGGATTTAATCGGAATTAAATTGGATTTTACAAGCCATGTTTGTGTGGAATATATGACCTTTACCAACGGTAAGATATTTTCTGCCGTACATTTAAACCTCCAGATTAATCAGACAGACCACATAGATCCTGCTCGGTCCCTGTTTGAACTAGTCTTGAAGCTAGTCTGAATTTTTTAAGGATCAAACTGAAAAGAAACTCCAAATATTGATCCTACTTAGTAAAAAAAAAAATTGACGAACCCCCTCCCCACTTCATCTTTTAATCAGCGTGATCGCTGTAGAACCTTACAAACGAATCAACGTGTCTGTATTTAAGGATAGCTAGGGGCCCGATGTGGGCGTTGCTAACAGGTCCAGCATTTTGCAATTTTTTTTTTTGTACAAGTTGGCTCCAAGTTGGCCTAGCCGTTGTTCAGTGCATTGAACAGTGATTTGTGTGTGTGTGTTTTTTAAACGATGCTGTGTGTTTTGATTTTATTTATGCCCCGATTATTTTGAAGGCAAGGTGCCATATGCTTAGTGAAATAGTGAAATTACGTGATTAATTTATTACCGATGTCAGTATTTATTGTAGACCGCTACAGTAGTCAAAAGTATTTTACGTCATGTTATACAGGTTTCGGACTAAAAGGGAAAGTGCAGCCCCCCCCCCCCCCCCGATAAATCGGTGTACCCAGTCCTCTCATTTCAGGAATGGTTCCTTTCATTCATGTGGCAACATTTTTGTTAATACTTCGTGCAGAATAACTTCTTGGTTCGCCTCCAGTATTCAATGTTTTACACAGAAACAATGAAACTTACTTTCAAGCAAGAGGAGATCTGTAAGATTTAGCGGATCTTTCAAAATAAACTTGGGGCGACTGCCCCATTTAACTGCATTGTCAAGTCTAGCCTTACCGACAGTGTGGTTCATCATACGAACCATACCAAAACCAAGAAAAGAGCTTTTTATTTGGTGGGAGAAGACATTTGAATGGACTTGGATACGATGTTTTTCAAACTGTGTGATACTTCCGAAAATCGAGACAGTCGTTAATTCCTACGATAAGGGAAGTACAGTAATCACGGAAATTGGGGCCGTGGTTGGAATTTTCAAATTGGCACAGACACACATAACAAATATCCAGACCAATTTGTGAAACATTTCAATAAGCTGTTGTACCATTTATAGGCGCGATGCGACTCAAATAGTTATTTAAGAGAAGATACTATCGTAGCATGGTCCAACCTGTAACTTAGCTGAGTGGGTGTAACCACTGTAAGTCTGTAACCGTTCATGTATTAAACATCAGTTAGAGTATTGCAAAAGGTATATTTAAAAAAAAAATTAGCAGAGAATTGAAATGGAACTGGTATATTTCCAGTTCTTACTGTACTTGCAAGTAAATACGTGGCCTTCCATGTTCATAAACTTAGACCGCAGTTTTGCGGCAGTGTGACTCAGACGAAGTGCGATAAAGAGCCCATTTGTTTGACCTTGCTCTACTGGAAATCTGCTATCGAAAGAATTCCTTTTTCCCTTTCCTAAGTACTTTATCGTAAAGCTCTTATTATTCAGATGTAACAACAAGTTACTTCATTAGCTCATGCTTAGCAAAATAGATGCCAGGAGTAACTTTGAAGTATTAAGCGTAAAATTATTTGAGAGAGAGAGTTTTAAGAGAAGACGTAAATTTCCTGCTATGCAGAAACCCAGGAGAGAAATAAGCGGGACCCGCCTGCACGAAAATCAGAATTATGAAATTTACACAACAGTCGGCTTGATTCTTGCGAAAACGGGAAGTTATAATGCATTTTTTTCAATATCTCTAGGCTCGAGTTCAGTCTAATTCACTGGACCATACAATATTTGCTTTCTAACATTGGAACATCGTTCTTTAAAAACATTTCACAAATTAAATGACGGAAATGAATGAACTAAAGAAAAGCCCCAAGAAAATAATGAAATAAGGAGTGATGTAATCGAGAAAATTTGTCACCGTCGTATATATTGTTCCAGCTTGCAGAACGGAGTGTTTCCAAACGGAGTGGACGGGCTTGGGTTTAGCGCGTTCAGGTAACGTCGCCCAGCACGCACTCGCGGAACTATCCACGGCTGGTCGTTGTCAGGGCCGTTGGGATTTTCTGTACACGTAATTAAGGCTGTGACCTCTGGGAACCTGGATTTTGATATTTTTTTGAAACTTTTGACTTGAGCTATTTAAATGTACCTACTCTTTAAGTCATAGCGAGTCGGAGTTGATAATAAGGTTATCATAAAACTGTAATTTGTCGGTAAATATTGTCTTCAATAACTTTTCATGCATGCGATTTAAAGTGTGGCCGAAAATCAATGTTAGGCCTATAATAAAGTTGCCGTCATCAACCTATAGTAGCACCATGATTTTCGAAAGGAAAAAAAAGAAAGAGGGTGCCTAAAAATGGGCGCCACTCAGTCTGCAACTCTTCTTGAAGAAGCTTTACAAATCAGTTGTAGGCCTAATGGCTTTTGATCTAAAATTGCAGCAATTCAAAAGTTACGTTTGCCGTAGGTATGCTCCGTTTCCAATAATTCAAAAACGCATGCCAACGAACATCACCGGAGATGATACCGCAAGGTGTCCTGCACATACAGTAGTCTAACGTCTTTTGACTGACATTGGAAAAAAACATTGCAAATGTGAGCAGAAGTTGTAAACTTTCAGTTTTGAAACACTAAGCAGAGAACAATGGATACTTTTACTGTTTATCAAGGTCTACTTTTCTACTATACTACAGTTTAGTGTCGTGAAAAACGTACACACATACGCGGGCCTACCGAGACCGGTGTCCACAGTAAACTGTACAATTCATGGTAGCCTATAAATTCTTTAATTATTGAAAAACGGACGAAACACGGAAAACGAAGAGAAAACGGGATGGTCACGGAAAATGAAAAATTAAAACGGAATCCCAAATTTAGGAAGACGGAAACATGTTAGCGCTAACATGCAGTTTTAGTCACTGTGTGCTGACTGTGTGTGCTGATTGTTGTCTAAGCAGTAACACACATCCAGATACTTCTTTCAATGAAGGATATAATCCCTTGGATATCGATCGGCAAACCACCCATTGATATTTCCCAGTCCTTTGTGCCCTCTTGTTGTGCATGAAAAGGGACCCACGTTGACTAACAATGGGCGAAACTTCAAAGGAAAGCTCAGAGAGGAGGAGGGGCCGTTGACAACGAGTTGAAATTGAAAAGTTTCAACTAGTTGATCAACGAACGTTGAGTTGAACGTCAACGTGCAGTGTGACAGATTTTGCGGCGGTACTGTAGCAAAACAGTTAAACGTTTAATCGCACGAATTTACGATCGTTTAGCGATTAATCGGGATTACCTTATATATATATCACAACAGAAAGACACAGTGTGTGCTGATTGACATGATAAACTATATTCAAAATGAACTGGCGACGCCGGGGGATGTATTACGGTAACTATACATCCCCCGGCATTTAGACGGGTTGTAATTCAATCAAACATTAAAGTAGATTTCCATTTAAAACAACCGAAGTTTAAAATTTATTTCTCCCTCAAGTTTTACTATATCCATTCATTCCAACCAGGTTCATTTGCCAATCTAATGACCAAATAAAGCTTCGAAAATGAATTGTCATGTAAGTTAATGGTGACTCATCATACCACAAAACTGCGATATGGAGTGTGTGTCAAACTTTCGTGCACAGCTCATGGAGGCCACGTTTCAGTCATCATAACTGCATAAACCATAAAAGTAAAGGTACACTTTTATATCAAACAAATTAATGTGTATGTTTTTCATAAAAGCATCCACAGCTACTACTACAGACTATGTAGTAATAACTCAAAATTCAGTGGTACAAGCAGTGCTCGAAAAAATACTCTACTTCCCCATAGCATGCCCAGAGTTCTTGCGATGTAAGTCAGCTTCTCTCTATAGAGCAGGTGCTTAGCCTAATGTATGGGTGCTTGCATACAATTACAGACCTATACATATGCACAGACTTTGCTGTGCTTTCATTTTGCATTCAACTTGGCTTCTGTACAGAACACAGACATGGCCTAATTAGGTATCAGTATTTGCACGTTTCTGTCCTATACCAAAGGTTCGATTAATGACTGCTTATTTGATATTCAGTTTCGTTCATCGATATTTTTGTGAAGTAAAAAAATCAGACGAAACAAGGGTTTTGCAATTAATTGCTAGCAGCTTTGTACTAAACGTTTGTTCCACATGCGATCGTTTAGCGATTAATCACTAGTACATGGTAACAGCCCTATCACTTAGTGACTGGTCTTTGAAATCAAATTAAAAAGATACAGACAGAATGGCTGGCTCACATTACACAGATGTACAAAGCATGCTCTTATTAAACATCAGGGTCTTGTATGCTCACCAGGATATGGCCTTAAGCAACAAACTAGATTTGTGTCTGCACAAGGGGGAGATTAACACAATTGTGGGAGGGGCTTGAAGGAACATAGCTGGGAAAACTGGAACTGTGGGATGAGCAGGTTTGGCCTTTAAATGTCATCATTTGTAATGCATAACACTACTAGCCTTTATTCTGACTACCAGAAACCAGAAACTGAAATTACAATCCAGGGCTCAAAAGTTTTACTACTAGCCCATAGGGCACTTGATAGCTTATTAGCTTATTTCACTAGCATGAAGGACATTTGCACTAGCCATCTATTAAGACATTAGCTACAGTACAGGTACAGCTATACAGAATTTTGTACTATTGAAGGGGGAGTTTATAGTTAACTGTCACACCCCATATGTGGCTTGATCTAGCCCTGGCCTAGCAGACTTAAATATTTGTCAAGCCTGTCACAAACCTGATAAAGTTTCATCTGTTGAGTGGTAGCCTTGTGCACTGTCCATTTCATGAAGCAGTTGTACAGCTGTCACCATTTCAGCTGTTGATCTCTGTATACCTTTAAGACACTGCTCAACTTTCTCCCAAGTTGCAATGCGAGATGACATCCATTTAAGCTCCTGGGCTTGCATAGCCATAATTTGTGAGATGGTGGCTACATGCTTCTGTAATCTTGTATCTTGGAGAAGACCAGGGTTTGCAAGTTGAGCAATTTCAGATACTGTATTCAATATCTCTACAGGTGATACTGATGTGTCAATTAGGTTTGCAAAAATGTGCGGATGCGTCCGTTTGATATTAGCAAGTGGCCTGTTCTCCACTAACAATCTAACGGCTTTTCTGGTCTGGGGAGTTAGAAGAATTGGCACCAATTGTCCCTCCTTGTCTAGAGTCTTCACTAACTGTAATCTACAAAAGCAGAGAAAGAATAGTTAGGCATAAGTCAATTATAAATTGGGCAAAGGCAGGCCAAAAATCCAAGTGATGTCTTTTTTTCACCTCAGTTTTTTTGCACAGCATGCCAATTCCCAGAACAATGGCTGTTAATACCACAAAGTTTCAGCCAATAAATACAGAGTACGTTCCCTCCATACCCCCTACTTGAACTCTTTTCTTAAGGCCCACCTCTATGAAAAAACATCCATTTCCAACTTTAAATGTCACATTGCACAGTAACAGTATTTTCATAAGACTCCCATGGATACAAGCAAATAAACAACATAAACTTTTGATCTACATAACAGTGGCGTAGCCAGGTTTTTTGTCAGGGGGGGCAAGAGCACCAAGATTTCCCCCAATTAGTGATCTGCCTCCTAATAATCAGTGTTCTCCACAGGTCCAAATTTTGTCCAGGTGCTTTCCTCTGACCTGGCTGATGTGACTGATCGCCGTCCTGGGGGAGGGGTCTAAGGGGAGGGGGTGTCCCCCTCCCCTTTGGAAAATTTTTCCTCATATAAGGTGGGCTAGATGCAAAATGGTGCCACATTTGGTGATAAATGTAAACTGCATACATCACCAAGAATTCCTATTTTTTTTAGGAAGCTTTTTTTTTTTTATCTTGCTTGTCTTCAGGTCTTGGTGAATTTTTCTTGAGTCCTACTGGTAGATCAGAATCACAATGGGTGAAGTACAGTAATTAAGTGAACCCTGGTACACCTTTCCCTTCATCAGTTCACCACATTCACCACCACAATCAGTCCAAATTTTATGAGGACTTGCCCTTGTAGCAGAGTATAGCACTTGACCAATGACCATTCTAACAAAGTGCAAATACCACAATGCTGCTGCTTTAATTATCAAGAAATACTGGAAGTATACAGTAAAAGGACAGAGTCCATTGTCAGAGGTCCAGAGATTCCATGCTGTATAAAACAGATAGTAAAACATAACTAGTACAACTATAAGCATGGTGGCATCATTCCATCTCTCAAAGCCTTAATGAGGACTGGTCGTGCCAGTGTGGCATATACTTATAAACAAGAGCATCAATGATGCTGTAGCTCAACTACAATTTCACTCAAACAATTTCTTTTATGTAGCTTCATTAGTGATTCAGACCAAGGCGTCATGCATGGACAGTCATGATGTAGTACCTTCAGTGCTGTCCATGTACAGTAAATGGTCACAGCAATGGCATTTTAGAGTTGCCCAGCTTGGGACATTTTTTAGTGCTTGTGGGCGCAACACAGTAGGTAATTGTGCCGATGAAAATGAAGTATTTATACCCAAATTTGTCAGGCCCATCTAATATTATTCCTTTGTCAATATATCATACAAAACCAAAACTCATATGGAAAAGCATTGGCATAAATGGCATTTAACATCAACACAAAGTACACCTATGATGAACCATCATCCATGGAACATGGACCAACTTTGATAAGATTCCAATGCAACCCCTAGAATTTAAAGGCTTTTGATTGATTCTACTGTTTGACCCCAAACAACCTTTGACCTTCAAAAGTATAACTTTAATGACCCACCATCTACTGGATTGTCTTGGCAACTTTGACAAGATTTAGAAACAAACCTGTAAAGTTGAAGGCTGTTGCATGATTCCATTGTTCAACCATTTAATACCCCAAATGACCTTAAACCTTCTGCAAAAGAGCAACTATGATGACCCATCATCTACTGAACATTCTGGCCAACTTTGATAAGATTTTCATATAACCAATGGGAGTTGAAAAAGCTTTTTAGCGATTCCAATGTTTGACCTATCTATGACCCCAAATGACCTTTGACCTACTTTAAAATGCATCTTCAATGACCAATCATCTACTGAACACTGGCCAACTTTGATAACATTTGGATATAACCCCTAGGAGATGAAGATTCTTTGATTCCAGCTTTCACCTCTCTGACCCCAAATGATCTTTGATGTATTTCAAAAATACATCTTTGATGACCCATTATCTACTGAACACTGGCCAACTTTTGATAAGATTTGGATATAACCCCTAGCAGATGAAGACTTGTGTGATTCCAACTTTAACCTCTCTATGACCCCCCAAATGACCTTTGACTAGGGCTGTGCATTTCCGGTTGATCCACTATCCGTTTAACCGTTTTTATTAACCGAACGGTTAACCATTAACCCAAAATAAAAACAAGTCAAGGAATATAAGCAAAATAAACATTTCGAAAGAGCGCCACCACATTAAATACCAAAGTTTCTACACTTAAAATGGCGCCTGTAGTGATGATTGTGGAAGTAGCGTGCAAGTTAAAACGTTTGCATTGTTTGCGATGTTTTGGCAAGCAGTCCGTACGCATGGGTGAATCACGCATTTATTCAAACTTATCAAAAACATGCATACTTTTTGTTATGCCACTGATTACCGTTTTCGAGATTTTTGCGGTCTAACATAGCACCGTAAGATGGAAAGCCTATGGATATCACTGGCATTATCGCAGTTCAAGACACACTTCTCCGTCTACAGCGATACAGTATCACACACGCCTAGAGCAGTGTCGAGTACAAACGTACCACATACAGTGTACTATAGTGTGCCTTGTGACCTTGCTGCAATTCATACGTAATATACGTGTGTCTGCTAGGAATTCCAGCACCGCTATTTCGTAATGGTGTGAAAATTTTTACCCATATGTATTACTGCATTCTCTGTAAAAAATTGTAACACTGAATTTTAACTTGCCTCACATCGCATGTCTTTTTACCTAATACCTACTGAAAATACCAGTTTCTTCGTAATTATGAATGGCGAAACATTTCGATAACGGTCGCTACCCTCATACTTAATGTTATAACGGGACTCGGGCATAGTTGTCTCGTACGCAATACTGTACTGTACAATGTACGTACCGTATGTCATGAACAATCCTTCATGTAACGTGCGAAGCAGCGAAGCACATGGCTGGCCGGCCGGCCTGGTTCGTTCAGCAAGCTCAATCAGCTCTGCTAATTACAAATACTGTATTGTACTGTACAATGCAAGTACGTACAGTGCGCCGGTTCGTTCAGCAAGTCCAACGAACTATGTTCGAAATTAATATGATTATTCATGAAGTTCTCCATTGGAATGCTCCATATTTTATAATTTTGGGGTTAATAAATGAAATGGCCAAAAGAATTTCACTCATCTTGGCGAATTTTGGGGGTTGAAACTTCTCCAGGAATTATACTAACGTTGAAAAAATTATAAAAAATGTTTAATCATCTTTTGTTAAAATTATTAAGTCAGCTTAAATGGGGAGGCTAACTTAGTTACAAATATTTTAGTTGCACCTACAAGGCTTGTAAGCCAGGGTTGCATAATTAAGCCCAGAGCTACATAGCTTGGTCCCTTTTTTGTGCAGATTGAAGGTTTTGAGACTGATGAACTGTAAACACGTAACCTTGGAAGTTACGCCCGGGAAAATTCCCGTAGTGCATTTATCTTGAACGATATTAAGCATATATTTTTCTGCCGTCTAGAGGTAATTTGTTTAGTCTTATCTATCAAGTTTACAGTGCTCCACACTTTAAAAGGTATGGTGGATTGTTGAAGCGTGTACTGCATAGTTTAATCCCTGCACCTTTGATAATTTTAATCCTTTTAAAAAGTTGCGTGAAAGAGTTTATTGTCACATTATTTCAGCAAACCATTCCCAGATCATGGGGCGAAAGGATCGATATACCAGTCAAAGCAACGCAACGCAGGCTGTACAACTGACATTATAAAGGTCTTTTTTTAAACCTTTTGTAATTTTCCATCCAAAGTTTACCCGTTGTTACGTGGTTTTGGGCAAGCAACTTCTGCGGTTTACTGCATAAACGAGTTTAGGTATAATGGTGAACTGCGGCGACAGATTTATTAGGATGCAAAAACGGTTAAACGAAACAACATTTGGCGGTCGTTTAACCGACCGATCGGTCAGTTAACCGGTTAACCGTTTAACCGTCGCAGCCCTACCTTTGACCTACTTCAAATTACATCATTGACGACCCCTCATTTACTGAACACTGGCCAGTTTTGATGAGATGTGGACATAACCCCTAGGAGATGAAGACTTGTGTGATTCCACCTTTGACCTCTCTAAGAGCCCAACTGACCTTTGACATACTTCAAAAGTACAACTGGCACATGCCATCATCCACTGAACATTCCAGCCACATTTGATAAAATTTGCAGATAACCCCTAGTACTTAAAGGTTTTTACAAGATTTCACTGTTTTGACCTTTGCATGACCCCCAAATGACCTTGACCTACTTCAAAAACACCCAGTTGATGACCCATCATCTACTGAACGCTCTTGCCAAATCTGACAAAATTCCAACACAACCCCTAGGAGCTCAAGGCTTTTGCATAATTATACTCAGTTGGCCTTTTGTTTGACCTCTCTTTGACCCTAAATGACCCTTGCCCCACTTCAAAAGTATAAAAGTACATGGTCATGACCTCACAGGTAGTACACCATGCATGAAAATGACCACTGACCTTAAAATTCTCAACACCAGTAATAAAACAAATACACAAAAGCCAAGTTACAATGACAAACACCCAATACTGTCACTGAATCTTTAAGACACCAAGTAACATTTGTTATAAATGACCCCAAACTGACCCATAAATCTGACCTTTGAGTCCATCTTTGACCACCACTGATAACCCTTTATCCTTGTATCACTGTGCCCAAGTTTCATTAAAATTTGTCCAAGCAAATGCTCATTTGGTGAGTCTGTATTTTTTAAGACTCTCTTGTAACAGTAACATATATGGGTTATGTACTGTAGCTCAGCCTAAAATGTGTTAGAATGATGTAAGAAGTTTACACAAGTAAATATGTAGCCTAATCTTATCGATATAAATAAGACATTCCACACATAATAAACACAATACATCACAGAACAAGTACAACACATAAACTTCCCACCAAAAATTATCGGAAGGTTCAAATAAGCCCTGCAGTTCTAGGCCTAGAAGTAGCTGGGCTGTAGAGACACATGTGTAGCTTAGGTTCATGGGGAACATAGCCTAACATTAGGCCTATACATTGGATACTGTATGTTTAGGTAATGCCAAAAGTGCCATGCTTCTCTGGAGAAAATTGCCCCGTACAAAAGCCTTCCAACTGAAAGCTGCGAGTACATTTCAGGTTGTTGTATGAGGGTTTTTTGCACTTGCAGGATTCATTATTTGGGAGTTTTTCACCAATTTGGTAATTTACTTTGGCCATAACAACAGAACTTGCTTGTGTAATTGAGACATTATCTAAAGTGTGCAGGGTGAAGGTATCTAGTCGAAATGTCCCTATAGCAAAACATCCCCACTTTAATTTTAGCTACCAAAACATCCCTGCCAATGAATATGTATAGCCTACGTAAAATCTCATTTTAAATTCAATAACAAGAAGTTTAATTCTAATTGATTTGTTGTAGGCTAGGCCTACAGTGGGTATTAGGGAAATCGGTGAATTCTTTTGGTTTTCAGAACAGTAATACCACCACATGAAGAAAAGTACTTACCACCGCGTAGGCTATAGTGTAATACAACAAATGAAACTATGATTGCAGCGGTAGGCCTAGCCTAGGCCTAATTTGTAATTTGTGTTTTTTTTCCTTTGAAGAAACTAAAAATAGGCTAGTAGCAGTAACTTATATAGCAGCCCTACCCAGGCCGAGCCTAGCTTAGGGTACCTAGGCCTAGTTCTCACATACACTTTGTTCCCCTGTCCCTGAACTACGTAGTATTCGAAGCCCCAAGCGACCCCATATTGGAAAGTTTGTTTTTTCGCCGCCGAAGATTAACACCAAAGGAAAGGCAGGATAAAAATTACGCCACTATCTGCTGTAGGCTAGGTGCGACAAACAGAAACCAGGCTGACAAAATACGCCAGAAATTTGGCGTGACTGCTTGAGTGCCACGCCGAAGATCTTCGGCGTAACATAAATGTTTTCCAGACTGGAAGCGACCCAAGTACTAGGCCTAGGTCAGCAGACTGCGGACTAGGCCGAGCCTAGCCTAGGGTACCTAGGCCTAGTTCTCACGCACACTTTGTTCCCTGAACTAGTATGGGAAGCCCCAAAGCTTCCCAAATACTAGGTCAGCAGACTGCGGACTAGGCCGAGCCTAGCCTAGGCTAGGGCCTAGCTAAGGCTCGAAGTACTTTCGCGGTATTTACTTTGACATGAAATATTCTAAAAATTGCACGGATGTTGATATTGATAATACAGAAAACAATTTCATAATATCCCGTTTAACGACTAAAATTAAAAATATCTGATTACCTTCGCTCTTTTCATGGGCGACTCGTAATAATCGAACTTTGAGTCGAGTCTGATCATTAGTAGGACCGGTCTGATCTCTATACTAACTGGATTGGCGATGTCGGTGTCATTGTGAAGTCAGCGTCTGCCATATTGTGACTATCAAAACCGGCGAATGTGCAGTTTATTGGGTGCAATGTTTTTTTTTATTTCATTATACTTTTTTATAATTTATGCGGGAATCAAAGCGCATTCGTTGTCAAGGGTAATTTTTTAATTTGTATTGCAATTATTTTTCATGGATAAGTAATTTTTACGTGTCTACGCAAAAGCACGGACACTTAGGTGTTCAACTCCCAAGGTACTTGTTCCACCATATATTTGCACTGCGTTTTGATCTCTCGTAAGATGGCCGCTCGGCGACTTCATCACTGATTATCCAATCAATGTGTCGAAGCCAATCCAATCCAGTTAGTATAGAGATCAGTGGTACATACACGGATAGGTTGCATATTGCAGAAGATTTCGTGCGTGCATATTACACGTATTACACAGGCTAACACGTAACCACCAAAGTTGTATACGGATGCCTGTGCACAACACTGTAATCTCTAAAGCTTGAGCATCACGCATCTACATGGAAGCACAATATGCTGACAAACAATGCACCAGGATGGTCAATGGGAGTGACCGTAGAAAGCAGGTTTATAATTATATCTTCATATTTCATAAGAAAATGGCCATGAATTTTCCACGCCATCACAAAGCGAGTGAAAACTCAACAGGGATGAGCCTGACATACAAAAAAAATCACTGAACTTTTGAATGTGGTACGTAGTATACTGACGCCGAAGGCGTCAGTCTGAGTGCGAAGCGCGAACTCTCACGGGTGGGGTCCTGGGGGCCGCCTTAGGGCCCCTGGTGGGGTCCAGGGGCAACGCCCTGGTGGGGGTCCAGGGGGCAACGCCCCCAGAAGCTCCTGGATTTTTAAGATTTCACATAGCCTAAATGGGGTAATTGTTTATCATATTTTGATGAAACAAATAACAAAAAGCACCCTAGCCTACACTTATAACGTTAGTTAGTTAGATGGAGTTTTACGGCCCAGTTTCCAACCTATTGGTTCAAGTCGAGCCGGCCACGGCCTTTTTTCCAGTTGTGGCTCACTGGCTTGCTTTCCCTACTCCATTGCTTATGCGGAGCATCACGCACAACGGCAGTACGTTCCATTTTTAGAGTCTTTGGTATGACTCGACCTGGGAATCGAACCCGGGCCTTCCGCGTGAGAGGCGGATGCTCTACCGCTAGACCAACCACGCGGTCTCCTACACTTATACACTTATAACATACTGTATAGCCTATGTGTTAAGGTTCACTAAGTTGGGTCAACATTAATACCTTGTCTTTCCCAAAACCTTGTTCATACCAACTGGCTTCTTTATTTCTTTGATCCAATGTCCAAGATTATTTTATGGCTCACTAGGCCTATTAAGTTTTAACACCATTCAACTTGCAGCACATTTTAGAGGATTTTTGCCTAGGCCTAGGTTTTAAAGTATAGGGCCTACCTACTAGTAAATAGTAGCCCTTTTTGTACATCAGAACATATGGCTAAGGAAAGTGCCTTGGCTGTGCTCTGTAATGTAAAGCATATTTAACTTTTAAGAGCCATGCCTTGCCTAAGTTGCCTAACGTTAGGCTTGGCCAAAATTTCAAAGGCCAAACATTAGGCCTTGTTAGGTAAGGCCTAATTTAAGACACTAATTCCTAGCTCTTTTGGTGAAAATTGGTACCAGTTTGTTATGAACTTCAAGCCAAATCCCAGAATGGCTGCCTTCTTAAGACCCAGGCCAGAGATCTGTTACTGTTAGCCTTTGAGAGTATGGGCTAGGCTCAATAGCAGTGCACATATATAACCTATGTTAGGATAGTCTAAGAAGGTAGGCTAGGCCTAATGGCAATGCCACTAAGTTAGTGACTGATATATATGAACAGAATATGTAACCAGCCTTAAACCTTATAAAGATGTAGGAAATGGCGCAGTTGAGTATTTTGTACATGCCCTGTGAATATACAAGCTTTGATTACCTTTGCAGACAATCGTTCTGTTCAGTGCCCAACAAGCTACGTTGTAGTATAAATTTAGTACCAAGCATGTATATCGACTTTAGCTGCAGTGTGCACATCTACACACTTGCATGTACTGACACAGCCAGTGCCAATGGACGTACGTACATGTATACAAAACTTGCACTAAATCAGTGCATTATATTACTGTATGTACTAGGTATATGGAGTGGACATGACTGTTTGCTTCCACTTTCAAGCAGCACACTACAGTATGATCTAGGAGCTATGATATGACAAGGAAAAAGGGTATCATAATTAAACATGTCGGCTATGCATTTCTAGCTGCAGTGAAATGTAAACAAAATATGTGGAAATACACATTTTACTGAAGACACTATGCTGTTTCACTGACATCTTATGATTAAATCATGTGCCGTTCCCACTTTCTGCTTCACATTTTTTCGCGAAAATGAAAATGCAAAATAGCGGAAGTTGGAAAAAAATCACGGAAATCCGCGAATTCGCGGAAGAAGCTTACAGTATGCCTGACTCAATCAGAACAACTTTTATTGTAGGTTTCAAGATCAGCCACTGTTCACTTTTAGAGTTAATCCTGTTTACCCAAAAAATCAATATTTGACCTCTGGTGACCTCAAATGACCTTTGACCTACTTCAAAAACACAACTTTGATGACCCATCATTTACTAAACACTCCTGTCAAATTTGAAAAGATTCCAACACAACCACAAGGAGTTGAAGGCTTTTGCGCGATTTCACTCTTTGACCTCTCACGACCCCAAATGACCTTTGACCCACTTCCTGTTACCTTAATTATCAAGCCCTTGATATGTGTTATAGCCACACCAACTTTGACAAGGAACGGTCAAAGCACCTGCAGACAGCAGCTCTTTTTCCAATGTTGACGGACAGACAGACGGACAGACAGACAGACAGACAGACAGACGCATTGCCATGACAATAGCTCAACTTGTTGAGCTAATAAGTAAAGTGCACTGGTTGAGAAATTTAAAAATTTACCAGATCATGCGCAAATTTCACCATAAATTCACTTTCAAAATTTCCCCCAACATTCTTTTCCACAGGGGGCAACTCGCCCCCCCCCCGTCCCCCCCCCTGGCTACGCCACTGCTACATAACTGGTGATCCAACTCCCAACTTAACCATTTTTAAATCCACTCAGTCAAACATCAGTGAGTACTTCTGACAGTACCACACTATGAGGTGCAAACTACCGATGCGTCTCTGAGTTAGCACCCCCAGTTAATTGGTGCTTACTTTTCAGTCCAGTTCATACTAGTACAGTGCTTCTGTGAGAGGGTTTGTTTACACAGGAAATTGTGATTTTGTTGACTGGGTAGGCAAATCCTGATGCTCTCATAGATTTCCACAGGATTTAAACACTATTGGAGGAATATCGGGATTTGCACAGCATGGTACTGAATTTACATTCATGCACTGAGCTACAGCACCAGCATTTAGTTAAAAAAAAGCAAAGGAAACAAAGCATTTCTCATTAATGTGAGGAAGTGATATAACCCCTGCTTGCCTCAAGCACACTTTAGGTCACAAATGTAGTAACTTCATTTGCTGGTATCTCGAGTACATGCCTAATTTGAATAAAAAGTTTCACAAAATTGTGTAGATTAAGTTCCTCTTTCACGTATAAAAATTAATTGCTTAAATCCATCCTTTAAAGTACACTGCATTACACAGTACTGTAGTTCACATTTATACATTGAGCCACTGCACTGCAGCACCGGTATGTAAAGCAGGCCACTTTGTACATACCTGTATGTAGCATTGAGGATATACTGGGCCGGGTTGCCAACACTGTCTCCACCTTTTCTGTCAAATTCTTGCTCAAAAAATGACAAATCACTCCCTGCAAGCATTCAACTATTGCCAAGGTAACAAAACACTATATTCAACTCTGATGGTATCGATCCACTTTTGGATTCTTTACTCACTGCCAAATCATCAGATTTCAGTGCCAATACAGAATTATCAGTAACTACTTATTTACCATATGTTTGACAGGGAAAAATGAATTTGGCAACTGCACTGTGCTACAGCATTAGTGTTTGAGTAGGCTTTAACTTACTGTAACATACCTTACCTTTCACAAAGCTTCTTTTCAACAATTGATAAACATTGTAGAGTTTCATCGTCAGGATCCATCTTGGTGGATTGTTCATTGTACAACTTGACCGTTAAATGCATAACTGCATCAGCCCTTGGTTTGTTGCATAAGATAATTTTGGCAGCAGTCAAGACTGATAACTGAACATATACACGATGGCTAGGATTTGCTGAAAGCCTCAAGACCTTTAACCCCATTTGGTGACTCAAGTGTCTCTCAAGTTTCCGAAGATCATTAGTCAGGTGAGTGATCTCTTCCTCCAATACCTTCGGCGACTCCCCTTCTGTTCCCTCATGATTCAGAGTTTCCTCCTGTCCAGTAACAGTCTTTACTGATGCTATCCTTATCACTGAGTTACTTGAAGATGACAATATTCCATTCCCCCTCTCAGAGACTTGTGTATACCCTTGGTACAAAGAATCCATACGCTTTGACAAATGTGGATTTGACAGAAGCATATCAACTCTTTTACGCCTTGTAATATTTGCTGCATAAAAAGGTGATCTCCCACGTGGCATTGCCTCAACTTTTTCAATCGAGCTAACTGAAATAAGAGAAATGAAATCTTCTTAAAGGACATTCTGTAATTTACAATGTATCTGAAGTCTCAAATTTCAAAATATGTCACAAAGTTTAAAAAAAAATGAACCCAAGTGGTCTAATTCCCATCTTCACAGGATATTTCTGAGCTGAGGTATAAAATGTTGAAGTTTATTAACTCAATTTAAAAAGATAGATTGTGCAAAGATTTGTGATGTCTTTCTTTTTTAAATAAAGTCTTTATTTTTCTGTTTTTCCGAAAGCCACTACACCTTATGCCGAAATGTGATCACTTTCTCACTGTTATATGGTGACTTTACTATTTACGCCCTCTCTGTACAACATGATATGCAAGAAAACAGGAAGCTTCCCAAAGTCATACATACATTTTAATTTCAAATTTTGACAATTTAGGAAACAAAAGCAGGCAATGTGCACTGTGGACATCATACATTATAGCACAATGGCCTATTTCAAGTTAAGTGAATAAATTTTAACCTTGTATACAGTAACTCGGCAATGAAACAAGCTACAGCAACTGCAGTTACATGAAAAAGATTCACTTCTCAATCTCTAAAATATATATTTTCTTCTAAGTAAATTGTAGGTGCACTTTAAATGTCAAAAATAAGTAACATATTGCAGTCCTCCTAATTGTGGTCCGGCTCACCCGGCTAGCCATGCAGGCACTATTAACCTAAACTTAGCCCAGCTTTCCATGTACGTACATATCAACTGCCGGAGTACTGTAAGTTCAATTGTTTAGCAAACCTAGGAACAGCAAATTTGTAAGTAAATCACAGTACACGTATGGTAATATTATGCAAACAAATCTGTCCCCCCCCCCCCAAAAAAAATGCCAATTACAGTACTGTACATGTTAAGTTAGGCTATGTTGTCAAAAAATTTCAAGGGGGCAAAACTTTTAATTGATCAGATCAGCAGGCCTGTAGCTGGGGTAACCACTTTGAGGGATCACATCAATGTAGGATTGTTGTTGGCCTATGGGAGGGGTGTATCCCCCTACCCTTTGAAAAGTTTTTGCCTTTTTCAAGGAGCCTAGATGCAAAATAGTGCAAGATTTTCCGACAGAATTAGTCTTGAAGGTTTAGCCATTTTTTTCTTCAACTTTTTTTTTAATTAAGTTTTTGATTTTCCAGGTTGGCAAGTGACCCCCTTGCCCCAACCTGCAGATGCCCATGTTGTCAGAGCTACTGTAATGAAATTACAGTATGATCATGGATGTGCCTCTAACTAGTTATTTTCACATACAGGATTCCGTCTGCCAGGAAAGAAAAGTGGCCGAGTGGGCGCCGAATAATCCCCTCCACTTTCAAAAGTTAGGGAACATGCCCCCATCCTCAACTATTGATGCCCATTCAAGCTGAGGCAGTAAAATACTCCAGACAGGCCTATGGGCCCGGCCAACTTTGCATCAACTTCCCCAAAACACTGAACATCTTTGAAATATACGATTGGTAAAAATTAATATTGTCAATGCAGACTCACTGACTCATTTTATAATTACTTTTGTTCAAAAAATATAAATAAAGCCATACTTTTACCTTCAAATACAACAATGAAAAGGTAGGCCTTCTTTCCGGCTGCCAAGTTTTTTAGGCAGTCAAGTTAATTGTACATCATTACGTACACTTTACGATGCTTCTATAATGTACACTCATGTATAGCCGGGCTAAGTTTAGGTAGCGCCAGGCGAGCCAGGCTAAAATTAGTAGGACCCACATATTGTGATAATAAACTTTGGAAAATACACAGTAAAAGTGTTTAAAAAGACCAATTTCATGGCAAATAAAGGCAAAATGCTCTAAACTATACCATAAACTTTGAAGATCTCTGTCTTGCCTAAATGTGACTTCTGCACATGACTGGAATAAGAAGACCATTGACAAGGGTAACAAAAGTACAAGAGCCTTCACAAGTGCACTGCTGCAGTGGTGTTTAGTAAACTGTTTGACATACCACACACAGGCGTACAGTAGTAAGTCCCCCAGTAAAAAATGTGGTGGGGCGAAACTATGCTTCCACCCCCTAAATCCAAGGATGAAAACCCCTTATCTGTTACCTTTGTATTAAAGAAATGTCAAAAATTTGCAGTAATTTACCATAAAATTTGTCCACTACTGTATGTGGCACCAAATTGCATCTATGGACCCTCAATTCCCCTCAAGTATTCAAAAATTTCCAAAGGGGAGGGGGAACCCCATCCCTTTAGACCACTCCCCCAGGACAGTGATCAGAAACAACATTCAGCCCCCCCCCCCCCACCCCAGTCGCGAACAGCTTCCTACACATATGATACCATTACAGTAATGAACATTCACTACAATAGTTGTGGGTAACGGTTGATATCAATGACAATGTGGAGGGAACTGTGCCTGCTCTTGATCTGCAACAAGGCAAACAGTGCACAGTTCTATGCAATATCCGAGGCATTCCGAAGCAAACAGTGCACAATTCCATGCGATATCCAAGGCATCCTGAAGCAAACAGTGCACAGTTCCATGCAATATCCGAGGCATTCTGAAGCGAACAGTGCACAGTTCTATGCAATATCTGTGGCATCCTGAAGGAAACAGTAGGCAGTTCTACGTATGCAATATCTGTGGCATCCCCAAGTGCAGTGGGCAACTGCTTGACCTTTGACCCAAAACAAGATCATCCATGTTGCTGACTTTTCATAGGATTTTGAAAGAACTGTCCACTGAATTCATGTTACAAGCAGAATTATTGAGCTAAAATTCACCACGTTTGAGAACTCTTTAAGGAAAGTACTTGTGAAGCAGGTAAAGGTGGCATTTAACATGCCCTGAAGTCCAAGTCCTTTAATAAAACTGTTTGGTGAGAAGTTACTTACAGTAAGGTTAGCTTGATTAAGTACTTAGGGGTTTTTTATCACTATTAACCTTAGTTAGGTGGGGACCAGGGGCAAAGCCCCAGTGGGGGTCCAGGGGGCAGTGCCCCCGGAAGCTCTGAGGAGTTAGACCTTTCGTGTGTCTATAATGCAGTGAAATTATCGTCAATATTTTTTTTTTTTTTTTTCTTCCATCTCGTTTATTCAAGATATACACATGCATTAACATATTACATAATTCGGATACGTATACAAAATATAAACATACAACCATACATACACAGACACAGGCATATATATATATATATATATATATACATATATATATACATATACATATATATATATATATATATATTAAGGTGTAGCGGTATATCGATATTAGTCGATATTTGCTCCTTAGTAATATCGTCGATATGCGTTTTCAAAAATATCGATATATAGTAAAGTCTATATATAGTACTAATATCGATATTCTACTATTCACTTGGATACCGATTCTTCTAAAATAGCGACACTCAACACAAATATCGATATTTAACAGCAGTGACTCATGACCGATACGAGTGTTAGTTTAAAAACCGATATCTAAGCATCGATAGAGTCAAGTTACCAACGAATCTTTGGCCTAGCATACGTAGGTCTAGGTTCACCTCTTGTGACCTTCGTAGCACAATACTGAGCTGTTCAGCACAATGCTACGAGCATATGGGCATGCTGTATGAATTATTTCTGCGGTTTGCATACGCAGTGGAATACTTCAATGTAGGCATACTGTGTACACAGTAGATTCGGTACAGACTGGTGATCGACTGCCAAAGTACATGTGGGGCGTAAATGGCTGAATATGTACAGAGCTAGCTCATGAGCCGTATCAGTGACACGAAAGTTTTTTGTACAGAATTGGTTACTGCATGCAAGTTTATTCCGAGACCTTACAAGTAAACTAATTTTTCATGATATTCAGACTTACTGTAGGATGATATATCTGAGACTGTCTCACAGAGTAAAGTTCCACAAACAGAAAATAACGTAACATTTTCGCAAATACATTCGTTAGAAGTTCAGTGTTGGTACACATACTGTACAACGCATGTGATTCCATAGGCCACAGGGTTTAGTACAGCTTCGTAATTTTTCGTTGGGGAAGCTTTACGTTAATTCTGTTGACAACATGAATGTATGCAAACATGTACGAACACGCCGCAATCAGTCCGTACATGCAACATGTGTAGTACTGTAGAAAATATTTACAGTTTGGACTCTTCCAAACAAACTATGCAGCAGCATACATAGGAGTATTGTCACCTTTGACTGGATCAGCGTACTTTGATACGAGGATTTTTTAAACTATTTTGTGGGATGTATATTTTGTTTGCTTGGGCGGAAATTTGCGAGTAGTTTCGACTGTAATATTTTTCCATACATTAAAAAAAAGATCGCTGACGCTACGATGGGGATAATCCTGCAAAAATAGCTGCGTAAAAGTTCTTATAGCTGCGCTTGAAAGTTTCGGGAAAATTCTGACATCCCAGGTACCGGACACGTGCGAGAGTGCCGAGAAGCTGAAGCGAGCTGCAGACCTGCAGCGGACTGCACGGTGCCTGGATTTTCACTACGAGCAGTACTGCATTCATAGATTATTGGAATGTCTGAATACAAGAGATCAGCTAGGTATAAATATCGACTGCTAGTAACTTAGTGGTTATAGTTGAGTGTAATACCGACGAATAGTTGATATCGAAAATATCGGCCGGTATTTTAGATATTGACTAGCTAAACAAGGCCGTTTTGATGCAGCATTGCATAGTGAACTACTTGCGAGGTATTTTACGAGAGTTAGGTGAAGAGGTACTTCTTTGTGACAAACGGAGAAGGCCCCTGGCTTACGTAAGTCCAAAAGGAACACTTTTTACTTATCCCAAAACTTGCGAATCAAAATATGCCATATTTTGTTTGAAAGAAAAATATTTAAAACACAAGCTGTTGATAGTGGAAGGAACCCCTTACTAGCACATGCTAGTAAGGGGTGGGAATTACGCTAATGTTTGGGCCACTCGTTTTGAAAATGTTTGTATGGTCAGTGAAACCAATAATCACAGATTTTGAAACTATTTTGTAGTTATATAGGGGCAGACCTCCTACAGATTTTTTTTATAGATCATGGCTGTTGCTTTAGCGAGATGGAGGGATATTTGATCGTCTGGTGTGATGCTGAAGTAACACTAAAAGCTATATAAGACATATTCCCAAAGAAGTAATTGAAAGTTACTTCGTGACTGCAAATACTCAACACAGTTTTTTTTTTTTTTTTAATTTTTCAAAAATCTTGATTTATTTTTCGCTACCAACGTAGTAAAATTCGGCATTTAAGTCGTCAGGGGCCGGGTACATGGTAATACCTTCCCATACTTCGTTTTTTCATATGTATAGTGTGCGTACCCATTCTGCGAAAATATCGATATTATCGATATTATCGATATTTTCAGGTCGGTATATCGATATTTTATATTGGCAATACCGCTACACCTTAATATATATACACATATACATATATATATATATACATATATACATAAATACACACATACACATATATATATACATATACAAAAAAATATATATAGCCTACGTATAAATAGCGTAAATATACATACACTTCCTTATATATACCCAAATACAGATACATTATATCAAAACAATTTAGTAATTTCCCTTTAGTTCTCCAATCTATCCAATTTTAGCAATTCGAGTGATTACGTAATTACAAAAGTTTCACCTCATTGGATTCAAATAAAATGTCAATACAAATCAAAACCTTCTGACAATACCCTTTTGTAAAAGTACCTAAGCAACAAACAGGTGCTGTTTACCAACCAAAATAAAACGATTGCTTCAGTAAAAGCTAGAAAAAGCAATTGGTTAAGAGAAAAGGCCCAAGCAGTGAGCAAAACAACCTTTCAGTTCATTAAATTTCCTTAACTTACTCATCGGAACACAGGGCTTGGAGTTTATGTGTGTTTCAACCTTCAGAATAAATTTCATTTTATAAAAGAATTCAAAACACTTTGGCAGAGTCTGATTTAACTTACAATTATAAATATAATACTTACAGTGAAGAATGAAAAAATTCATAGGGTGATCTAAGACGAGATTATAACCAAAGAAAAAGTCTTTTTTAGTTAATATGAATTGCCTCCCGAAAAATAGTTGTTCACAGTCTAAGAGAAAGCTAGCAGTGACGTGACAATCCCAAAATAAATGCTCTATAGTCTCAGATGCTATTTTACAAAACGTACAAATAGGACTCTCACATTTTTTCATTAAATGAAGGTACCTATTGGTGGCAAGCAATCTATGCAGAAATTTAAATTGAAAATATTGGACTTTGGTCTCACGAAGGCTATGAAAGGGGATTCTGAAAATGGCATTCCAGTCATCATCGTTAAGGTCAAAAAGTAAGTTCCATTTAACAATTACACGTGGAGGTATAGATATACGACGAATTAGATGAGCATAAATTTGCCTTGAGAGTTTAGGGATTTTTGAAATTGTATTTATAAAGGGATCCGATGGTGGGAGATCAATCCCACCCTGAAATGGACTTTTCCATGTGGATGGAATCGCCAAAAGCATTCCAAAAAAACTTCGTGAAAGGGAATCTTGTCACGTTAAACTTGTCACAGAACTCTCTGTAAGAAATTGGAGAACCATTGTCTCTAAACAAATCTTTCACATATAGCAACCCTGCCTCATGTAACTTACTGAAATAGAAAATTGAGTTATTTATTTTAACTAAGTGATTATTCCAGATTATTTGATTTCCATAATTACTACATGGTGTATCGTCAATATTGCTAGTTTGATAATGCCAAAAATATGATTTCATATACGAGTAAAATGTGAACCCATGAATAAGGATCAAAGAGAAAGCTTTTAAGTCTTAAAATGACAATTGCACCAGAATATTTTTCTTTTAAAGTTGAGGGCCTATCATGGGATCCATGGGCTTGATCACGGGAACCAACTGGTAGGATCCAGAGGCAAAGGATTCCCTGGACAAAAACCCTCGGAAGCTTGTGGCATATAATAGCTATTCTCAAATAACAAATCATAGAAAACTTTCAAGCAAATTGATGAACTCTGCAATTCAAAGAAATTCAAGAAAATTGTTCAAATCTGCAATGAATACCATCTCTTAACCGTTTTATTAAGTTATCAGGCTCTATACAACAGAACAGTTTGTGCAAAGTGGGGTTTTACTATAATTTACTTTGCTTTTTACTTTCAACCTTTCTCCTTCCAGGTCTAGAAAATACTGTCATTTATACCATTAAAATACGTAATGGAATGGTAAAAATTGAAAATGCCGAGCAAAAATTGGAGGAAGAACTGAAGAAGTTGGTTGAGATTTAGAATAATGATTGACCCATCACTCAGTTTGATACGTATGCAGAGAAAAAAGGAAGTTAATTTTCACATATCGTTAACTACCAATTTCTAAACTTAAAATGCTTTTTGACGTGGCAGATTTTTGTGGGATAACTACTCTACCTCTTCATAATACTATCCGATAAAGTAAAACCACGCCAATATGACTTGCTACAGCTGGAGGCACGGTACAAAAAGTAAGGGGTGAAATAGTAATTTGGGGGACTTGATCTGTAATTGCAGTGAAATTATCCAGTCAACATATTAAAAGAAATCTATCTGCAGGAGAAACCTATTTCAATGTTTGGTACATCCTTTAAATGTTTCTGTAAAAAAAAGAGGGTCAATGGGGGTCGTTTGCACACCCCGGTGACGCCCATGCAGTTGATTGCTAATTACATTGGGGCTTAGCACCTCTTGACACATGCGTAGTGAATTTTTCTCCTCTTTTGTGTATTATTTTCATCTGTTTCCCTGTAGTATGCCTTTCTGAATGTCTTTGCTTTTGTTTGTGTTTATTGTTTTATTTTGTACCAAATAAAATCAATCAATCAATGTCCCAGTGAATGTCTCACTGTATTTCAGAAGAAGAAGACCACAGCCATGGAAGAACTTGTCAGTGTTCAATTACGGCTTAAAAAGTGGGAGTGCATCAAGGTGGAGTTAGGAGTTGCTACTTTTGGAATTCTTTGACCTAGTTATGCGTAATTCCATCAGCTTTTGTAATTGATGTTCAATTATTTTTCCTTTTATTCACCATCTGCATTATCCATATTGCAAAATCATAACGTGTGGTTGGAATACCATCAAAATAGCGTATTTTTGGCAACAGTTCAGTTTAGTTTGCAGAAAAGCTGTCCCAGACAGGGCAGTACATTTGACCTTGAGTGCCGAGCGCAAATAAGGAGTGCTGGGCACCCCCCCCCCCCCAGCACCATCTACGGTATCTAGAACCCTGGCCTAGGCCTACACCCTAACTCCTAAGCCAAATACACAGTAGCCTAGGCCTATGCCTGCAGTGACAAACAGTAATGGCATTAATGCACCGTAAGGCTTATTCTTTCTGAGACTAGGGTGTCAATAAGTTGGCATGGCCCCTTTTTGCATGACATAATTTGAGGTAATTCTGTGCCGTGCAGCATTGGTGACCCTAGGCCTACTAGCTTTCCAGTAGCCTAGGCCTAGGCCTATGGCTCTTATGTTACCCACCCACTCAGGCAGACTAGGCTAGGCCTTTAGGCCTAGGCTATTCTTAAAAAAAATAATAGGCCTAGGACCAATTTGGGTGGAAGACTAGGAAATAGAAATAGGCCTATAAAAGAAATGGTAGTGGTTTTCATTTTGGCTAATGCATCACTTTGGTGTCAACTGTATGGTCATTCCTAAGCCTAACTTAGGCCTATTATGCCCTTCATTTGCCTTAAAACAGGTTTAGCCTACTAATATATGCTCTAGTGATGTAAAGCTAGCTGCTTATAAGGGTCTTCTCAGACCAGTTTTGGAATACGCAAGTTCTGTGTGATCCACACCAGATTTATTTACAGGATGAGCTTGAGAGTATTCAAAGGAGATCGGCTCGCTTTATCAGCTCAAACTTCTCCCGGGAGCCAGGGTCTATGACTTCTGTTCTGAAAGACCTTGATCTCCCTACGTTAGCGGAACGTCGTTGACAAAACAGATTGATCCTGTTCTCTAAGGGTGTTTTTGGTAAAGCACAAATTCCTGTGGATAAACTTCGGCATCCCACTCGCAGAACACGCTGGATGCATATCCTGCATTTTTGCCACCTCTTTACTAGGACAAACTGCTACAAGTATAGTTTCCTCCATAATACAGTTAAGGATTGGAATAGTCTCCCTGCCTCTTTAAATCAAATTCCCTTGATCATAAGGACCGTGCCCAGTTTATTGTTAACAACATTAGGGCTTGATACCTCTCGGTGAAGTAATGTCCATTTGAATGTGTCACCATTTTTCGAAAGAAGAAGAAGATAGGCCTATGTACTATCACGAGGTTATTTGGAGAACCATTTCCGCGACAAACACGATGAGCCTAACGTTACTCAGGAACTCGATCACTGCAACTTGCAAAGTATACAGTAGGCCTAGTCAAAATTAGCAAAATTTTGCAATTCTGTGACCTGGAAGTGTAAGAATTAACGTCGACCCTTGACTTATATCAAAAGATCTTCATACTTCATCGAGCAAAATCGGAATGGTTTGTTTCGGTCATCAACCTGAGCTACAGAAACGGTGCATGAGATATTGTATCAGCAGTAAGTACAGTAGACGACGTACGTGCGAGGTTGCCATCGCCGCCGCCGCCGGGTACCGTACTTTTTTCCCCAGGAGGAATGAGGGCAAATCGATTTTTCAAAATAGATTAAAAGTTACTAGATCAAGGTCAGGTTCATGGTCTTAGGTGAGGATTACGAGATTTCAGGTTATTTGGCCTGTTCTTTCATAATCCACTGTCAGAATTTCCAAAAAGAGAGTCGAAAAGCTGTCATTTTGGAATTAGGGGTGTGGACTATCTCCAAGAAGCTGATTCGCCCATTGGCATGATTTGCCCTCATTCGTCCTGGGAAAAAATTACGCGTACCGTGTATTACCATCACCGTGAAACTGTACTTCCACATTTTTGGACATGTATTTCCCCTCCCACAAGCACGGAATAGCTTAATAGAATCTAGTGACTGTTTACAATATTTACAGTACTGCAATTTTATTATCTTCTCCTTATAACCCTGTCATCCACCCCTAGCCCTGGCAGAGGCCAGTCTTTATTTTCGAAATGGTTATTCGCAGGGATATTCCGTACAAGGAAGACGACGAAAAGTCATATACTGGCACGAATATTATTGACCAATCAGAGAAGTTGGAAGAGACGTGTCACAGGTTACCGCGAAATGCGCGAGACAGGCCTAGTGTATACTAGTCCACCTAGGCCGAAATGAGTAGCAAGGGCGTAGGCTGAATTTGGCATGGGGAGGTGCACATTTCAGGTAGGTGGAACCAGGAAGACTATCTAAGCGGAGCGCCAGCATTGCTTGGCGCGGAGCGTACAAGAAAATTTTCGGTTTTAAAACCCCCTAGATGGCCGGAAACAGCATTTCCCGAGCCTTAAGCCACATGTACACATCCTTCAGAAAGTGATCTCCTGTCTGCCGTTTCTCAATTTAAATGATACACAAATCGTTAATGCATGACTTTTTTATTCAAATTGAAATGTCGCCATATTTATATTCTAGCTTGATAGGTTTTCCCAAGGCTTTCAGACTTTGACCACAAATGACCTCAAATGACCTTGACACAGATTAAATGGTCAGCTATACTCTCATGTACATCTTACATGTCAAATAGGAACTCAATCACCTATTTTGTTCCTCAGATATCACTCCTACTAGGTTTCAGAGACTTTTTTGTTCTTCAGATATTCCTTCTATAAGGTTTTTCAAGACTTTGACCTCTGCTGGTCACCTCAAATAACCTTGAGCTTCAAGCACAACCCAGCAAACAAGCCCAGTTGGGGCCCAACTGGGTTTTACCTGGGCTGCTTGGGCTTAAGTGGGCTTGGGTTAACGGTGGGCTTTTATTAGGGCCCTCATCGGGGCCCAATTGGGCTCAAATAAATAATAGGGTTTAAACTCAGTTGTGAAACATTGTATTGAAATAAAAATTGTTTCTTTTTTATTTTATGAAGTTTATTAGCTTTTAAACAAAAGGAATAAATACATTTTTTTCTTGGACTTAGTTGGACTTGAGTTTAGGGCCCTCATCGGGGCCCAATTGGGCTCAAATAAAAAAAAGTGTTTAAACTCATATTAATGGGTTTCCCAAACCAGAGGAGCCCAAACAGGAACCGGTTGGGGCCCAGCTGGGGAAACACATTCATGGATGAATGGTATTTCACTCTTCTAAAGTTCCTATTGTTAACTTTTTGTAGCATTGGCGCTTTTAGGTTAAAGGTAGGCATGCGTATTTAAAATTAAGTTCATCTTCGAAGTTTATTTTGTTTTAATGGGCTCTATCCTGGCTAAAGCTGGGCTAGCCCAATATGCTTGGCCCAGCTGGGGCCTAGCTGGGGCCCAGATGGGCCCAATTAGGAAAATTTTCAAAATATAATTTCATTAAGCTGATTAAGTCTTTTTGCTTCAGAAAATGTATGCCCTAGGAATTTTATCATAAATCTTTTTTTTTTCTTTGCTAAACATGTGGGATTTTTTGGCAAACACAATTTGAGAAAAGTATCTGTTTAAAATAATGTGATATTATTGGAACACCAGGTTTATATACCTTTCATCTTAATGGAGCATTCCAAATTTTTCAAAGAAAATTTGTGTTTATCACTTAATGCAGGTCTAATTGAAATAAAGTGAAGCTGGCAATGGTGAATTCTTGCAGAAAATCATGTTTCTCAATTTTACAATACAACATAAAGAAGGAGAAATTGAAATGTCATGAAGAAAATTGCATTCTTAATCTTTAATAATAACAAACAAGTGTCACTGAATATATATAATAGCCAAACCAAACTATTTAACTAAATATGAACATTCCAGTAATATGAACATTCCAGTAATATCCTACTACCTTTGAAAGTGGCTGGCATTAGTCAGGGGACTTTGGGAAAAAAAGGCTGGCATTAGCAATGCCGGTAGCTTTTAAGGCTTGTACTGTAGAAGGAAAGTTACCTCACATTTTCCATTGCTAACCCAGCTGTACCCCCAAGTGGGACCGACCTCAGCTGGGGTAGTCCAGTTGGGGCCCGACAAGCCCAGCTGGGCTAGCCCAGTTGAGTCCCACCTGGGAACACCTGACAAACACGGATTTGCCCCAGCATAAGCCCAGCATGTAGCCCAGCAGGGGCCCAGTTGCGCCCGAATACAGCCCAGATGGGCTAGCCCAGTTGGGGGTCCAACTGGTTTTGATCGGTTAGCCCAATTGGGGCCTAATTAGGGCCCACACTGGCCAAATTTGGAAAGCCTTATCTGGGCCCGATCATGGCCCACTCTGGCCCTAGTTGGTCAGCCCAATTGGGTCCACATTGGGGCTGGCTGACAAAACTTGTTGGGGCCCAATTGGGCAGCCTAATTTGGGCCCAATCGGTAGCCCTATTAGGACCCAATTGGGGCCCAATCTGGTGTGTTGTCTGGGAAACAACAGGGTTTTTCCTCAAGTTCACATGGACAACACATGGCAACTGTCAATTTTATTATTTACAAAATACTTAAATGTTGTAACTCTCAGTCTGAGAGATAATCATTGGACTAATTAGTACATTACATTAGGGACTTCAGTTCTAGTCGCCTTGGGTGGAGAGAAGATGTCGACATTCCGATCAAGATCAATTTGTTTGGTATAATGAATATGTATCAGAGCCAAAGATGACAACCTCTCCTGGCCCATAGTGACCCGTAGATATGAGTGCAAGCATCTCAGTGCACTCGCACTCCTTTCACATTCGCAGGGCGTAGCCGGGATTGTGTAAGCTATCTGCAATAGTACTCGAATTTCTTTAATAATTTTATGGGAAGATTTTACATGACACTAGACTTTCGTAAGCTAAAGTACAGAGACTTCTATATTTAGAGCTCTGATATAGAGGGCTCTGATACCGTGGCTCTATAGACCTTCATATATATTCAAGGCGCATCCTGTAATTCAATTACCAAACTTACCGATGTAGGTTGGTGTGTGGACAAAAGTCATGTTCGTCCTTGTTTTCACAGCTGTTGAAAACAGAAGGAGTGCATTTTTCTGTTTCCCAGGCCAGAGCGGAACTCCTTTTCCTCAACGGGTGGGTGCACGTGCACCCAATGCACCCCCCAGCCTACGCCCTTGAGTAGGCTAACCTTTTGGGGGTTTTCATTTTTCATTTCTTTCTTTTTTTTTTTTTGTAAAACTTTCATAAGCACTCCTATATGGCCGCCACTTTCATCATTTTAATTGATTTTGCTCAAGAACTGGCTCTTTCGCATCAACATTTCGGGCGTAAAACTAGTAGGAGTGAATGTGTAAGGTAAAATTAACAGTAACAGTCTCCCACAACTTTTTTACATTTTGTATAGAGGGAACGATCGATCTTTTAATATATTCTATTAAAAATTGATGCAAACTGTCTTAATTTTCTTAATTGCATTCATTGCTATGCAGTGGCGCCGGCACGAGAGGGGGCTGGGGTGCGTGCCCCCCAATGAAAAAATACTGAAAATTTTAAAATGATCCCCAAAGGCGTTTAAGCTACAGATTTCTGTAGGGGGTAGGGTGAGTTGCGTTTTAACCAAGTAATATCTATTGTAATCTTTTTAATCACAAATGCTTCTCAAACTATCAGAATTTTCGCGAATCCTTCGCAAACTATCAAAACTGTCGCGCGCCCCGCGTGCTTCAAACCTTACCACAATGTTATATTACCAACATCTTCTGATAGCAACTCCCGGAGTATAGCACAGCAGCAAAAGTTACCTTAGGATACCTTAGGAACCTCAGTGGACGCAGGTCTGTTGACCTCTATATGTCCGCATCTTCTTGATCTTCACCATCGGCGACTATAACAATGACCATCTGTGGGTGACTGCCATACTGAACTAAATTTGCACAAAATCTGCCTTGTAGTTATATACAATATCTCATGGCCAGCCCAGAACCTATCCAACACTTTCTCAAACTGAAAAACAGTGGTGGCTGAAATTACACTCTCAGGAAGGCCACCCCACCCATCAACAACTCTACTGACAAAATTAAATTTTCTTATGTTGAGTCTACAAAACTCTTTGAGTAACTTCCGACAATGTCCACGGGTATGAGTAATTGTACTAAACTTTTGAAAACCTTCAGTAACATCTCTATCACATACACCTGAAACAATTTTAAAAACCTCAATCATATGACCTCTTAATCTATGATACTTTAGAGTTGGCAGCTTCAGTTTCTTTAACCTTTCTGTGTAAGTTAAACCCTTTAAGGATGGAATCAACCTAGTTGCTCTCCTCTGAACATTTTCAATAGCATCAATATCACGTTGAAAATGAGGCGACCAAACAGCAGCAGCATATTCCAAATGTGGCCTAACAAGGGCCTGAAATAGAAGCTTAATTGAACCTTTGCTCATCCAAAAAAGTATACGTACGTCGAATGAGACCCATAATACTATTGGCCTTGCTTATTTGGTGCTGAATATGCTCCGAAAAGCCAAGACCACTGTCCAAAAGGACGCCTATATCCTTCTCACAATCGGACTTATCTAAAAGCACTTCATCCCCACGATCATTATATAAATGATAACTCCGAGGAAGACAACCATGGTACCTATTTAAAGAGACAGTTAAGACTTTGCACTTATCAGGATGAAACTTCAAAAGCCACTTGTCTGACCAGCTCTGGAGTTGATCAAGATCTTTCTGCAAGTTCTCAATATCATCCATACTTCTAATTTCTTTAAATATTTTTGTATCATATGCAAATAAATAATCCATACCATTCACACACAAACAAGATAGGACCTAAAACACTACCCTGAGGAATGCCACTTGTAACTGCATGCTCACTAGATTCAACTCCATTAACAATAACCTTTTGGCGTCTTCCATTCAAAAAGTCTTCAATCCAATGCCTTATTTGAATACTAAAGCCATACACCCTAAGTTTCTTCATAAGTCTTCTATGTGGAACTTTATCAAAGGCCTTCTTGAATTAGTCCATGTAAACAGTATCAACACAACCATCGTTGTCTAACACTTGAAAAGTTGAAAGCTGTTCACGAATTACCAGCTGAAAAGACTGGCTTTTTGAGTGGCATGTAGGTTTGTTAGGCAATTGAAAGTGTGTCGATGCAGATTAATTCTGATTTTGTCATGGAAATCTTATTTAACGAAAAATTCCGCGCGCTTCGCGCGCATGCGTTACGGTTTGCACTTCATCTCATGACCATTAGGTAATGATAATACATGGAACCATAACCACAACATCTGTAGGGGCCTAGCATCAATATGGGATCTTACAATGAATCTAATTTGTGTAGCATTATTTGGAAGGTTGCCGTCATACATTTTCCAGAAAATGTTACCGAGTGCTTTGCGCGCAGCCATTATCGGTATAGATGGTGACTGTTAATACACTTAAGACAAAAAAGCATTCTGAAACGCGCTTGCTAGTCCTTGCTAGACCTATACTCTCCCTCCTGGCCATTCCCCATTGCTGAAAGCTATTAATCTGGATTTCGTTCAGAATTAGTAAAAATACGATAGCTGTAAAGTGCTCTGCGTCATACTCTATATTATCATTTGAATGGCGGGTAATAAGCATTATGTCATTACTAAATTTTAACTACTTGATCCAGAGCTTCCAGAAGGCCCTATATACAGGTATCTGCCAGCCTTAGATGCCCTTTTATAATGCACAATGAAGGGGAGGAAAAGTTTCGTAATAGTCCAACAATGTTTCTCTGGACTCCACGCACGTATTTTTGGATAAAAACTTTGCCCGATAGAAGGCGATAAAGTAGCCAAATGGGAGTCTTCAGGAGGTTTATTGACAACGTATTCTTCTCTTAGACATTATACTCTCCTCTTTCACCTAATCAAAAATTAGAATTCACTAAATTATGGACATTTTCCAGCCATATATGATCAGCTCCAAAAATATTCCAAAGATAGCACCATTTTGCATCTAGGAAACCTTAAATTAGCAAAAATTTCTCAAAGGGGAGGGGGGCACCCCCTCCTCTTAGACCTCTCCCAGGACGGCACCTTAAGTGACAAAGGAAAGATCCCCACTGCTGTATACAGGGTGCATAAAAAGGGAATATTTAGGCGTCGCCATTCAGGTGGAAAAAACATCAGCCATGTCGGAAAAATTAGAATTCACTAATTACGGACATTTACCAGCCGTACAGGTAATGTGATCAGCTCCAAAAATATCACAAAGATAGCACCATTTTGCCTCTAAGCAACGTTACATTAACAAAATTTCTCAAAGGGGAGGGGTAACATCCCCTCCCCTTAGACCCTCCCCCAGGACGGCACTTTTATGTAGTGACACCTGACAAAGGAAGGATCCCTTCTGTGTATATACGAACGCAGGGAGCACATAAAAAAAACGCGTTTTGCCCAGACTTGAGAGGTTAACTGAAGTGGCACTACGACATCATCTGTTGTGCCCCCCCCCCCATCACCAAAGTCTGGAGGCGCCACTGTTGCTATGCTCATTAAATTTGAATCGGAATACATCGACGCCTTTTTGTAACTGTTCCGGACCCAACGGGCCCTGCACCCGCAGATTAACTTTTGGTACTCTTCGTGTGAGAGCGTCTTCATTTCGAATGTGATCCATTTCTGCGATTGTTTCGCCCTCCTAAGGGTGACTAGTACCGAACGCTTGTGAAGAGGGTGCATTTGGGATAAAAATTGCCAACAGAACAATTGTGCCGACAACCTGACAACACATCAGTTTCGGAAGGAAAAGGGGGGGGGGGTGAGCTAGAAGTGAGGTGTCTGGCTACATCTGAGTTTAATTAAAGTCTATAGATTGACCTGTATGGACTACGGCAGTTGGACTTTCCTAGCTTCAAACCCACCTTGAATTTCAGCTCCTACATAAGACCACTAATCCCTCTGCTACACCCATGTGTGCAAATCGTGTCCTAATCCAATAATCCGCCACCCACCCACACACTCACATGCTCACTCAGGCTGCAGTCAAGTCGACGGGCCACATAGTTTGAGGTATGTAATCGCAGTGGTGGTAAGGCGGGAGCTCACAGGCGAGTTGAAATGAACTTACGAAATCTTAGGAGACCATATGCCCTTTGACAGAACATATATAGGCCAAATGTTATTTTGTTTCCTCTTATTTGCCTTTTCTTATTTGAACTGTGCCTTTCTAAATAACGATATTTCAGAATAAAGAATACGTATGGTATCGAGGTACAACTTTTGCAGCCTGGTAACTTGCCACTCACGGCAATCTAGGAGGCTTTTTTGCCAAAAAAAAACATTTTTGTTACGCTATACGAGCCAATAGATAGTGACGCTCTGCTCAGATAAAGTCACGCCAAACCACCTTTTCCTGCAGCCATACATTTTCAGAAAAGATATGCGCCACTTAATTTGACATTATATTATTTGTTGCCTACTCTATCAGGCCTGGACTGGGCCTAATGGCCAAATTGTCAATACCCTCAGAACTTCCGGGGCTACGCCTTTTTTATTCCATTCGGTGCTGCTCTGAACCAGGGACCTTTCGACGGATCCCAAGGCACCACACATTCAGGTGAAACGCTAACCATTTCAAAGTGAGGTCTAAAGGCAAAATCAGGGATACGCGTCTGGCTGTGGCCCGTGAGATCTTCCCAATTAAACGTGTGGGTCATCAGTGGAAATAATGAATTACCCCCATGTACGTTTTTATAGTAGGACTACACTTTACAGAGCAAAATGTAATACCGTGTGTATGTATAGAAACTGCAGAGGACAAAGTAAAGCTACGTGAAGACGGGTTAATTGCATAATAGTGATTCCCAAATTCTGCGGGTCTCGAGCCCGGTCTTGGGAATTTAGAGCCGAGTCACGACTCCCGACTGTTCGAGACGGAGTCCTTGCCTTTCGAGTCCGAGTCACGTGTCCGAATCCTTAACATCGTGACTCGAGAAGGGTCTCGAGTCCGAGACCGGTCTCGATCACTACATCACTGACAATCCCCCACCCACTCACTTACAAGCTCACTGCGTAGACAAATCGACGGGCCATTAGTCTGACATAAGTAATCCAGTGGTGGTGAGGGGTTAGCTAGGCATGCCAGTTAAAAGGAACTTACGAAATTTGAGGAGACGATACGTCCTTTGATGTAAACATATGAAGTCCGAATATTTTTTCTCCTATTTACCTTTTATTATTTGAACTGTGGAATGCTAATGAAGATATTCCAAAGTAAAGAATACGGTATCAAGCTACAACTTACACAGCCTGGTATCTTGTCATTCAAGGCAATATAGGAGCTATTTTGGCTAAAACAATATTCTTGTTACGCTATATGAGCGCTCCGCTCAGATAAAGTCACGATAAATCACCTTCTCAGCTAAACACTTTTCGACATAGATTTGCGCCAATTAATCTGACATGATCGTATTTGTTTATTCGCTCTGTCAGTCTGGATTGGGGATATTACAAAATAATGGTCAAATTGCGATACGTCACTTCAGTATCTTTTGAGTGCACATTCAAAGTCATTTACAAATAGATAAGGATTCAGGCTTATGTGAACCATTTTGTAAATACTCCCAGAGCTTCCGGGTTACGCCCTCCTTATTCCATTCTGCTCTGCTCTAAAACCGGGGCCTTCCGACGGCCCTTAGACTTCACACATTTAGATGGAAAGCTAGCCATTTCAAAATGAGGCCCAAAGGAAAAATCATGTATGCGTCTGGCTGTGCACTGCGCGTGCGGTCTTCCCGATTAGGAATGTGCAGGGCCACCGGTGAAAATAATTAAGGACCCTATAATATACGATTTTGCAGGGACTTTTATGAATATCATCCACGCAAGCAGGACATATTGCAAACACCTACATATCGTGTTGAATAATACAGAAACCGCAGAGGACAAGGTGAATGCTATGTAACGATGACTTTATTGCATTAAAGTGAATCCCAAATTCTGTCCGTCTCGAGCCCGGTCTCGGGAAATTTAGAGCGGATTTACGAGTTCAGCTGTGCGAGACCGAGTCCGATCGGGTCCTTCCCTTCCGAGTCTGAGTCACGAGTCCGAGTCCTTAACATCGGTCCGAGACCGGTCTCGAGTACTACAGAAATGATAATGATGTGCATGCGTGCTAACTCTTGATAGCGCCAATTAATGCATAAGAAGATTCCATCTATAAGGATAGATTCCAATCTCCTACAGAGGAGTCAGGCGAGTGGGATTCCCAGCCACTGATGGTCAAAGGACACGCAGTACGCGTAGTAACATCACAAGCACACGGCATAACCGTAGATACTACTGTGCATGGGTGTAAATCCCGGGGGAATAGGGGATATATCCCCCCAAGATTTGACTAGGGGGGATGGCCCATGTAATCATCCCCACCCAATGTTTCAGTCTACAGATACGTGTATAATGGAAAGTATATTTTATTCTTCATTTTCGTAAGAATTTTTTTCAATCTCGCTTCACTTTCTATCACAAATGTTTCTCAACCTATCAGAATTTTAGCAAATCGTTGGCAATCTATCAAAATTTTCGTGCGCTCCACGCGCTTCCAGCCTTACGTCAGTGTCACTCATATTATCAATATCTTCCGATAGCACCTTTTGGAGAAGTACAACAGCAAAAGTTGAAAGTTTACGAATTAATAGGTAAAAGACTGGCTTATGGCAGTGGCATGTTGGTATGTTGGCAATTGAAAGTTTCTCGATGTAGAATCTGAATGCAGGTTTTATAATGGAAATATTCGTCACTGATTACATCCCATGTCATGACCATTTATTAAATAAGGTAATAATACACGAAACTGTTCTGATCACAACACTTTCCGAAGAACAAAGATACCTCTCCAAACATCTGTGGGGACCTTGCATCAATATGGGATCTTTCAATCTAATATGTAGCATGATGTAGAAGGTTGAAAGAACGTATCTGCCGTTATACATTTTTCAAAAAATTTTACCAGAGCTTCGCCATTTCGCGCTGAGCCATTATCGGTATAGATGGTGATTGTAAATACACTTATGACGAAAACAACACTCTGTAACGCGCTTATTAGTTCTTCACCCCTTTTGCTACACCCATCAGGGAGGTCTAATATCACCTCCCTGTACCTATACTCTCCCTCCCTCTCATTTTCCATTGCTGGCAACTGTTCGTCCGGATTTTAGTTCAAAAGTAGTAAAAATACGATAGTTGTAAAGTGTTCCGCGTCGGATTGTATATTATCATTTGGATGTCAGGTAGTATACGCATTATGCCATTGCCCCCCACCCATTTAATATGATTAATGCAGAGCTTTAAGGAGGCCCTATTCAAGTATCTGCTAGCCTCATAGATACCCTTTCATAATGCACAATGAAGGAAAGAACATATATATTTCGTAATAACTCAAGAATGTTTCTGTGGATTCCACGCACATGTTTTCGTGTAAAAACTTTCCCGAAATAGAAGGCAGTAAAATAGGCAGAGGGGAGGGGGTTTCAGGAGATTTGTTGACAACTTATCTGTCTCTTAATAGGCAACATATATTCTCCTCTTTTACAAATTAGCATTCACTAAATTATGGACATTTTCCGGTCACATATGATCAGTTCCAAAAACATTCCAAAGATAGCACCATTTTGCATCTAAAAGACCTTAAATTAATAAAAAAATTCTTAAAGGGAGGGGGAACCCCTTCCCCAGGACGACACCTTTATGTAGTGACAAGCGAAAGATCAAAACTGTTGCATGCACATGCAGGAACGCATGAAAAATAAAGGTGTACGTTACGCAGACTTGGGAGGAACTGAGGTATTATTACGACATCATCTATGGTGCCCCCAATTGCAAAAAACCTGGCGACGCCACTGATCTCAAGCCAACTTGCAGGTCTTGTAATGATCTCCGAATTCAAAACCCAGTTGTCTAGGATGACCCTGTATGTTGACCCCTGCCTTTTTAAGCTTAACAGGACATTGTTGCTCTTGCATAATTTCAATCAACGAGCTTATCAACGAGTTTTGTGCTCAAAATAGCATTTCCTAAATGTATGAATAAACCAATAGCCTACCGAAGAGCATTACCACCGAAATTAACCCCTTAAAACAGTCTTCCTGGCACTTCTGAGACATTAAAACCCATGAGCTTCAGGGGGCTTTGCCCGTGGACCCCACTAGGGGCCCTAAGGCGGGCCCCTGGACCCCACCCGTCATGGGCTCGACCTTCGAGCTCGCCGTGCACGCTTCGCGTGCACATTTTCCACATTTGCGATAGTTCTATTCACCCCATCCCCCCAAACTTGAAAAGAAATCTACGCCCCTGCTACTGTGACACAATGGACGCATGCTTTTCAAAACCTGAGAGACGCACGATCTTGTCCTTCAAAACAAAGAGACGAGAGATCACGTGAGGTCGGTGAAACCTTTCTAGAGGTTCTTCACTGACGTCATAATTTAGCCTACATGACATTGTGATAACAGTAGAGTCAGCCCATTGAAATAAAAGTAAGGAGTCAGCCATAGTGGACGTAAAATTTATCGCGCGCAGCTGCATTTACTCTGCTTACAAGTATTGATCATAGCTTTGTAAAGGATGTTTCCTTGATGATGACGAAAGTTTGCTACATTACCGTCAAGGTTTAACGCAGGCCCTACAGCTTCTTATCGATTTCCAACAAATATACAATGTAGAACGAGACTGGTTTCTGAAATTCTTCGGAAGAAATATTGATCTATAGCAGTGGTTCTTAACCTTTTTCGTCCCATTCCCCCTTTCCATTCAGCCACCCTTCCCATTCCCCTGTTCCAACCAGCCACCCTATGCATTCCCTCTCCCAACATATATCAAAAGTGGTGTTCTCCATAGTCCACATTCACAGCAAAGAGAACGCCTGTGGCAATGACAATGACCTTTAGGACCGCTTTATGGTCGTAACAGGCTGGTAATAACTTGACGACACTGAAAGAACATGTCCAATATACCTGGAAAATAGACCCTAACCTGCTTTCCTAAAGTACCCTTGAACTTTAATATGGAGACAATATTCCAATGGATAGTCCTTTACTTTTCCATAAAGCGGTCCTAAGAACCCAGCCATCTCCCAAATATGTAAGTACACTAAAATGGGTCTGGTACCGTTGTCGTACTAAGACACTAAGTTCAGTACCTCCATTCACCAGTGTCAGATCATCGGACTCCTGAGTATTCTTACAGAATTGGAACAATTAAAAAATGATACTGGACAGGATCGGCGGTCAATAATTACCCACCTGAGATACCAAAATTACCCCAGGGACTGATCTATAAAGTCTACATAATGCTCACTTAATATCCAGTGAGCGACTAAAGACATATTTTTTATATATGTGATCGTCATACAGCATTTAAACCCAACACATGTAGCCGTCACGCAGGCTTACATGTACGCGAACGTACAATCGATTTCTGACAGTTTACGGAAGAAAATGTTCGTTGCAAAGGAAGAACAAAACATTTTACGCATTGACCAATACTGTGTGTACACAGTGTCGTTCTTGCGCGTGCACGAAGTTTGACGTTCAAAATGGCGGTACAGGTAAAACCGGGCCCATTATAACGTCACGTGAAAAACCTCTATATCTAAACTGTTACGGACATTGACTAGGCTCCCCCGTCACGGAGACGCAAATATCGAGGCGGAAGTGTGAATATGACATACTCGTATTGCAAGCCAAATGCCCAATAATTCGGAAAACTTGGTATATCAATCGATAAACCAGGTTTATCGGCTGATGAACTTGATTTATCGACAGATAAACTTGAAATATCGACCGATGAACTTGGTTCCGACCGATAAGCCTGGTTTATCGATTGATAAACCAAGTTTTTAACTTGGTTTCTCGACCAAAAAGCTTGGTTTATCAACCGATAAACCTGGTTTATCGACCGAAAAACTTAGTTTATCGACCGATAAACCTGGTTTATCGACCGATAAACCTAATTTATCGACCGATAAACCTAGTTTGTCGATTGATAAGCCAAGTCTTTCGAATTATTGGGCATTTGGCTTGCCATATACTCGTTTTTAGTTGCTGTGCCTGCCACGCAGGCAGCCGCAACTAATGCAGTCGACAGGGAAATGCCAATTTTGGCTGGTTACACGATTTCCTCCTAGACGGATGGTGGTATCGAAATACGGCATATTCCAAGTTGTGAGGATGGTTGTTTCGTTGCAGTGTGGAATGTTGGTGACCATATGACTTTTGTGAGAGGGTATAGGCCTAATCGGGATTTTTCTTCATTTAAATGCGGGTGCGGTATCTATTTTGAGCAACAATCTTGGGTATATACACGGAATTCAATATATGGACAGAGGATCACGTAACCAATACGGTCGCCACCGTTCAAACAAATTTAGGCTTACCAAGATGGCCGCCGGGTTACCATAATTTGCCTAATTTGACGATGAATCCAACATTTCAGACAAAATATCAGTATGAATGGAAGAACAATATCACAGTCCTCCATTCTATTTGTTGAATTTGACCTGAGCTTGCATTCTTTCGAAAATATTACAAGGTTCTCACACAATCTGTCGATACTGAGCCCACTTGAGCAAATCCAAACTTTTACCCACAAGGCTATAGCAGGCAGCCATATTGGTAAGCTTACTAGTGTACGTACGGTGGCGACAATTTACGCATAGGACGTTAGTGCAATATGCTCTGTGGATGTATATAAGAAGTCCGTGGGGATATACTACACTCGCTATATATAGTATGGTGAAGAGTCGGTTACTAATTTTAAACAGCGCCATCAAAATTATGATTGCGTCTACCTTTTATCAAGATTAAGTGTATAACTTTCATTTTGCTTGTGAGGACGCGTACATGAGGATTAGAAATGTACGGTGTTGTTTCGAATGCACAGGGCGTTGCTATTTAACTAACGCCAGAGTTTGGCAATACAGTAGGCTATGTTCTATGCATTGGTAAGTACTGATTTTTAGTTGCGGTGCCTGCCACGCAGGCAGCCGCAACTAATGCAGTCGACAGGAAAACACCAATTTTGGCTGGTCACACGATTTCCTTCTAGACGGGTGGTGGTATCGAAATACAGCATAGTCTAAGTTGTAGGGATGGTTGTTCCCTTGCAGTGTGGTAATGTTGGTGACCATATGACTTTTGTAAGAGGGTATAATCGGGATTTTTCTTCATTTAAATGCAAGTACGGTATCTATTTTTAGCAACAATCTTGGGTATATACTATACTCGCTATATATAGTATGGTGAAGAGTCGGTTACTAATTTTAGACAGCGCCATCGAACTTATGATTGCGTTAACCTGAACTTATCTAGATTAGTGTATAACTTTGATTTTGCTTGTCAGGACGTACGTACGTGAGGATTAAGAATGTACGGTGTTGTTTCAAATGCACATGGAGTTGCTATTTGACTAACGCCCAGTGGCGCCGGCACGGGGGGCATGGGGGGCACGTGCCCCCAAGCGATTTCAGATAAAAAAATGGAAAATTTTAAAATGATCCCAACAGGCGTTTAAGCTATAGATTTCTGTATGGGGTAGGGTGAGGTGTGTTTTCAACCGAGTGATGGATCTATTGTAACCATTTTCCATCACAAATGGTTCTCAAACTATCAGAATTATCGCAAATCCTTCGCAAACTTTCAAAATTTTCGCGCTCTCTGCGCGCTTCAAACCTTACCTCAATATTGTCTTAATTATCAATAATTTCCGGTAGCAACTCCCGTGGAAGCACAGCAACAAAAGCTGAAAGCTGTTAACGAATTCTCAGGTAAACTCGGACTGGCTTTGTGATTGGCAAATAGGTTTGTTGGGGAACTGAAAGTGTCTCGATGCAGAGCATGAACGCAGGTTTTGTCATGGTCATCTTATTTAATGAAAAATTTCGGCGCGCTTCGCGCGCATTCGTCATAGTTTCCACTCCAACTCATGACCATTTTTAAGGTTATAACACATGCAACTATTCTGATCACAACACTTTTCCGAAAAACAGAAGTACATCCCCAACATCTGTAGGGGCCTATGTGATCTTTCAGTCTAATTTGTGGCATGATGTGGAAGGTTGAAAGTGCGTATATTTGCCGTTATACATTTTTAAAAAATTCTTACCGACCTTCCGGCGCAGCCTCTGCCGGTATAGATGGTGATTGTTAATACACTTACGACGTATAAAAACATTCTGAAACGCGCCTTTTAGCCCTTTAATTTTTGCTTTACCTATCAGGGGGTCTAATATTACTTCCATGCACCTATATACCGTACTCTCTCTCATTCCCCACTGGTGGAAGATGTTCGTCTGGATTTTCGTTCAGACTTAGTAAAATACCATTGTTGTAACGTGCTTTGCATTATACTCTATAGCATCACTTGGATATAAGGTAATAATCAACATTTCAGTGCCCCATTTTACATAATTAATCCAGAGTTTCCAAAAGGCACTATACCGGTGTCTCTCAGTATTAGATACCCTTTTATAATGCACAATGAGACAAAGGAAAATTTTCGTAATAGTCCAAGAATGTTTAGGTGGACTCCACCCACGTGTTTTGTCGTAAAACTTTCCCCGAATAAAAGGCATTAAAGGCTTGCCAAAAGGGGGGTTTGGGGAGGTTTGTTGACAGTATACCCTTCTCTAAGATACACTCTCCTCTTTCACCTAACCAAAAACTAGAATTCACTAAATTTTGCCATTTTCCAGCCATGTATGATCAGTTCCAAAAATATCCTAAAGACAGCACCATTTTGCATCTAAGTAACCTTAAATTAACAAAAATTTCTCAAAGGGGAGGGGGACACCCCCTACCCTAAGACCCCTCCCCCAGAACGTTACCTTTATGTAGTGACAAAAAGGATTCCACACTGCTGTATACCATCGCAGGGACGCACACTCTCTTCTTTCTCCTAACCAAAAATAAGAATTCACTAAATAAGGATATTTTCCAGTCATGTATGATCACTTCCAAAAATTCTCCAAAGATAGCACCATTTTGCATCTAGGGCAACCGTAAATGAACAAAAATTTCTCAAAGGGGTGGGGGACACCCCTCCCCTTAGACCCCTCCCCCAGGACGGTACCTTAATGTAGTGACAAAAAGGACCCCATACTGCTGTGTACAATCGCAGGGGAGCACAAAAATGGTACAATTTAAGCAGACTTGGGGAAAACTGAGGTGGCATTATGACATCATGTGTTATGCCCCCCCCCAATCACCAAATTCTGGCGGCGCCACTGCTAACGCCAGAGTTTGGCAATATGTTCTATGCATTGGTAAGTATTGATTTTATACACATAGTCTGTTAACTGTTTTGGTTAGTGAAAACTATAATTGACATTGACGGTGACTAATTTTTCCAAAATATCATCCAACAAGTGTTGCATGATATTCCTGGAGTTATCAACTTCAGCGACGATCCATACTCATTTTTGGAGCAACACGAACCGACCATGATCTCTGGAGGCAGTATTCAAATGTTTGAGCGAAAACAACCTGAATATCAACAAGGATAAGTGTTATTTTAACAAACATAATCTGAAATACTACGGCTACGTATTTTGAACATCAAAGAATTCACCATCATAAAATTACATCTCTATGGCCAAAAGCCAATGGTGAAACTGAAAGATTCATGAAAACACTCGAAAAAAAAAAAAACATTTGCACTGCGATTATTGAAGGAAAACCCTGCAAACAAGAGCTATATTCCTTCCTAAGGAATTACAAGGCAACTCCCAATAGTACCACAAACAAATCGCCTGCAGAGCTTCTGTTTGGCCCTGCCATTAGGACCAAAGTACGGTTTCGACAGTCCCCAACTGCATGACCAGTCCCTGCAAGCGACAGATTCTAATGTAAAACAAAAAATGGAAGACAAATTCTGACAGTAAGATGCACGTAAAACCAGCTCAAATTAAAGTTGGTGACAGGGTATTACTTCGTGAAAAGAAACGCAATAATTCCCCCCCCCCCCCCTTCAACTGCAACCCTTACACTGTAGTTGAAGTAAAAGGGTCTATGACCTCTGCGAAAAAGGGGAGAACAAATTGTGAGAAGAAACTCGTCATTTTTCAAACCAGTAAATATTGGTACAGACGCTCCAATTGACGACGATGACGATTTCCCTACAACTCCCGACTCACAACAACCGCCAGTCACCGACCAAGTCCCACCGGACCTACCAACCCAGACACCTCATCCGCAATGTCGAGTATACCCGAGACGAAACAGAAGACCTCCGCAGTATTACAATCGTCATAATTCGAACTCTTACAATATATCATCACCCACTGTATATATATATATATATATATATATATATATATATATATATATATATATATATATATATATATATATATATATATATATATATATATATATATATATATAATTCGGCACTTAGGGGGAAAGTTGTTGTTGAAAAGTCGACCTTAAGGGGAAAGAAATTTTCGGGAAAAAAATTTTCGGGTGAATTATGAGTTTCGCCTTAACGTTTCCACACACTTTTTCTATAGGAATACGTAAACTTACAAGGGCGCCCTCTTAATTTACAAACTAGATGCCATTACTTCAAAGTTGTCAAATTTACGGACACCTAGCTGTTAACACGAACGGATGGCTGGCCATTGAAATAACGTTAATTATATGTTTAGACGTTAGGGCGAATTTATTTCTTATGTATTTTATTATCTTCTTTTCGCCCTATGTACAAGCAGATAACAATTTCCCTTAAGGTGGGAATTAGCGTTTTATATATATATATATATATATATTATATATATATATATATATATATATATATATATATATGTATATATATATGTATATAATATATATGTATATATATATATACATATATATATATATATATTTCTATTAATAACCTATTAGGGAGACAAAATGCAGTTATAATTGGTATATTAAGGAGACATTTTCACTATGGAGACAAATTCATGTCTCCCTAAATCTTTGCACCATTATTTAAACCCCTTCTCTACATTCTTTCTAAAAGATTTTTATTTCTATGGTAGCGTATTTGCGCCCTCTTTATTATGCTACTGTGTAAGCTGCATAAATACATCATAGGTGCTATTATTTACCATAGAAATACAGGTGTGTCATGTGTTGCATGTAATTTATATGTATTATAGAGAGACAAATAAGTATTGCGAAATACTTTATAATATATTGTTTATTTAATTAAACCTTGTGTGTAAAAGATACAGTTAAAACAAACATACCATAAGTTAAAGGCATTCATTAAGAATTATTGGTATTTTTGTATGAATATTTGTATGCTTAGATATGGAAATATATTAAATTTTATGAATATAACCGATTGTCTCCCTAAGGAAGGATTTTATCCCAATGTCTCCCAAATGTTTAATTTAGTGTTATATATATATATATATATATATATATGCATGTTACCATTACTCTTCAAAACTTTCATTTCGCATTACTTTCTTCAAGTACGGATTAACTAAATTCAGTTATATTATTTTCAAATTTTTTGCTTTCGCTGTATATACCCTCCTTCAAATAACTTAGAATCATCTTATCTGTACAAAATTCCTCTCCAAAAATTTTGATCGAAATCCCTTGGTTATTTTGTTAATGGCCTACAGTCAACCTGAAGGTCAACCCTTGAAGTATGATAAAACAAAATACCACATATGTTCATTGATGAATTATTGACTTGATCTTTGATCTGAAACGCGTTAAGCTACACCTGTTGTATATATCTCTAGTTTTAATTCCATTGCCACGAAAAAGTGACGAAAATATTAGAAAACTGAATGTGACTCTTCCTGATAGTTTATATGAACAACTTCGAAAATATAGTAGAACGCCCCTTTATTGACTAAACAGGACACATGTCTAGACTAGTTGCGGTGCTGTGTCGTTAACTGCGGTGGGGTATAGCTAGCTTGAGTTTTGAATATGACCATCTCCCAACTGTTCTTGTCAATTTTAGTTTTTTAGTTGGGGTGAATGCCACGCAGGCAGTCGCAACTAATGCAAACGACAGGGAAATACCACTTTTGGCTGCATGCCAAGATGATTACACAGAACTGACAGTCGTGAGATTTGGCAATGAATAGGGAAAGTTTGGCAACGAATTGGGAAGATATGTCCTTCACTGCTACTTAATACTTAAACACAACACCGCAACTAGTCTAGACGTGTCTTGTTAGCATTTCTGTCAATAGACTTCGTTGGAAGATATCGATTGCGTGTCCCTGGGTTTTAGTTAAAACTCCAAACTTCGCTGTTGTACAGATGATGTGCGTATAAAAATACGCGGGCATTACAGGAAATCGTCGCCTGACACGCTATTCCACCGTTTGTCGGCACTACCCATTACCACTTACGATTGCTCTCCACATCTTTCTGTCACTTGTAAGTTCTGTCACTTGTAAGTTCTGCCAAAAGAGTCCGAGCCAAGATGTAGATCATCCGAGCCAAGATGTAAATCCGATCTAATGTTTTTGAGGTGGTTGTTGACTCTACTGCACCAAGTTGTTATCGGTCACCCTCTAGTCTTCTGGTAGGGCGTAGCGAAGTTCTTGTAGAGCTTGTCTGGCTGGTGTTTCGGCTGGCAGTCTCATGAGATGATCGACATTTCATTCTTCTCATGGTGATGTTCTCGCTCCATAGTTTGGCTCCTGTGCGTTCGTACAAGACATCGTTACTCTAGGTGTATGGCCATGATTTTTAGTAACGGTGCCTGCCACGCAGTCAGCCGCAACTAATGCAGTCGACAGGGAAATACCAATTTTGGCTGGTCACACGATTTCCTCAGCTTCTAGACGGATGGTGGTATCGAGATACGGCATAGTCCAAGTTGTAAGGATGGTTGTTCCGTTGCAGTGTGGTAATGTTGGTGACCATATGACTTTTGTAAGAGGGTATAATCAGGATTTTTCTTCATTTAAATGCGAGTACAGTATCTATTTTGAGCAACAATCTTGGGTATACTACACTCGCTGTATACAGTATGGTGAAGAGTCGGTTACTAATTTTAAACAGCGTCATCGATCTTACGATTACGTTAACCTGAGCTTTTCTAAATTGTATAACTTTCATTTTGCTCGTGAGGACGTACGTACGTGAGGATTAGGAATGTACGGTGTTGTTTCAAATGAACATGGAGTTGCTATTTGACCAACGCCAGAGTTTGGCAATATGTTCTATGCATTGGTGAGTATTGATTTTTTATACACGTAGAAGTCTGTTCATTTTACTTGGGTAGTGAAAACTATAATTGACATTGACGGTGACTAATTTTTCCAAAATATCATCCAACAAGTGTTGCATGATATTCCTGGAGTTATCAATTTCAGCGACGATCCATACTCATTTTTGGAGCAACACAAACCGACCATGATCTGTGGAGGCAGTATTCAAATGTTTGAGAGAAAACAACCTGAATATCAACAAGGATAAGTGTTATTTTAACAAACATAATCTGAAATACTACACTCTAAATGCAAAAGAGTGAAATTCACTCGAACAAAGATTGTAGTTTGGGACCACTCCTTGTAAGAGTGAATTTCACACAGGGTGGAGTGAAAATTCACTCCAGTGAGAGGTATTTCATTTCATGCGAGTGAAGTATCGCTCTGTTTGGAGTGAATTTTCACCCTACCCCAGGTGAAATTCACTCTTACTAGGAGTGGTCCTAAACGACAGCCTTTGTTCGAGTGAATGTCACTCTTTTGCATTAAGAGTGTACGTCTACGTGTTTTCACATCAAGGAATTCACCATCATAAAATTACACCTCTATGGCCAAAAGCCAAAGGTGAAACTGAAAGATTCATGAAAACCCTGGAAAAAGCCATTCGCACTGCAATTATTGAAGGAAAGCCCTGGAAACAAGAGCTATATTCCTTAGGCTAAGGAATTACAGGGCAACTCCCAATTTTACCACAAACAAATCGCCTGCAGAGCTTCTGTTTGGCCGTGCCATTAGGACCAAAGTAAAGTTTGATCGACAGTCCCCAACTGCATGAGCAGTTACTGCAAGCAGGCGCGGCGCCACAGGCGGGGGGGGGGGGCAGGGCAGGCATTGCCCCCCATGGTTTTTCAACCCCAAAAATAAAATCGTCTAAACAGGTTTTAAGACACATAGTTTTGTAGGGGGTGGGGTGAGGTGTTACAGTAAGTCACCCATCTATCACAATATTAGTTAAATTGTTCGTTACAAAATACCTACTTGCAATCCCCGCACGGATAACGTTTTCTGTTTTCTCCATTGTTTACGTGAATGCAGATTAAGTATCACATAAAGTAACACTAAGGCCATTATACATAACGCGCAAACGAAAAGGGCATAGGAACCGAGAGTTAAAGCTAAAACAATACAGTAGTATACCCTAAAGCCAAGTTATTGTGAGACCTTACACATATGGTGTCACAGAGCAAAAAGTTTTCCCTCTCTTGGAGAAAAGGTGCGTATCATTGCAAGTTACACCAAAAATACAGACAGCTAATTTATGCATCAGGGGATACACCTGATCCATGAATCTATGTCTAACCAAAACCCCAACTCTACCCGTAACTCGGAATATATTTTCGTTCGGGGGAATCTTCGGTTTTCAGTGAACCTTCGACCAAGTGAACCTTTCGTCTATGGCAGTGGTTCTCAAACGCGGCCCCGAGCCCTGTCGGTGCCGACGGCCCCTGAATTGATTTTAGGTTTTCAGAAAAAATCATATTCGACTAGAACAAAACCGTAGGAAAAGTAGGAAATTAAATCATGTTATGTAAAGTGTCCACTTAACTCCTTCCAAGTTTGCTCCCTTGAGGGGGAGGGGGACTAGGTTGCCTGCGTAACAGGTTGTACGTTATATTCCTTGTTCAGCCATATCTAGCCAACACTATTTTCGTGTGTCTTGCTGTTGACAATCATGTTATGTACACGGTGCATGTATTTATGTAGTGGTGCATTGCGGGGTGGTTGTATTTGTAGTGAGAAAATTTGTAGCAAAGTCGAAAATAAAAATAAAAATTTCTTCAATTATATTTCGGTACTAATAGGCCTAATGGTTTGCGACTCTCTCTTTCCATAGCTCTGTAAGATCATGAACTATATATAACAATTCAATCAGAGCTTTTTTCAATTTTTGGGAATGCGGCCCACGAACTCAGCAGCCGCACTTTTCTATTTGACCGTGGTTTAGAATAACTGATCAAGAACTTCCTCACATACTGGTCACTAACGAAGGATAAGTACAGAACTGTGGTGACTTCACCCGTTTCAGAGAGCGGTTTTCGTCAGCAACCTACTTAGTTTTGAATGCCAGATGTTTCTCCTATACCGCAAACCAACACATAATCAACATCAAAATGACCATACTGAGGACTCACGCATGCTAGACGCAGAATTGTAGATGGGTGGCGCCATGTGGGGGGAGGTACAAGGGGCTATGGTCGGGGAAACTATTTTCATTGGGGAGCCTTAGGCCTAATGGGTACGAAAGTAGGCAATCTTCCAACGACGACCAGCCGCAGCAACAAACTTCTTTTTTGCCATGAGTAGGGCATATTGTCCATTAAAGACCACTTCTTTTCATTCTTACTTCAATAGTAACCCCAAATTTTTCGGCGCGCTTGGCGCGTCGAAAGTTCGCGTTTGCCATCCTTTCGGCAACTCGGAATCTCCGTCGGGGAGCTTGGCCGCACCTGGCACTCCCCGTCTTCTTGATTGAAGGGGCAAATTTGTGGTGAAAAAGTGCGATTTCCTACCATCGAGAGCGCCTGGAAAGCAAAATTTTCTGACTTTAGCCCCAACCATGGTGGGGCTGAGGTCAGGTTGTTTGCAAAAGTGCAAACTGCCCTCTTAAGGAATCGCTTCCTATGAAAACTTCCTACTTCTGCCTCTGTTTGCGGTAGATACAGCTGTTTTCGGGACCTCTTAAGTGTGGATCTCGCTGTTTCCAATTATTGTCCTCTCTCTAAGCCTAAGATCCCCCCTGCGGCCCACGACCTCTTTCCAGCCTCTCCATTTGGCCCTGGCCCTCAAAACGTTTGAGAACCACTGGTCTATGGGTATTCCCCCTGTCCGGAACATGTAATGTTTGGCAATCTCAAACATTTACTGTCTCTCCATTCCCAGCATGTGACCATTTAAAATTTAGAACGTGAATATATATATTGGGGGTACCATGAGTCAATCACTTAAAGACAGATTTACATCACCCCAAGTATGACTTTTACATAGGGGTAAGCAAAAGTCTCAATTGGTGACTACTCTTTGTTTGACATCACAGTTACAAAATTCAAAAGAAGCAGAGCAGCTCATATTGCACAGCACACACAGAGAATATTTTGATTACACAAGGGCTCTTTTATGCTCACCAGGATGTGGCCTTGAGCAGTGAACTATGTTTGTGTTCACACAAGGAGAAGCAGTAAAGACAATTACGGGCGGGGCTTACCACCAAGTAAAAGTCATACTTGGGGTGATGCAAATCCCTCTTTAACGAACATTTTTACAATAAAAATATAAAAAACATTTAATAAAATGAATTAAACTTTGAAGTAATATTATATGTTTCCTTATTGCATACGCGTAGGAAGCGGAGGGCTGGAGGCTAAAGCCCCAGTCAAAAATCTGGGGGCAGAAGCATACTTCTGCCCCCAGTATCCAAGGTCAAAAACCCCTTATTTGTCTCTTCAGTAAAAACTGTAAAAAAATTGCAGTAATTTTCCTTAAAATTTGCCCAAAATGTTGCACCAAATTGCATCTGAGGACCCTCAAATACCCAAAAATTTTCCAAAGGGGAGGGGGACACCCCTCCCCAGGACAGCGATCCGAAACAAGGTTCAGCTCCTAGTCTCGAAAAGTTACCTACGCGTATGCCTTATTGTGCTTTATTTTGGTGTTGTCTCGACTGAGTAATCCATGGAAAACGAATTTTAAATAGTAGGTGCATGGCCGTACACAGCACAACCTTTACTGTATGAAGAAATCTTGAGTCAATCAGAAAAAGAGCAAAGAAAAACAGGGCGATGCCACATGGGGCAGGGGGCAACCGCCTCCTATCATTTGCAAGAAGAGGGAAAAGAGAGAAGGAAAAGAACAGGAAAAAAGAAAAGGAGAAAAAGAAAGAGAAGAAGGGGAAGCGAAGGAGGAAGAAGAAAGGAGGAGGGTGGGGTATATAGGCATATATTTGATCCATATAGTTAGTCCAGAGCTTCCAGGAGGCCCTATTCCGGTGTCTGCCAGCCTTTAGATACCTTGTAAAATGCATATATGAAGCAACGAAAATATTCGTAATAGTTCGTGTTTCTGTCGACTCAACGCCCGTATTTTTGAGTGAAAACATACCCATACATAAGGGGGGGGGGGCTGGCTTCAGGAGGTTTGTTGACTACATACCCTTCTCTTAGACAACAAAAATTAAAATTCAATAAAATTATTAACATTTTACAGCCATATATGATAGCTCAAAAAATACCAAGGACATCACCATTTTGCATCCAAGCAATCTTAAATTGATAAAAATTTCTCAAAGGGGAGGGGACACCCCTCCCCTTACACCACCTTCCCAGAAAAGCATCTTTCCCCAAAGCAAAAACTAAAATTCAAAAAGTTATGAACACTTTCTTACATATATGATCAGGTTAAAAAATATGCCAAAGATATCACCATTTTGCATCTAAGCAATCTTAAATTAATAAAAAATTTCTCAAAGGGGAGGGACACCCCTCCCCAGAAAAGCATCTTTCAGAAAACAAAAATTAAAATTACTAAATTATAAACTTTCCAGCCATATATGATCAGTTCAAAATATGTACCAAAGACATCATTTTGCATCTGAGCAACCTTAAATTAACAAAAAATTCACCCTCCCCCAGGACGGTGATCATTCATCTCACGTAGCCCCCCCCCTATCGAAATACCCTAGCGCCGCCCCTGCCTGCAAGCGACAGATGCTAATGCAAAAAAAAATGGAAGTCAAATTCTGACAGTAAGATGTACGCAAAACCAACTCAAATAAAAGTTGGTGACAGGGTATTACTTCGTGAAAAGAAATGCAATAAGTTTTCCTCCCCCATCAATTGCAACCCTTACACTGTAGTTACACTGTTGTTGAGTGAAGTAAAAGTGTCTATGACCTCTGCAAAAAGAGGAGAACAAATTGTGAGAAGAAACTCGTCATTTTTCAAACCAGTAAATATTGGTACAGACGCCCCAATTGACGACGATGACGATGACGATTCCCCACGACTCCCGACTCACAACTTGACAATTACCGCCAGTCACCGACCAAGTCCCACCGGACCTACCAACCCAGACACCTCGTCTGCAATGTCGAGTATACCCGAGACGAAACAGAAGACCTCAACGGTATTACAACCGTCATAATTCGAACTCTTACAATATCATCACCCACTGTATATATGCATCTTACCAGGCTCTTCGATACGTTCATTTCGCATTACTTTCTTCAGGTATGAATTAACTAAATTCAGTTGTGTTATCTTCAATCATTTTGCTTTCGCGGTATACCCTGGTTCAAATAACTTAGAATCATCTTATCTGTACAAAATTCCTCTCCAAAAAATTTGATCGAAATCCCTTGGTTATTTTGTTAATGGCCTACAGTCAACCTTAAGGTCAACCCCTTGAAGTATGATAAAACAAAATACCACATAGGTTCATTGATGAATTATTGACTTGATCTTTGATCTGAAACGCGTTAAGCTACACCTGTTGTATATATCACTAGTTTCAATTCCATTGCCACGAAAAAGTGACGAAAGTATTCGAAAACTGAATGTGACTTTTCCTGATAGTTCATGAACTTTGAAAATATACTAATAGTAGAAAACCCCCTTTATTGACTTAAAAAACCAAAATTGACAAGAGCAGTTGGAAGATAGTAATATTCAAAACTCAAGCTATACTACCACAGTTAACAACAGAGCACCGCAACAAGCTAGTCCAGACATGTGTCTTGTTAGCATTCCTGTCAACAGACTTCGTTGGAAGATATCGATTGAGTGTTCCTGGGTTTCAGTTGAACTCCAAACTTCGCTGTTGTACAGGAAAATTATGGAGATATAAGCATCGAATAGCCTGATCCTAGTCTTCAATTCAATCTTCTTGCTAGTTAGGATTGAGCGATATTGTGTGTAGGACAGTAGCCGTAGCCAGGATTGTGTCTCCAGATGCAAAATGGTGCAATGTTTATGCCTCAAATGTAATTAAAGTTTATAGTGATCATGTGTTTTCTGTAATAATTTTTTTCAAGGTTGGGTCTTGGGGGGGGGGGTTCAACCCCCAAAACCATCCCCGGGGCTACGCCACTTGTGTAGGAGGCCATTACCAATTGTTTCCTCCGCTTTATATCTTGATCTGTGTCAATGAGGCTGCCGAAGTATACTTAGCCTACATTTTTTCCAATCTTCACTGGGTGTTCCTCTTTTGATAACGTATTCCTCAGTTTTTGAGTCGTTGATTAGTAGTCCTCTGATCTTCAGTTTCGAAGGGACCTGTTACTTAATGTGATGGGTTTGACACTTAGCAGTTGTGGCCCAAACTATGTCATCAGCGTACCTTTGGTCGATCAAAATGGGCTGTTGGTCCGCAGACGGAGGTCTTGAGTAGTAAATGTTCAATCATGATTGGCTGACCGATACCTTTGTAAGTTCCTTGCTTTGCGTAACGTTATGGTCCCCGGCGATGTCTCCCTTTGGTGCCTTCGCTAACACGAAATGCTATTGTTAAAATAGCTTGGCTTGCGTACCCGTTGTGTACTCGCAGAATACGACGAGGGTAAAAAATTTCTTTTGATTTCCACTTTTAAAACATATCACATTAACATCTTATTGTTGTGAGCATAAAACAAAACATTTCATACCGAGAGATTCTGTGCTTTTATCTGGAATACTTGACGCATGCATGGGCGGCGATCGGGGGCATATACCCATGGGCGTGGATCCATCTCCAAAGATGGGGGGGGGGGACTTTTCACCATTTGCGAATCGCCGTCTTGGGGAGGGGTCTAAGGAAGGGGTGTCTCCGTCCCCCTTGGAAAAGTTGCTCACGAAAGGTGGGCTGGATGCAAAATCGTGCTACATTTGGTGCTAAATTTAAATTGAATATATCACCAAGAATTTTTACTTTTTTTGGAAACATATCAATTCCTTGCGCAATTGTTTATGCAGCACGAAAGCCACTCTGAAATTCAAACATTTCACGCCTATTGCTACATTGCAGGACTCACTTTTTATCTCACGATTACAACCTCTAAACATAGTCCGATCAAGTTAGTTCAAACGTCCTTAGAAATGTTACGGTGTTATCTTTCTAACAAACAAACTTTTAATACGATTTAATACGGTTTTTTATCTTCCTTGTTTTTGTGAATTTTTACTTAGTTCTTGGACTGAGTAAATCAAGACCACACTGTGTAAAGTAAGTGAACAGTAAACCATTACCCAGGGGATATATACATGAATTTGCAGATGGGGTGAACTATTTTTGGACCAACTACAGTTCTTGGAGACCGACTCCCATTGGCATAGTTGTATGATCCAAATTTCTTAGAAAATTACAATTTACAGGACAGTAGTAATAATCATAGGCGTACAGGACTCTTCCAATCTGGGGATAGAAAATCTTTTGCCCGAATCTCAAAAAATTGCCCAAAATTCGTTGCAGTTCAGGTGCATAAAATAGACCACTAAGCCATTACATCCGCGCGAAGTGCACATTTTTGGGGCTTTCGATCAAAATTCGGAAACTCAGTAGAAAATTCGGGCAATCCTTTCAGTTCAAATGTTTTTCATGTCTGGTTTACTGTTACAAAGGCATACTTAACTGGATTCCACTAAAACTGCTACATGCGCGCGAAAATTTTTGCACATTTTGGGGCCATTCGATCAAAAAATCGTGGACTCAATAGAAAATTGGGGGAATATTTTCACGTCAAATGTTGTTCACGTCTGGTCTATTGTTAATGTTACAAAAGCATGTTCAACTGCAGGGGCGGATTTAGGGGGGCCCAGGGGGCCCGGGTCCCCCCTTCCAAAAATTTTTGAAGTTTTTTCAACTTCATAAAACAAATGACTATACCCTATTCCAATTAAATATGCCTTTGTGATGTGTCAGAGTGAAATTCAGATTTGTTCATTATTTAAATTTCTACCACAGAAAATAAGTCTTATGTTAATAATTCTGTTACTGACCTCCGGCTGATAACATTTTGGCTTATATTGGTCACAGTAACTATTTCCGGGTATTGCAAGGGGTTACCCATGAGCGCTGTATTGGATTGCTAACTTCAGTCTATTACCGGCCCGGTCCGCAGCATTGGGAACACTGCTTCTACTTCCAAAGGAATTTCAGAATTCTTTAATATTTAGAGGAATACTTTCAACAACCTCAGGCTCTTAACTATAACTTGCTACAACATTAGCGTCTTCTTTCAGCTTTGTAATTTACTTTAATGAAATGTACTTCGAATTTAGGGTAATATAAGGAAAAACAAGACTTCAATTCGGAAAACTGCCATCCTAATATGTGGACAAAAAGGCTACTCTCCTCTTTCATCCAACCAAAATTTAAATTTCACTAAATTATGAGCATTTTCCAGCCATATATGATCAGTTTCAAAAATATACTAAAGACATCACCATTTTGCATCTGAGCAATCTTAAATTAACAAAAATTTTCTTAAAGGGGAGGGGACACCCCTCCCCAGAGAAGCATGTTTCACCCAACTAAAAATTTAAATTTCACTAAATTATGAGCATTTTCCAGCCATATATGATCAGTTTCAAAAATATACTAAAGACATCACCATTTTGCATCTGAGCAATCTTAAATTAACAAAATGTTCTTAAAGGGGAGGGGACACCCCTCCCCTTAGACCCCTCCCCAGAGAAGCATGTTTCACCCAACCAAAAATTTAAATTTCACTAAATTATGAGCACTTTCAAGCCATGTATGATCAGTTTCAAAAATATACTAAAGACATCACCATTTTGCATCTGAGCAATCTTAAATTAACAAAAATTTCCAAAAGGGGAGGGGGTGCCCCCTCCCCTTAGACCCTCCCCCAGGACGGCGATCACTCATCACATACTTTACCCCCCTATCAAAATACCCTGCCATCACCCCTGGTGCACCGCCTCCCCCTTAGATCCCTCCCCCAGATCGGACTTTTATACAAATCACTATGACCTGGCCCCCCCCTTCTGCCAAATCCTGGATCCGCCACTGAACTGGATTCGAGACCGACTTTTTGGCGCGCAGAGACCGACCTTTGATATTCACTGGGGGCCACCCCCTCCGTATTTACGCCCCTGTCATTAGCATGTTTACTCATATCTAATAAAATCTGGATATAGAAATGATTAGGACTGTGCATGTCAGAGCTTTTTTCGAAAGTCTGATAGAGGTGATACTGGTAGCCATCTTTTCACTATTTCACTGTGGTACACCTTGTCCTTGCATAGTAGTCGACTCCTAACGAACCTTTCCAATATTTTCTTCAACTAGCATAAATTAGTTTTAGGAGCTTTAGTAAATAGTGCCATGGAGTTTTGTGGCACAGAACCGACGACAAACTACAGGGGCACCACGGCCGTTTTGACGTCGGCGTTAACTATTTTTAAGTGACTTAACGATTTTGTCTCTTATTTCGAGCAATGAGTAAAGATCACAAACGTGGAAATGAGGTGGGGCCACCTCCCCTGTGAAAAAAATGGAAATTGGAAGGTGTCTAGATGGCAAATGGTGCAATATTTGGGCACAATTTTGCTTTAAAATGTAGTGTCAATTTGAAATCTACTGTTATATTATATTCTTCACAGTTTTAGTTTTCATCATTTTGAAAAAGTGAGGGGGACTTTTTGGAGATGTCCCCCCTTTCAAAAAAGTGAGGGGGACGCGTCCCCCGTCCCCCAATGATCCACGCGCATGCATGTACCCCCAATATTTGAGAAATCGCCCATTCAGTGACTTTGATTTTTCACACAGTAAATTATTGGAAAATCTGGTCTTCATGCCCCCCCCCCCATCCCATATTGAGAACAAATCGCCGCTCTTGACTTGACGCGCACCTCTGCGTTCGGAAAACAAATGCGCTAAAACGTTAAGTTTCCGTGGGGAGTCAAAGCGCCATTTTAAGTTTGGAATCTACCACTACCACCATCATCATATCAGTACGTCGCAGAAACCCACAGAACATAAAAGCAACTAATAATCATAAGCATAAACGCCCTCGAATTTCAAGATAAGGAATGCATCCTTCAAATTTCCAGATTTCCCGAAATTTCCCGGAATTATCCTCCTTCCCGAAAATTTCCCGAAAGAGTAGCCATATTTCCGAATTACGGGTAATTTCGAGAAGACTGAAAACACTGGTGCGTGTGCCAGCGATGAGAGAAGTTGCCCTCCCGGCGGACGTGTATTACTCCTGCACCTATATTGGCTGCACTCGTAATACCTATGTACGCCAGAGAGGAGAACATATTCGACACCTGCTATGAAGGTCATGAGATAAGCTATGAAGGTCGTGAGATAAGTTACCTTCATAGCAGGTGTCGAATATGTACTCCGCTTTTGAAGTACATATTACGAGGGTTGCCAACGAAGGTGCAGGAGTAATGCACATCCGCCGAGCTGGCAATGAGACACAGTGTTTCCACTCTTCCCAAAATTATCCGAAATTCGGGACAATCTGGGTGCTCTTGGAGAAATTTTCGGGAAAGGGGACAGTTTCGGGAAATTTCGGGAAATCCGGAAATGGCGTATGGCGTATGGAAATAACGTATGGCAAATAACGCCTCTTAGCCGGGGTCCTACTAATTTTAGCCCGGCTCGCCCGGCTCGCCCGGCGCTACCTAAACTCAGCCCGACTATACATGAGTGTACGTTACAGAAGCATCGTAAATGTACGTAATGATGCACGATGAACTTGAAAGAACTTGGTGGCCGAAAAGTACCTTTCAGTCAATGTTGTATTTTGAAGGCAAAAGTATGATTTTATTTATATTTTTTGAACAAAAGTAATTATAGAATGGGTCAATGCGGAGTCTGCATTAGGGATGTACCGGATCTGGAATTTTAAGATCCAGCCGGACCGGATTTTACCGGACAGTACGAACTATCCGGCCGGACCGGATTTTTTCATTAGGAATCTTGTAACTGAAATCAGGGTCCAAGTAAAATAGAAGTAGGCCTACCAATGGTGCATAATGGCAAAGGGGTCGGGCTTAGAGATCACCCATTAGGCTTTACTTTATAAGAAATTGCGATATATGTATTAAGAGTAAATTTTAATGATCAATACACATACCTCCTTACAAATACTGGAATGGTACAAGACCTCTCCTTTATGGCTTCATGTGTTGGAGGGGGTGGGGGCACACATACGATGGTGGGCTGCAATAATTTTACAGGGTATTACTAGTCTATAGCCTATAGCTATACCCTTTGGCTAATTGAACTAAACATTTTGGGTGAAATTTTCTTTAACTTATATTGTGAGACCGAGTCGTTGGTTATAAAGGAATTGTAATTGGCAGTTCACAAAACAGGAAATGGGCCAGACATTAACAACAGCATGCCCTGCTAAGGCCGCTATTGTTTAAGTTACTCCTATTCACAACTCTAATGTCAATCCTTTTGTGTAACCAAGACCAGCTGTCATACAGCATGAGTGATATTGTCCATACTGTATGTCCTACCTTGAACTAAGTTACGGTATTTGAGTGTCAAGTGTTGGCTATCATTTAGTAACTGCATGGTTGTCATTAAATGTGTAGCTTAATGTGGCCTCTTTGGAGTCACAATAGTTCAGACTTTCATGACACTTACTTTGGAAAATGGCTTCTTTCATTTGGAAATATTTTTTGTCAAGGTTCAGGCTGATGAAGTTACTGAGTGTTTATTATGTAAAAAGGGGATAAGAAGAGGACCAGCAGGAATTCAAGCCAAGAATTTCAGTACCACTCCGTTAAATACATATACCGTTAAATACATATACATATCTTCTGTACCAAAGCTATTTTCATCATGCATGATATTACTTAAATGTACTAGTAGAGCCTTTTACTAATGATTCACAAAAATCCGGTTTCGGCCGGATTTTTAAAAATGTCCGGCCGGAACCGGAACCGGATAATTTTTCATTATCCGGCCGGACCGGATATCCGGTACACCCCTAGTCTGCATTGACAGTATTAATTTTTATCAATCATAAATTTCAAAGGTCATGTTCAGTGTTTTGGCAAAGTTGACGAAAAGTTGGACGGGCGGAATCCTGTGTGTGAAAATGAAACACGTTCGTGGTCATAGTTAATTTCATTAGCTCTGACAACATGAGCGTCCGAGGCTGGGACAACTTTCCCCCTGGAAAATCAAAAACTTGAAAAAAACTTGAAGAAAAAAAATGACTAAACCTTCAAGACAACTTCTGTCAAAATTCGAAAATCTCGCACGATTTTGCATCTAGGCTCCTTGAAAAAGACCAAAACTTTTTAAAGGGGAGGGACACCGGCCGCCTCCCCCAGCAACGACAATCCTACTTTGATGTGACCACCCCCACAGGCCTGCTGATCTGATCCCCTGTTTTTTGCCCCTCCCCCCATGTCTGCCAACATAGCCTAACTTAACATATGCAGTAATCAGCTTTTTTTTGGGGGGGGTGGGGCAAATTTGCTTTATATTACTATACGTCTGATTTACGTACCAATTTGCTGTTAATACGTTTGCTAAACAATTGAACTTACTACAGCGGTTGATTTGTACGTACATGGATAGCCGGGCTAAGTTTAGGTAGCGCCGGGCTAGCCGGGTGAGCCGGGCTGTAATTAGTAGGACCGGGGTGAAATCCTGAATGAGCAATTAAAGTAGCATAAAACACTTAAAGTGTACCTAAAGTCTGAAAATTCAAAAATATATATTACAGAGCATGAAAACTGAATTCCAATGGTTCAATTCCCATCTTCACAGGACTTTCTTAAGCTGAGATATAAAATGTTGAAGTTTATTCACTCGATTTAAAAAGGTAGATTGCGCAATAATTTGTGATGTCATTGTTGTACTACTCAAATTACAATCTTTGTATTTCTTTGTTTTTCTGAAAGCCACCGCACCTTGTGCCAAAATGTGATCGCGTTCTTACTGCTTTAGGGTGACTTGGCTATATAAGCCCTCTCTGTACAGCATGTCATGCAAGAAATCAGGAAGCGGTCAAGGTCATATAAACATTTTTAATTTTAAAAGAAAAGAAAGCATTTAATGTGAGTTGTACAACAAGAATGTCAAAAATTATTGCGCAATGAACTGTTTGGATTTAAGTGAATAAATTTTAACATTTAATATCTCAGCAATGGAATAAGCTATGAAAATGGGAGTTGGACCATTGAGATTAATTTTGTAACCTCTAAAATATATATTTTTGAATTTTTAGACTTTAGGTCCACTTTAACAGGGTGAAATCCTGGATGAGCCATTCAAGTAGCATAAAACAAGCGTTATTGAATATATCAGGAAATACCGAGCCGATTTCAGGAAATTTTAGATTCCATTTCAGGAAAAATGAATGTTGAGTGTGGAAATAATGATGAGACAAGCAACATTACTGTCCTCATATATGTTGTCAGTGTTGAAAACATTTTGGAGTTTGGTTGGTGAAAATTGTATAATGCCTAAAAAAAAACGTTTAAAGAGCTATGAAACTATAAGGAAGTATGGACGGGATAGAGCAAGAAAGAGTAGGAAGAACCGGCAGTTGAAACGTGCAAATCGTGAGGGTCAAAAAACCGACAACGTAATACAAACAGAGGAAAAAGTTGTAGGCCTAGATGAACATGACAGTAATGAAGACGATGAGAATGGAAGTGGTGGGCATGACGGTATTAATGCATGCAGATGTTGTTTGGTTCTGAAATTTCAACAGGTAGCCTAGGCCTAGGCTACATTTTTTTGTTGTTGATAATTGGCTATAGGGCCTAACCCACGGACTTCTTATATACATGGACAGAGCATATTGTACTAACGTCCTATGCGTAAATTGTCTCCACCGTACGTAAACGAATAGGCTTACCAATATGGCTGCCTGCTATAGTCTTGTGTGTAAAAGTTTGGACTTGCTCAACTGGCTCAGTATCGACAAATTCTGTGAAAAACTTGTAATATTTTCGAAAGAATGCAAGCTCAGGTCAAATTCATCAAATAGAATGGAGGACTGTGATATTGTTCTTCCATTCATACTGATATTTTGTCTAAAGTGTTGCAGATTCATCGTCAAATTGGGCAAATGGTAGTAGCAGGGCTGAAATTTAGCACTCGTCCGATCGTCCGTGACGGGTAAAACTTGCTTCGGACAGCCACTTTCTCTCTTTGAACTTGTCCGATGGACGAGTAGATTTTATTTGTAACTGAATAGTTCCCACATCAGCAGGAAAGTATGTCATAAAAATCCCCTTAAGAAGTGGCATTGAGACAATGGTATTGACTACCATTCATCATTGTACCATGCCAATAAATATGGAAAAATGCAGAATTTAAAGTAAATCTTTGTTTTCTATGGCAGAGACAGGAAATAGAATTGTTCATCTCTCGTTCGTCACTTTCATTCGGACAACTAAAAACTATTTCGGACAACCTAAATTTAGCTTCAGGTTGTCCAATGGGCAACCTGAAAATTTCCTTAAAAATCAGGCCTGAGTAGCCCGGCGGCCATCTTGGTTAGCCAAAATTTGTTCGAACGGTGGCGACCGTATTGTTCGAACAAATTTAGGCTTACCAAGATGGCCGCCGGGTTGCCATCATTTTCCCAATTTGATGATGAATCTGCAACATTTCAGACAAAATATCAGTATGAATGGAAAAACAATATCACAGTCCTTCATTCTATTTGATGAATTTGACCTGAGCTTGCATTCTTTCAAAAATATTACAAGTTTTTCACGCAATTTGTCGATACTGAGCCACTTGAGCAAGTCCAAACTTTTACACACAAGAATATAGCAGGCAGCCATATTGGTAAGCCTATTCATGTACGTACACGGTGGCGACAATTTACGCATAGGACGTTAGTGCAATATGCTCTGTCCATGTATATAAGAAGTCCGTGGGCCTAACACACCGCGGTTAACGTCATGGCACTGCAACTAAAGGTAGTGTAGTCGTGTGACTTGTTCTATTTAAAGTGGCTTGGCACATTTGCCAAGGCTCAACATTAATAGGCCTAGCTGCTAGGCCTAGTGAATGGGGTTGGGGTTGGGGGGGGGGGGTCATTCCGCCACAGAGCCTAGGCCTAGGAACTTTCCGCCATAGAAATGTGTTCCTTCCACCATAGAAAAGGTGCCTTTCCGCCATTGCAGTAAAGTACTAATGCTATGGTGGAATGGACACATTACTCATCGCATATAATTCAATCGATTCAGCCTCCGTTGGTACATTTGGAAACGATGAAGCTTTATTCCCCACTGCAGTGCAATTTAATCCTTTAGGCAAATTTATGTTCTAAAGGCCTATGACTATTTCTCACATATTACGCCTGCTTTTCTTTCCATTCAATCTATATCCAACGAACCATGTCTCTTGCACGTCCTCTACATAACTCACCGGAGCCCACTGGCAGTAACTGCCGATGGGGTCGTAAAAGCTGGGGCAGACAGCTGTTTTTGGCTTATGTAGAGCCCCCGTCTTTTCCAATTACGTTTTTGAATCCATTGACTGTCGTAGCAGTTACAGCTTCCTGTGGCAAATTATTCCATTCCGTAATAATTCTCTGACTAAAAAAATACTTCCTAATATCCAGTCGACAATAGTGTTTCTGAAATTTTAGCTGATGTCCTCTGGTTCTACTACTTTCTGACAGATTGAAAAAGATTGACTGATCTACATTTTCTAGTCCCTTAACTATTTTAAAAACTTCAATCAAATCTGCTCTAAGTCGACGCATTTCTAGTGAAACTAACCAGTTCGCTCAAGCCTTTGATCATAACTGAGAGTAGATAGTTCTGGGATCATTTTTGTAGCACGACGTTGCACTTTCTCAATACAGGGGTCGAAATTCCCGCTGTTCCGCTGTTCCGAGAACAGTGCTTTTAGTGCCGGAACAGTAACTTTCCAAAAACAACTGTTCCGTGGAACAGTATTTTTCAAGTTCCAGAAAAAACACATTGCAACTACACGCATGTATCCTTATCTGTGATGAAGTAATCATGCTGTGAATATCAAAATCCCCTGTAAATTTGCACATCTAGCGATCATTCACCATCATCGGTTTTCGATTCATTCAAATCTAACGATGAACGAGACCAAGAATCAAATTCATAGACATTAATCGCACGTATGATATGGGGCGAAATATACACAAACAACGGTACTATAGGCCATGTGTGTACATGGTATGGCATGTGTACAGGTTCGTAATTGCCAATACTATAAGGTTAATACGCACCCGCTTTGTACAGAAGTTGATGTACGTCGCAAGACCATTGGGCATGGTATGGAAAATTACATTTTTCGATATTTGTTTTTACCTCTTAATTATTACCCGTTGTTACATCGTAGTTTGTAGTAATTTTCAGCAGGTGCTTTTATGTAAAGCATTCATGTTAATTTGTGTGAAATTAAAATGTGCCTTGCACTTTATGATTTATGAAATAACGATGCCTGAAACGTAACAAAAGTTTGTCAAAATAATTCGATTGCCTTGTATATACGTACACTCCTAGTAGCTCACTTGATTTGCACCTAGCGCATGCACTGAACAAATATTTACGTATGGATATATGCAGTTCGTGCATTCATTACGTACTGCTATATGAAATACTCAAAACAAACACGTGTAAGCCTGCACACTCCGTTTACGTATAGGTAAAGCACGGTCGGATGGTGTGGAATGTCCAAGTACATGTACTGAATATATTGGCGGGCGTCCAGGTATTTCTGTTTTAACGTTCGTTCTGTGAGCGGCTTAGACTACGATCACGGTATAAACTGTGAATTCGTTAAGCCGTATTGTGAACTAACAATCAGATTTGAGCTACTGCTGCAAACGGGATAAAGGCATTTTGAGTAGGTGAAAATCGATTCAATCATGGGATTACATGGCTGTGAATGAAAAGTCACTGAACGTTTATTTCGAAGCATTAATTTGATCATTGGATTTGCAAATAAACAATGTTTCTAAATGACAGCTATCAAAGCAAAACACGGGGAGAAAAAGTGCTAACCTTTCTTCCTTTTAAAGAAATCCGTTTAAACACTTGCGGTTAAATTTAGTGGCGGTTAAACGGCCGACCGGTCATTTAACCGTTTAAAAGTTAAAACGTGACAGCTTCTAGCAATTAGGCACCGAAACTTGTACAAGGACTGAAAGCAAGTCAATCTGACTGCTGATATCTCGTGTCCAAAGAAAATGGGCCTTAACATGTGAGTTTTTCTTCCTTAAAATATGACATCGTCCCTTTGACTCACTGTGTGAAATGATTGCTGAATCAACTACGCTGTGAAGGACAAGAGTGGAATAACGATTTCACCGACTTAAATTTGCGGCCCAGTACGTGCGCTCATATGAAGGAGAACCAACTCATTGCATACAAGAACCTGCTCTTTTCCAGTATATGAAAATTTGGAACAGTGAAATCTGATCCGGAACAGTAGTTTTGGAAAAGGTACTGTTCCGTGGAACAGTGGAGAAAAAATTAAATTTCGACCCCTGCAATATTATCTATATCTTTCTGCAGATAAGGGTGCCATGCCTGACAACAATATTCAAGATGTGGTCTAACCAGTGACTTATACAATCTAATTATATTGCTACTACTTTTACAATCCTAGGTTCTGTTAATAATACCAAGTACCTTATTAGCAGAGCTAACAGCTTTGGCACACTGTCTACTTGGACTCAATGAATTATCAATAACTTGCACACCTAAATCCTTCTTATACTCAATGGCTTCAACTTGAACACCACCTATAAGATAACTAGCCTGAGCATTAAAATGGCCGACGTGAAAACATTTACATTTCTGAGCATTAAAAAGCATTTGCCAGTCACAAGACCATTTGTACAACATATCCAAGTCCTCTTGCAACTCAGCCACTTTATCCATTGATTGGACATCAGAAAAGACCTTCGTATCATCTGCAAACTTCAGTACTGAATTATTCAAATTGACGTCCAGATCATTAATATAAATTATAAAAAGTGTAGGACCTAACACTGAGCCTTGTGGCACACCACTAGTAACTGGAAGCCAATCAGACATATAACCATTAAGTACTACTCTTTGTAACCTTTTATCCAGCCAATTCTCAATCCAATCAGCCACTGCTGAACCAATACCATGAGCTTTGACCTTTAAAATAGGTCGTTTATGAGGTACTTTGTCAAAGGCCTTGCTAAAATCTAAATATACTGTACAACATGTACAGGATGACCTTCGTCAACCTTCTGAGTGACATCTTCCAGGAAACAGAGGAGGTTGGTAAGACAAGACCTTTGTGACCTAAAGCCTTGCAGAGAATCAGATATAATACTGTATGATTACCTTCCAGATAACTAACAATTCTGTCCTTCAAAATTGATTCCATCACTTTGCAGACCTGTGAAGTCAAACTGACTGGCCTATAACTACTAGGCTGGTTCTTGGGACCCTTTTTATACAAAGGGGTCACATTAGCCAGCTTCCAATCAACAGGAATCTGATTACACTCCAAACTCTTTCTAAAAATAATACTAAAAAGGCTTGGAAACAACTTTTGCAAGATTCCTCAACACGACAGGGTAAATACCATCAGCACCAGGTGCTTTATCAGGACGTAAATTACACAGTTTCTGGAAGACCACCTCCTTATGTTACATGTTACAGTCTGATCTATGGGGCCCTGAACTTCCAAAATGTTTCGTTACAAGTCCTTTGGTTTCTTAAATTTTTAGAAAGTGCCTTTCCGCCATAGGTTTCAAACCTTTCGGCCATGCCAGAAAGGTACGAAACCTATGGCGGAATGTACCGATGGCAGAATGACACTAGGTTCATGAATAAGACTAAGATTTAACCTACTGTAACCAACAGCAGCACAGATGCACTTACACTTACAGTATACATGTGCAGAAGTCAGTAGCCTTGTACAGTAGATTCAAAGTACCTTACAATTCTTCCTTAAGTTTAAGTGTTCAGAAATGTGTGTTCATCCTCACACATGGTAGCAGGCATAAAAACTTAATTTATCAAAACGATGGCATCTCTTCTTGTCAAAATAACTTAATTAAAAATCATACAATTTTTTTGTCCATATAGCCTAGGGCCTATGGTACTGTTAGGAGAGTGTGATAAAATCTAGTGACTCCAAGTTGAACTATATCCAATGGAGATACTGTACTGCCCAAAGCAACTCTAGATCATTTGTGTACATACGCCTTTGTCCATTGGGAGGGGAAAGAGTTTATGGGCAACTTATTCGAAACAGATTCTATTAAGGCCCCCCCCCCCCCCTTTCCCCCAATGTTACCTTTCCAAGTTGAAATATAGGACTTTGAATAAAAATGATTGAACCATGAGGATGTGTTAGTATTAAAGCTTTTAAAGAAAATATTGAGATATTTTTACTATGATATCTATGCAACCATTAATTAATGTGTTTGCCTTCTGCAGTATGGATGTAGGCCTTTTACTTTTTAAAGTCCCTTCTAGTCTCCTACTGTAGATGAAATCCAAACTACTGTACCTTACTCTCAAAGGGATTGTGTTCCTTGAACAAGCTAAGTCCCCTGTAGTGCAGCACCATAACATAACTGTGTGACAATAGATTTTGCTTGATTCTTCTCACTACTGTACACACACTACTGTACACAGAGTCGATGGATTGTGTTTAGAGAGGTGGATGATGAAGACTTGAACTTTGGGACTAAATCTCTATATTTTCAGTCTACAACTTAGGCTAATTAATTAGTGTTTATATGTACTGTACAGTATGTGAATTAATGAGTTTTTACATGTATGTTGGTCAATTTACTGGCATGTAGATGCTTGAATGAGTCCCTCATGAGTACTGTACACGATGCTGTATGTAAAAATAGTTTTTTTTAATAAATGCTGATAATACTCTATCATGAGTATAAATTTTAATTCATTAGAAATGATTTTTAAATTTTGACTTCATGTCATACCATTGGTACCATAATTAATGGACCGACCCACTTCACTATGTGTACTGTACCCTTGGAAAAACAATAAAATGCAAAAAGGCAGGACTGTTACAGTAGTTCAAATGTCATAGACATGTCCTTAGTATGATTGCAAGATAGTGGAACACATACATTGTTATGATGATGCATTACATTTTTAATAAAGAATCATGGCATGTATTTTTGCCCTAGGATAGTGTGATCAGGTTGGATGATATTTCACATTCTGTTGTGTTTATGCCCTGCGGGTTTCTGCAACGTACCGATGATGATTTCATACAAGTCATAGACGATTTTCACTATGTTTGATCCACTAGATTCCAGGGATCAGAACTCCCATTCCACCAGATATTGAATTGGTCAAGTTATGCTACTCCTGGCCTGTATAGCCTCGCACATTCAATAAGAGATACTGTAAATATAGTGGATGGACATTCTAATACATATACAACTTTATATGTATACTCCATAGTCTGTAGGCAGGGTGTATCCCGTTGCTTACCTACAGTAGCCTTTTCCTGTAGACCCTACCAGGGCCTCTGAACCTACACCTTATGAGTAAAGGTTGTTGTGCCCTCCACATCTGTGACATTGGCCTGCAAGTGGATTATTACTATCAAAATGGTCCTTCAGAGGAGAAAGGTACTGTACCCCAATGCCTGTTCTATTAAATCCATGGATATGGATTGTATTGTACTATATTTTGTGTTATTTTGCAGATAAATCAAGCAAGACAGAATATACAAAGAAACCAGAACCAGAAGAAGGTACAGTACATTCTGCGGTGACTCGTGTGACATTTATAACAAAATTTCTGTTTATTTGATATCATTACACAAATAGACAAATTTCCTGGGAGAAACTCATCATTTGTCAGGAAAGGTGAAGAACAGTGTTAGTAGAGGAAAAATTTACCTCAAGTGTTCAGGGCCGAAATTAGCAAAACAATACATGTGACTCATCTGACAGTTACTGCTGGCAAAAATCAGGATACACACATAGATATTTGATTTTGTAGGCCTTATTAAAACTGTTTACAATATTTTTGATTCCTTGCCGAAGGCCAAAGGAATTTATGCGATGGTGATGTTGTGTGTGTGTGTGTGTGTGTGTGTGCGTGCGTGTGTGTGGGTGTGCGTGTGTGTGTGTGTGTGTGTGTGTGTGTGTGTATGTGACGCTTTGCTTGTAAACATGGTAGCCTTTTCCTGTAGACCCTACCAGGGCCTCTGAACCTACACCTTATGAGTAAGGGTTGTTGTGCCCTCCACATCTGTGACATTGGCCTGCAAGTGGATTATTACTTTCAAAACGGTCCTTCAGAGGAGAAAGGTTCCCCACCTCTGCTCTGTTAAATCCATATGGATTGTATTGTACTTAATTTTGTGTTATTTTGCAGATGCCCGTACATCAAGCAAGACAAATTATCCAAAGAAACCAGCACCAGAAGAAGGTACAGTACATTCTGTGGTGACTCGCATGACATTTTTGATTAAAAAACTTTTTACAATATTTTTTTAAAATCATACTTAAGTTGAAAAACACCTTCACCTCAATTTTCATGCAACTTCAAAATATGTTGTAATTCACAAAAATAATGAGAAAGATGTATTGTGACTCACATGACAAGAAAATGTGACTGGCATGACAAGTTCACTTTTCAGAAAGTTTTACAACAAATGTAGTCGTGAATTGAAGGTATAGATTTTGCATAACTACTGTAGTAAAACACACATGCCAACTTTACAAATGCGGTGATAAAATAGGTAGGCCCTATAGTCAGTTGGGAAAAAAAAAACAAGAGGATAGGCCTAGTTGGGGTAAAGAAAGACAACCCACCTCAGAGCCAGAGGAAGGTGCAAATAAAGTTGTCATATTTGGTATATGTCAAGGCAACATCTCTATTTAACGTGAGTATTGTTGGTATAGTGCATGTGTCCTTACTGATCTTAGTAATTAAGGTCGGTTTAATGCGGTCTCAGATGTTACCATATGAGTAGGTGGCGTATTACTGTACTTACGATACCGTAGGCCATAGAACTTTCATATAGTGTATATATATGTACTGTAATAATTGCACTGTGTACTTAATGGTATGTAAAATTTTCTGTGCTGTAGCAACTGCATATTGTACAAAACATCTTATATCCTACTGTACATCCTGTAATCTAAAAACTGACCTTCAGGTGTATATTGAGTGTTTTAGATTCATTTTTATAGTCCCAAAACATTGAGTTTAGGACTTTAATTAGGACTTTAATTGTAGTACTTTCACACAGGTTGCAGAACGATTACAGTTTGAACATTTAAGATACCCATCTCTGACAAAACGTGTCCTATACCCTCCTGAATTATCTAGAAATATTTATTTACAGTACTTGTTTCTGAATCGAAAAAAAAGTTACATTTTAGTGTGAAACTTCATATAACTAGGGTTGTTGTTTTTTACCCCACATAAGGGTTTTTGCCTCAAATTCAGAAAATTTTGAGGGTTAAAAAAAAAACAAGTTTTTAAATATCTCAAGTTTCCTTAAAGAAAAACAATTTTGTTATAGGCAGTCAGAAACATGTTCCCATTCTTTAGTTCACTACATTGGAAAATTATAAAAACCTAACCCTATGTCTTTTTGTATCAAAGTTTAGGGTAATTTTTTTTTACCACACCTTTCTATATTAGATTGTGACTGAGTATTCATGACTTTGAATTTTAATATTTCAAAGAAAATTATTAGTATAAGTAGTTTAATAGTGGCCATGTTATTTAAAGAGGGATTTGCATCACCCCAAGTATGACTTTTACTTGGTGGTAAGCCCCACCCACAATTGTCTTTACTGCTTCTCCTTGTGCAGACACAAACATAGTTCACTGCTCAAGGCCACATCCTGGTGAGCATAAAGACCCCATGTGTAATCAAAACATTCTCTGTGCATGCTGTGTAATATGAGCTGCTCTGCATCTTTTGAATTTTGTAACTCTGATGTCAATCAAAGAGTAGTCACCAATTGAGACTTTTGCTTACCCCTTTGTAAAAGTCATACTTGGGGTGATGCAAATCCGTCTTTAAGTTACCCAATTACAGAAAAATGCATATTTTGAATCAATGGTGTATTCATCATAATATAACTTCCCTGTAATTTTTACATAGTAAGTAGTTATACACACTATCTTGAGTTGACATGACTTGGGTGACGTGACTCACGTGACATTTGTAAAGGGAGATTTTTTGGACAATCTGAGTATCGTATACAGTGTTCTCCACTAGCTGTTTTGTCCGGGGGCTCCGCCCGTACAAAATCTGCCACACTACTTTAGCGCCCGGACAAACTTTGCCGCCCGCACAGAAAATTGACCCGCCCGGTCAAGAAGTTGGCTGTACACTCAATCACAAACACCACACTTAGTCATTTGACTGCCTATATTTGATTTCAAATACTCATGACAAGCAATGTATATAAAACATCGGAGATGCAAACCCAGCTCACTTTTACCTGAGCTCTTATATCATTCAGTATGCACTTACTGCATTTCTTTCATATGTTTCCACAGTAGGAATCCGTTACCATCAAACTCATACACTAAACGAAACCATTCAATTGAACTGTTCCCTAGGTTTCCCGATTTTCACCCGAAATTTCAGTTAAATTTAAGTGAACTACTTCATTCTTGAATACGTCCAAGTGGAAACTGGAGCTTCAGATCTGCAAGTAAAGTCAAAGATATTTAGAAAAGGCAATCTGCACAAAGGAAATGACCACAAAATGCCCAGATTTGAACACATAGGGAAGGCTAAGAACAAGGAGGTAGATTGCACCATTTGCGATCTAAGCCCTCCTGAATTGTCAACATTTTCCCAAAGGGGGTCCCCCTCCCCTTAGACCCCCCAGGATGGCGATCACAAGAGCCCCCGGACAGAAAACAGACCAGTGGAGAACCCTGGTATATTAAGAAAAATTCATAAGCCCCTTGGTATCCATGTGAAGACTTGTAATCCACTATGTGGAGTCAAACTATTGTGCAGGCAAGGAGTAATTGAAATAAAACAGTAACTTTTGTGACTCGCACGACCATAAATTGAGGGCGTTTTCAATTCACCAACTGTTGTCTAATGCCTTGATGTCGAAAAAAAAAAATCACTGCTATTTGGCAAGCACTCTACTATAAGTGATATAATTAGTTCAAAGAAAATGATACCTATGATTACTACAGTATGTACAAATCTGCACAAAATGAAATTTCGCTCTATTTTTCATAATTTAGTTACTACAGCATGGCAACTATTTGTTATTACCGACCCCCATATTCACAGAAATGAGAAGTTTTTGTAAAAAACATTGTTTTTTGTAACCACAAGTATTCTGTTGTTTGAAAATTTATACAATTATAGTGTTCACTGATTTTTAAATTTTAGGGATGATGTTGACCTTATCATGGAACATACCAGAAGATGTCTTGAGAAGAGCCAATGCCAGTGAGTGTAAAAGGACGTCTAGTACACCTTTGTTTGCCCTCCTTGCAAATTCTTCAAGGAAAGAAAATATGGGGTTTACTTCAATATTTGTAAAAGACCAATTGCTTACTTCTGCCTTGTACAATGAAAACATTTAAGAAATGTAATATTTATGTTGAAATGTGATTACAAAACTAAAAAAAAAAGTTGAGATTTTCAATATGCCCAGAACAACCTATAAAGCTGATTTGACAAAATGGCAAAATTGATCGTCTGTTTTTTAAAAGAGGAATATTTCATTTTAATTTCATTAGTATCGTACCTGACAAAAAGAAGCTAAACCGAGTGACAAATTTAGATCTGACAATTGCTTGTTCTTCAAATAACATTATGTGTTACATGAATTGTGAATACTGCATTATTTGAAAACTTAAAAGATAGGGTTAAAATATTAACCACAAAAAAATTAACCACAGGTTAAAGTAGAGAATATATCTTTACATGAGAGCATTAGTTCTTGAAAGTAAAGCTGCATACTGTAAGTACATTGCTTTGAGTTGTCAGTTGTTGTATAGGCCTATCTGTTAATCATGATGTTACAGGCATGGATACTTTCTTTCCTACAAACATAGTATTTCCTTTAAAAGGGATTTGCTAGAGACTTAACTCAGTGCCTTCAAAACAGGCAGAACTTTTTATCTTTTTTAGGAGGTGAAAACAACTTCTCAGTAACATGTAGCATTTGAATGATAGGCTACTCATTTTCAAAGAAATGCAATTTTTGTAGAGATAAGATGCAATATGGGGAATCTGTGATGTTATCGTGGCATGTTGATTACACAAAGCAATTGGATTTCTTTATGATATTGAAGCTGATGTAGGGAATATTTAACAGCTTTGTTTGCTATGCCCTACCATATGCTATAGTTTTATGCTAAGTCTACATGGAAAGATAGTAATCAAAGATTCCAATAGTATGAAATTTCAAGGACAAACAGGGCATTTTATTATTAAGAAAAACAGAAGGAATCTAGGGCAGTGTGCCCACTTTACATATTCGGTGACCTTAATGAGAACTGGAGGAACACTTTTTGACAGAAATGACCAGTAAGATATCTTGAGTTAGGAATGGAGTATTGCTACAGGGTTTAGAGGACATGAATTGAATATTTTACTCCTTCACATGAGAACCCTTGTGAAAAGTCCCTGGAATTTGCCATTAAGGTATGCTTTATACAAAAATGGAAGCTTAATAGTAGGACAAAATTTGGGGACAATTGTGGTTGCTTTCCAGTTTTTATTCATGGAAAAAGTTTAAACCCTTGTAAAGCATTGCGTTATGTGATTCTATGTGCACATACGTATTCTATATTCATGTCACATGTGTTTCATATAGTATCCTTTAATTACAGACATTGCTAAAACCCAGCTATTAGACTTTGTACGTACTTAACAGACCGTTGAATGGCTTTTAGCAGCTACATTACATTTGGAATGATTATTTGAATGCTAGTACACATTCAGTCATACTATTTTATTGCATTATGTGAATGTATGTTATATAAATGTATTATTTGTAGGTCTACCAAACATAGCAGAAGATGAGAGTGAAGATGAGGAAGAAGATACATCCGTAATCAGGATAAGTGTAGGTATGGCTAATTGAATTTAATAATTTTGTACTGGTAGTAGGGTAGTTGTTGTATGGCATAAAAGCTACCACAAATTTGTAGAAAGCCCATGGGTTATTAGCCACATCTTCATATTGAGTGGCTATGCAATTCATCAGTAGAGGCTAAAGTTGGTTTCATGGAAGGTCAATTTAGACTTTAGACAGCTCCTAGATGAAAAGCCCCCCCCCCCCTTACATTGACCCAGCTAGGGATTGGCCTCTGAACCACCCAGTTTCTGAGCTTCATTGTTTCCAATGCCACAGCCTTAATCCACTTGGCCACAGCGTCTATTCTAGATCTATAAATGTAACATATTTGAACAAATTTTCAAATTTACAGTTGCATTTTAAAACTTTTTTTTAAGGTGCTATACTTACAGCCAGATATTCATGGGTTGAGGAAAATGTGGCATCAGGGGAAATCCCTTTCAGAAAGTTTAGCATTTGGGGGGGGGGGGGGAGAGGGGATTTATGTAACTTTTATGTAACTTTAAGTAGAATTCAAAGTTCATCTGAGATGAATGTGCAGTACTGTAGGTGAAATGTTGGAAACATCCCCATGTCAGGGACACAGGGTATGCAGTTTGATAATAAGACTCACCACACATTAAAATTTGCCACTTGACTTCAAATAAATTTGGATTGCTGCATTCATTATGTCCCTTTCTGTTACTTCCAGATGAACTTCAGGAAGAGGATCAATCAGTTATGAAGATAAGTGTTGGTATGTAAATAAGAATTTTTTTTTCAAACAGTTGCATGGTCCTGATGAAAGTCAAATCCCATAATATGATAAAATTATATGAGTTTAAAGAGGAGATGACTATGCATATATATCAAAGTATCTGGATCCAGCAACATATATTACAAAATTAAAGGAAAATAAAAGAATGTTTACTTGCTGACAATCTGCAGGATTGAAAAATGGCACAGCACCACATGCAATTCTTTAATATTTCCATAACCTTGCAATACCATACACATACACCTGATATTTTACAACTTTCATAATACTTATATATGCATGACCTACATGTAAATAAATATTACATTCTCATGTTTATTTAGGGGAGAAACAGAATAATCATACTGTGAAGCAAATTGCTCAAGCACACAAATTACAATAAAATGGTTTAGAACCTTTCTACGACCAGGGCCCTGTTTAATAAGAAATTACACTCAATTTTAAAGGGCAGTTCTCGTCATCCCAGACAGTTCCAATTCGCCCAATTAAGTATTAAGGCTTACTATGTACATGTTCATGTTTGCTTGAGTGCTTGTGAAGCCAGCTTGTGACCACAGTGCCTCATGCATTATTTAAAGTGGGGATGACACAGCCAAAATAATCTCAGTATAAAATCTTTGGGTATGGATTGGAACAATACAATGCTTTCTGGACTAAAATAGGTTCCTGTGTACCAGAATATGACTATATGAAGTAATACAGACCAGGTGCAGACCATCTGAAACTTGAAAGTAAAAAAACATATGAGTGCGTCTCATGACGTGATGTCATTGGCGGCTCGGTCAGTAACACTGCTTGGCAGCTCACCCATTTTTCCACTCACTCAGTGGTGTGCATGTGCACTAAACACGTTACGTGCACATCATTGCACATACCTGCTCAGAACCGGCGTTACACTTCGATGTATACTAGCTAAAGCGCATGTGACCACCATTCTGAGTGGTCAGTCGGTACATGGTGACTGCTTAATAGCATTTGCGATAAAACCTTTCCTGTACTCCTGTACAGTATAGGTGCAGTTTGTTCTTGGCTGTTTATACTGTAGGAGTGCACAGCTGTTCTGTGCAGCATGCTGAAAGCTTCCCTTATGACACTTATTCGGGAAGTTAATATTTAAAACATGCCCTGGCATATATGCAGGCATGCCAGTGATATGTGCCTCGAGACCCCCATTACACTGCCTGCAGTGTGTGGTGCTCAGTATGTTGTACAGGTATTGTGATGTACTGTAAACTTATTCTGCAACAACTTAACCAAAGGGTACATTCATCCCACTTCTAGAGAGACATCCTTCACTTTAACATAATAGCTCAGTGTTTGTACCACCAATTGAGTTGTACAGTCAGTTGACTAGGTGTGGCAGACACTTTTCTACGAGTTCTGTTCACACCAACTTGCGCCGGTTGTTACAGTGCATGGGTTGATATTTACACATTATTGTATTCAGTCGTGCATTACACAGTAAATATTTTGGTTGTGTCATGCCCACTTTAAGCGTAATAGTCACAAGTCACATGTGGAATGTGGGTGACATGTATTGATAGGCAGAATAGCTTATACGATTGAGGTGGGTGTAAAAGGCAAATAGTAATGTGTGACAACCTCTTGACCACATCACAAAATGTGTAACGTTGACTTTCTTCATACTCTGGATATGAATAATAGATGTTGTGTATGAAATAAACATTATTGTTTGTGATTATTTATTATCTAATTTGTCAGAGGTCAGTGTAGCATATAAAAGTGAACGTCCTGTAGCATGACTGGAGCCTCCTTGAATTGCAACACATTTTAAGCAATTTTATGGAAGATCATGGAATCAGTGTTTGTAAAGGCCCAGTCACATTATTGCGGGCAGGCCACACGGGCTTGCTGCGTGCATGGATTTTGATGCACGCAGCAAAATTTCTGCGGGCAGGCCAAGATTTGAGTGGGTTTCGCGTGGAACTTGCTTGCTGGATGCGTGGTACTTGAGTGGGTCTTGCGTGTGCTCCGTGTGACATGCGTGCCAGGCGCGTGAGAGCTTTGAGACTGGTCCGTGTTAGCTTCGGGCCACATACTGCCACTACGTGCCAGCTACGTGACACCTGCGTTAGAGTTGCCTGCATGGCGCGAGGGTTGCGCGTGCCGCTAACCTGCTAACGGGCATATAAACACAGGTCGGGTGGAAAGGTCATCACTTCTAAGCCATATTTCATAGTGTCAAGATGCCACGTCAGTCAACTTTGGAGTCATCCAAGAAGCGCACCAAGGGCAGCAAGGGCCGAGAGAGCTCTCCGTTATCTTCGGAGAGCCGGCCACAAACCCCTGAATAGCCCGAACATGCTGTGGTAGTTTTGCACCGGATGTCAAATGTCTCAGTGTAAGTGCCAGTTTCAGTCCAGACTCCAAGGGCTTTGGGAACGATGAGGTTTGCTTGGTTATGCGGGGTACCCACTCTCAGCAAAAGTTCGTCGAACATTTCTGGGGGCATCGCATGAAATTCACAAATAATCCCTCGCCCTCCCGCTGTAACTCCACCATGAGCTGCTCGTACAATCCAAATCGTCTGCGTCTCTCGGGACGCAACCACCCCCCGGTCCACCATCTTCTTCACCTCCTCTGATCCCTCCTTCTGATGCGATGTAGCTGCACTTGTACCTGCTTGAGGCCGAGTTGTACCTGAATGATGCCCAGTTGATACTGAATACGTGCCCTGTTAGCCATCCTGCAGAGAGATCCTCTCTCTTCGAAACCAGACTGACAACTGAAGGAATTCCTCTGAGGGGACTATCTACATGGCAGAGGAAGTCGCAGAACGCCAGCAACTTGCCCGCAGCCAGCCCTCAGATTACCAGCAGGAAAGCAGTAAATTGTCCTCAACATGCCCTCACTTTTCCTCGTATACCTCGCTCCATGCCCGCAGAAAGGACGGCCTACACGCAGGTTGGCCGTACCAACACCGTTCTTTGCCAGCAAAACGCACGCTGCATGCCCTCATCCGACACGCTCTGGCACGAAATTGCGACAGGTCCACGGCCAACCTGCTTTCTTCAAGCGTGTTAATTACCTGTGACTTGCGGCCTCTACGGGCCTCCTGCTGGTGTTCTGCGTGGCCCTCTGCGGGCGAATTCACGCAGCTTACCCGGACCAAGTTTTGAGCATGTTCAAAACTTGGCTGCGGGCAACTCTGACTTCCGTGCGCACCTTCGGGCAAGTCCGGGCAAGATCCGGGCGAGATACTGCCAGGTCCGTGCCATCTGCGGGGAGCCGCGGGCAGCAAAAATTGGCACCCGCAAATTGCACGCAGTGCCTGCCCGCAATAATGTGACTGGGCCTTTAAGAATACTTTGAATGCTAGTGGTATCTACCTACCAGTGACAAATTTATGTGTACCATGGTTACCGTAGTTTTTAACCAAATTGGATATGCAGCAGTTTCCAACTGACATAATTATGGATGAAACATTCCAAGATAATCCTGAGGTTGATTTTTAAAGTTCCATAGGTGGTGTAAACTGTTTTCCAGTGTTGCAGGTGGGTCATACTTGTAGCTAACTGCCTCAAAGCACGATTACAAGGTGCAAGAATTTACCACGGAATGTTTGAGTGTACAATATAGCGTTGTACTGGGCAGTGATCCATTTCATTATTGCATTATGTTATTTGCAGATTTACCGTACGAAAGGGAAGGTATATATGATTCAGTAGAGGAAAAATATTCAGATGTCTTGAGGAGGGACAGTGAGTATAATGAAATGGTTCATTCCAATGAATATGTAGAAGTATGCTGCTGTGCTATGGTAGATGTTGTAGGGCTGTTGTTGTACCGTGCTGAGCTTAGCAACTCAGCAATTGACTGCTCCTGGATGAAAAGCCTCCCTTGTATACTATGATCTAGCCAGGGATCAACCCTTTGAACCACCTGGTTGGTAAGCTTCATAATTTTCAATGCCATAGCCTTAATCCACTTGGCCAAAGCATTAAATTCTTCTATCCAATGTGCAGTAACGTGTTAAATTTGTGTTTGCGTAGATGCAAAATTGCACTTGCATTTAAAACTGACTTTTTAAGGTGCTATACTTATGGCCAAATATTCGTGGGATGAGGGTAATGGGGCATCAGGAGAGATCTTTTCAGAAAGTTTAACTTTTGGAGGGAAATTTATGCTACCATGGTTAGCGTTTAGTAGAGAGGTCAGAGTTCTTCTGAGGTTAATAAAGGTCAAATGTTGGAAACATACCCCCATGCCAGAGACACTCGGTATGCAGTTTGATAGTAAGACTGGCCACACATTAAACTTTATCACTTGACTTGAAATGAATTGGATTGCTGCGTTAATTCTGGGCCTTTCTATTATTTGCAGACAAACTTCAACAAAAAGAGGATCAATCAGTTATGAGGATTAGTGTTGGTATAACTGGGGTTGCTTTTCTTAAGTTCCATAGGGGTGCAAACTGTTTTCCTGTGTCGCAGGTGGGTCATATTTGTAGCTAATTGCCTCAAAGGATGATTACAAGGTGCAAGAACATTACCTCTTAATGTTTGAGTGTGTAGTGTTGTACTGCGCAGTAATCCATTTCATTATATTATGTTATTTGCAGATTTACCGTACACAACAGATGATTTAGGTGACTCAGTAGAGGAAAAATATTCAGATGTCTTGAAAAGGAACAGTGAGTATAATATGTTACTACTTTTCTTCTGGGAACTGAAATGGTTCATTCCAGTGAATATGTGGAGGCTACTAGTGAGCTATGGTACATGTTGTAGGTTAGGTTAGATGAGGTTTAACATCCCAGTTTCTGACTAATTGGCTCAAGTCGAGACGACCACGGCCTTTTTTCTAGTTGTGGCTCACTGGCTTGTTTTCCCTACTCCATTGTTTATGCTGAGCACCAAGCACAAAGGCAGTAGGTTCCATTTTTAAAGTCTTTGGTATGACCTGGCCAGGGTTTGAACCCTAGACCTTCCGGCTGCAAGTCAGATGCTCTAACCACTTGACCACTGCCCACTGCAGTCGGGGTACATGTTGTAGGGTAACTGTATTGTCTTGTGTTGCATTGCATCGTGTTGTACTTACTGTTGGACTTATTATCATTATTAAATATGGATATCGGCCAATATTACCCATTTTCGTCCAGTATTGGTATCGGTAAAGTTAATATGCCGATACTGCCTCACTGGTATTTAGCATCTTATACTTCACAAAAATGTTACGTCATTTAAGTAAGTCTGACTGTGAATTCTGATCTTTTGCATGGGTACAAGAACAGGAATCTGCATGCTACATTGAAGAACTTTCCTTAAAGCTCTCCTAGTTAAGGCAATCATTCATAATCATTGCCGTAACTTTCGAGTGCAGCGCAGTTCAAATGCGCCAAGGAAAGTTAATGCCAAGGAATTTATTTAATTCCATTTTTTGTTGTTCAAAGTTTACAAACTGAAAAAATATATTCTCCCAAGTGTTGAATATGATGTAAAAAATCTGTGCCAACAAATTTTTACTGATTTATATGACAAAGATCATACAAGACACAGAAATGTGTAACGTTATATTAGAAGTAATAAATTTTCAGTCATATTTTTAGTCCTTGAAAATGCAGATTTAGTCCTGGAAAACTCCTTGAATTTTGTTTGAAAAAATGTGTACGAACCCTGGCTACAAATCACACTCCTCAGGAAATTAAGGAGTGTGGTAGGTGTGCTTTTTTATTAGACATTAATAGATTTATATCTGAGTTCCCATTCTTTATCTAGGTGTGCAAAAAGTCACACTCCTCACAGTGATTTAAGGCAAGTAGTGGTGTGCAATTGCACTCGCATGCCTCAGAACTCAAGGCCTGTACACAGGCATGAGTTTTTTTCCACTAATCTGCGGATTTCCACTCAGTTTTTTTGCTTCACAAAAATGTAATACCTCATCACACATTAATCTCATGAAAGCCACATCTTTGGACATGATGCACTAGTAGCATATGCAAGTTTCATCAGTTAGGCTGAAATTGTGTTGACCATGTTGAAGGGCACATATGTCTTCCCTTACTATTCCCTTTATACAAAATCATCTTAAAGTCAAGGAACCATGGTGCCCTTGGGCTCTTGTTTTTTCAAGTTTGAGTGCTAACCATATCATCTGTGCACATGTGGTGTGCATAGCAACTAGAACTTTCGAAATGCTTGGCTTATTACCCTGCAGAAACTGTGCCACTTCCACATTCCTTTCTTTCGTTAAGTTTTTAGTTATCTGTGATAGGCTCATGGGCAGATATGTAATTGCCTTACACAGAATAACAGAATACAAGTACAGGATACTTAACTCAACCTCTCAAAAAATTACAAAGGAAAAGGAGTAATAAACGCAACAGTTCAAGGTTTAATTTTTTAAAAACAGCTGAACAGAAACTCAAATTCAGTGCATTTCACAAATAACACCCCAAAGCACAAAAGCAATGGTAAAATATTTTTATTCATGCTGTGTTTCTCCCGAAGCCCAAGTCCACTGAAATTACCATCGATCGGCAGTGCTTCTGCACTTCAAAACCCACATTACTAGATAAGACTTCCTTACATCTGTACTACAACTCTTGTGTAAACAAACATACTCATGAAGTGTAAATAGACTTCTCTGTTGAAATACAATGGCTAGGCAAGCATCTGCTGCAAGACCATTTCATGGCCAAGTGAGCAGTTTGCTGACCAGACAGGATTACCAGACAGAAAGTTTATTCTTGGTTTAATAGGAGAACTGTGAAGACAAACAAAGGTGCACACTCAGTCCCCTTCTGCAGAAACACCTCATGGTATGGAAAATCCTGGCTAATGGTACCGTCCGCTTTGTCTCAAAAAGTTTCTCGCGAATTTGAAGTTCACCTGCGAAAGCACACCGAGTATAGTGTGTAATACATGATGCATATATGCTAGTGCATTGCCCAGCAGTTTTTTGATCATGGGAATTTATCGGGAATTAGTTTTACATTTTTTTTGGAGAATCTTTTCAATAAGAGTAGTTTTGGGCAAGATGCTAATTTACAAAAACTATACTCATATTTTTAAGGAACCATGAGATGCATACATCAACTATATCGAGTGAAGCATACATCAACTAAATCTAAACTGCTAAGGTAGTTACGTATTTTTGCATACTGAACTGGGTGGATAGGCTATTATATAGCCTATTACAATCCAGTCCAAAACATTTATATGGAATCTTCTGACATGATCTGTTGATGAACACTAGGCGGACCAATGTATGTAGGGCAAAAGACTGTCTGATGTTAGGCTTGTGACATTTTAGGCAAGCCAGTATTTGTAGCTAGGGCTGTGAATGTGTAGCAAAATAATTAGGCCTAAATGTTTAACCGCAAAAATTTGCAATTGTTTAGTGATTAATCGTGATTACCTTATCACAACAGAAAGACTCGGTGTGTATTGATTGACATGATAAATAGGCCTATTCAAAATGAATTGGTAATACCCGTGAACCCCAAACACAATTCCTGTAAAGGGTTGTTTGTAGTCAAAACAGTAATCACAAAATGATGACATACTCCGCAGGGGCCAATATTATGCACTCTGCATTTACAGAGTATTCAGGTGGATAGAAAACGGATGGAAAACATGTTTTGTGATTAATTGCTTAGTAGCTTGTACTAAACGTTTATTCCACATGCGATTGTTTAGCGATTAATTGCTACACAGTCACAGCCCTATTTGCAGCTGATTTTTATCTCAGTTTTTGAGATGAAATCCCCCCTCCCCCAAATATTAACATAAGGTTGTTGGAACGTACAGAACTGTGCCTAATATTGTTCACCTCAGTGTGAACGTCATGTATGTCATCACAGTGTGTGTAAAATGGTAGAGATATGCGATAGACTGCGAGAAAATATGACCTTCCAGTACTGTACAAGTTAATAGTCGGTGATCAGTAATCAGCATCAGCCCGATTGTGTAACTGAATAATCGGTAATTGCAGATTATGGTGTAATGAGTTGAATACTTGACACTTGAAATGTGGATTGTTCATATCGAGTAGATGATTCCTAGTATTTTCTGTGCAGATCAAGGTCATTTGAGGTCACAAAAGGTCAAAACCTAGTAAACATGATATTTCAAAGAGGATAACTATGAGGGATCTCATACTTGGCTTGTGGATTGCTCATATTTAGCATGTATGTCATTTTGGGTCACAAGATTTCAAAAGGTTTTGACCTTATTAACATGATATCTCAAGTAGGATAACTGTGAGGGATCTCGTGCTTGTCATGTGGGTGATTCATATTTGTTACAATGTATCGATCTGGCAAGGAACTCCAAAGCCTTTTGGCTTTCTGGTTAAACGGTATTTTATTTCCAACCTAAATACTATCATTTAATTGATTCCCTGTATGAGTTTGTAATAATTCAATAATCACTGGGGCTGTCAATTTCCGTTTAATCTCCTAAATGTTTATATGGCCTAAAAAACATTCGTTTACCATTTAAAATGTGTCCATATTCGTTTTCTACTGTGTAGTGGCAGTAATGCATTACTGGCTCTATTGACCATGCTCAATGATGTTCGCAATATGCACAAGCTTTTTAAACTGTATGTTTAGATCTAGCAATCATTTCACTAATTTTTTTATTCACCCCAATTTAATTATCAGTGCACAAAACTGAATGTTGAATTCGCAGTCATTAATAGTATGTTTGGTATAGGGCCAAAATGTACACAAACACCGATACCTTTGGCCATGTCTGTGTTCTGTACAAACGTTCAAGTGAAACGCACGATGAAAGCACAGTAAAGCCAGTGTATGTGTAGGTCCATAATTGTATGCAAACCCCCATACATTAGGCTACGCACCTACTCTGTTGAGAATTTGATGTACATCGTAAGAACATTGGGCATGGTACAGGGAGTACAGTATTTTTTTCGATCACTGCTTTTGCTGCTAAATTCCCAGTTGTTACCTCACAGTTTGCAGGCATGGGTGTTTTATGTAAAACACATGTTAATTTGTTTGTGGCTTGAATTTTGGGAATTATGATTCATGACTGAAATGTGCCCCCAATCCCCCATGAGTTGTTGTGCAAGAAAGTTTGACACACTCGATTCTGCATTCAATCATACCTCAAATTGATTTGTGCACAGCATCGAGCAGATATTAACAAAGGAATATATGCATTACATACTGCTGTATGTCTATGAACTATAACACTTAAAATAAGCACGTGTGAGCCTGCATCTTCTGCTTACGTATGTAAATATGTAGTACACCGCAGGATGGTGTGAAATAGCCACATAACTGTATTGAAAGTTGAGGGTGTCTATTCTATTTTACCATTCTTTTTGTAAAAGACTTGGGCTATGATTATGGTCTAAACTAAACTGAGAAAGTGTAAATTAATTTGTAAAGCCCTACAAATGTGTAGTAATAAGCAGATTTTGCCTTCTGCTACGAATGGGATAACAAAGGCATTGCATTTTGTTTAGGGGAATTAGTAGGTAAGAATCACAAAGTTATATGCTATGAATGAAGAGTCACCAACTTATGACAGTTTGTATGCGTAGCCTCATTTGGTCATTAAATTTCTGAATAAACATCTTTTAATGAAAAGATATGAAAACAAAACACGGGATAGAAAAAATGCTTAACTTTTGTTGTATTTTTAAAAGGTAATCTGTTTAAATGTTTGGTTGAATTTGGTGCCATTAAATGGCTGATCATTCATTTAACCATTTGAACATTAAAAGTAAGTTACATCGATACAAAAATATGTTTACTGAGATTAACATGTTCTTTTTTAACTGACAACTGACATGGATTACTTTTTGTTAACAAGAAAACTGCTATGCAAAATTTGTAAATTGCTATGCAAAATAAAAAAATGCATAGCAGTTTTACTTTGCAAAACAATATCCTTAAGGGAGACCCTGGATGTTGAAGGTGCTGCAGAGGTCCGAAGCAATTCAGGTTTGTAGCAGTTGTACTTACTTTAATTTCATCCTGCTTATTTTGTTAAAAGGAACGATGTGTATTGAACTTAATTGGTAAATCAAGAATTAGGTAGTAGGGTGTGGCAAGCAAGCTGTCAAGTCTTTGAATTTCATGCAACCTGACTTACACTTAATACATGTTCACAAATGTTGTGACTAGGGCTGTGCTGAATGTGAAGGAAACTCTTTTAAATGTCAGTCTGATTTGTAATTTGTTTTTGTTACTTGCAGATACATTGACAGCCAGCACAGATGTGGAAGGCAGTTTAGATGTTACCAGCTTTGCAGGTATGTGTAAAATCTACTAACAGTTGATAACATCATGTACACATTTCTATGGATGATGCACCCTCTGGCAGTATCAAGAAATAACAACTAAGGGCATATGGCAAACTGGATCCAAGTTCATAAGTTTACCTGTAGCCATCACTCTGAAGTAGAGTCAAGGAACCTACTCAGGCCCAGTTTGAGAACACCACTGGCTTTTTGGTCAGGGTTTACTAGATCGAGAGTTCACTAGATGGAAGATCCTAACCATAAGTTGATCCTAACCCTAACCATGATCATTACCAAAACCCTAATCCTAATGCAGGATAATCCTAATCCTTAACATTCTATATCTAACCCAAATCCTAACCCTACTCCTAACCTGAATTAGGTTCTCATCCAAGGGAATCTTTGGTAAAGTGAACCTTTGATCAAGTGGACCTTCAGCTTAGTGGGCAGCCCCGGACCAGTTAACTCCTCCCTTTTTTCAGAATACTTTGCTCCCGACACTCCTATTAAATATATTTATCAATTTTTTCAGGAAGTAACACACAACACAAAAGTGGAAAAAGACATAACTGGAAGGTGATGGAAAATTACAGAAAAAGATGTAACTCAAAGGTGAGGATCTTTTCATTTCCTGAAAGAGAATTGTTTTGTAACAAATAAAGTTGTATGTTCACAGTGTCATGAATTCTATGGTTATTAGTATAAGCATGCATTCCTTCATGAGTAGAAGTTGTAAGAAGTCTTTCAAAATTTGAGAGCTTATTTAGCATTGTATGGGTTTAGTATAGTGATGTAGGTTTTTTAAAAGAATGATTTAATCCTTTGTGGTCAATATGAAAGGATAACAGGACACCATGAAGTCTGCTTGTGAGTAGATGTACAGGCTTCATGAAAATATTACTATTGTAAGAATGTTGAATTGTTCTGTATTTTCTGGTCGTTCTTCATCAGTTTCAAATTACAGTTTCAACAATTTCAAATATGGTAACATTCTTCAGAATTCTGAAAGTGTACATATTTATTATAGCCAAATTGTAGGATATACATTCCTTTCAGTTTTTTATGAGAGTATCTGAATAACATAAGGGAAGGGAAACAAAACATGGAAATCAAAGCAAGTGTTTTAGTTAGATTTATTGGAAGGTGCTTATAAAAAACTATAATGCATGCTATATATATGCACAACCTTACACTGTACTGTAGTAGGGCCTGCTGTTGACTTACCTCTTACGCATTATGGTCGTGTGTCAGATGGTTCCCTGACAATTCCCTCTGGACAACTCTCCAGGAACAATTCACCCCTGGAAGATTCCCATCCTGAACAGCCCCCCTTGGATGATTTCCCCCCAGGGGAAAAGTGATTTGATTCAGTTTCACTAATATCTCGACATGAGTGTTTAATACAGGTATGTTGAGCATTCATAGAGGACCATGACAAGCTGTTGTGACTTCTGTTATTAAAAGTAATTTTTCAGGTGAAGACCTTATGCATATAACGTCAAGTTGGAGTCAAGCACGTATCATTTGCAACTTACACAAAATGCAGACGGCTGATATGCGGACCGGTCAGATACACACTTAAGTTTACTAGGTACAGTATGCATACGAAGTCTATGTCGTGTGCGCAGTGTGCTTGATTGCTTTGCCTACAAAATGACTGCGTGAAGTCAATGCATTGGGTCTGTAATGAAACAGTAATATTACATTTCCATTCCATGGAAGATCATCTACTATTTTGCACACAGCGTTTGTGGTGTCCCTTTTGCATGATGATGTATGGGAACCTAACCAAACACCTCCAAAGAAAGCACCCCTTCTTGCCCAAAATTACACGCATGGCCATTATGCATCGCAGCCAGGGAAAGAAAAGCCTGAGAGTGAGAGACCAACTAAAGGTGAGCTTGTCATGTTACATATAAGTTTCTTTGTTGGTAGTCATTCGTGCAAGGTGATAAGTGCATTTCAATACCATTACTGTGACAATAACACCCTAACAGTGGTAAAATTTTCTTTTCTCACAGCTCTTTCGAAGCAGACTGGAGCTCAAAAAGCTGCCATTGGACAAATTGGTGAGTAGAGTATCATTTATCCTGACTTGGCGTTGTAAATTTTGTCTGTATCTAATGGAATGTTTTGCTGTTTTCTTCAACAGATTCAAATACCACCGCCGATGACTGTGAGGAAACTCGTGCAGCTGTTGCTAAGAATACGATTGCACTGATTGACCAAATTTGGCATTGTTTTAATTATGACGTAATGACAGAGTGAAATGATTGGCACTTTCATGATTGTGAGTGGGGCTCAAATTTATGAATAAATATATCGTCAGACATTTGGTTCGATTTTTGTAATCATACTTGTAAATTATATTTTTAGCTTAACCCACAAAGTGTGGGTAGAGCTTATGTGATACTGTTGGGTGGAAATGTCTGTCTTTCTCTTCATAGGTTTCATTTCCTACAAATTGTGTCACATTTTACTGAAATTTTTTGTGGAGGACCCTCATAAGGATGGCAACACAGTTTGCTCTTCTACAAAGTATTGGATATAGGAATCAGGGGAATTTTGATAATTTTCTGATATTGGCATTCCTTTTACAGATCTGACTCCTTCAGTAAAGTGTTTATAGTGTATGGTGTTTGTGTCTAGGGTAAGCCTTGTCTAGAGGGAGTATGTGTATTTATCAAAGAGGGAGCTTGAATTTCATGGTGCCCACAGAGAGGACAAAGTTTCAAACAGTATTTGTACAGAAAAATGGAAAATGTGAGGCAACAATCAAGTTTGTTATAAGATCTTCAACCATCTGCTGGTTTAATGTATAAGGATTAATGTTTCTGACAAGACCCAATATGGGTGTTAGTTATGTTCAATAAACTATGTAGGCTTTGTGAGGTACAGTATTAATATGAGCTGTTCTTCATTATGAGTAAGGAATACTGAATAATTCCAGACACTGCTGACCAATTTTCGTGGCAAGGGTGAAATGTAGCTGTCACTGCATGTGAAAGATTATATTTCAGGTAGCATCAACATAAAGATGGAGGTAGTCAGCCTCTGAAAAAGTAGAAGATACATTAAAAAGTAAATGACATTTACTCTGTGTTTTTTCTGCATAATTTGAAGTTTGGATTTTGTCTTTATACTGCACTTGAATTGTAAACCTTACCAGGAAATATTTCCCTAGCAACTGTAATTTTCAGTGATTAAGTGTGCAACTTTGGAAAGTGCATGGGAATGTGTTGTCTTAGGAAATTGTTTCCAATGCATCTAGACCATTGTTAAATACTTGGGGGGGGGGGGGGGTACGGAAGCTAAGAAAGTACTTTTAGACCACTGGCACACTGCCTATGAATGGGACACTTTCTTTAATTGGACATTACTTTAACATGTTAAGTGACACTCCACATACTAACACTTTTGTAGTTTGTTCTTTCTGTAAATAGTCACACATGGATCCATTATAAAGTTGAGACCAAACAAAAAACCAAGCAAATAGTACAGCACAAATCTCAAACATCCATTTTATTACATTTGGCCAGAATTGACCACACATTTACAAGATTTCAATCATTGAAAGGGAAATGAAAGCTACCAAGAGCAAAATCCCCATAACAACCATTCATATCCACCAAGACCCTCGTCCTCCTCCATGGAATTCCCAAAATAGAATGTTGAAACCTAAATGGTGCAGTGCATGTGGTTATTAAGGCAGGGTTGAGCCACAGTAGCATTTCTTTTCTAGTTCAATCATATGAATGGACGCTTTACGTGTACATGACTGTTTTGAGACATAGTCGTTGAAATGATCGTATGAATTACAAAATGATCGCAATATGGTATGCAAAATATAAGCTCAGATTTGAGATCAGTGTGGTTGATTACATTAGAAAAACTAACTTGAGGTCATTCTGAAAACAATTTTTGGGCTAAAAAGCTCCAAGGTACTGTTGGGGACATTTTGGGTCATGACATGAAATGACCCAAAATTAACATTATGGGGGTAACCAGAGCTGCAGATTCAAAGAGCACTTTTTTTAGAGTTACCAAAACATCACATTGATACTCCAGGACAAAGAAACAAGGCAAAGGATATGGCAATCGTATTGGTTATTTAATTGTTGTGAGTTTTTTTAATTCTTGTATGAGTTTGTTATGCTTTGTATGGTTCTACAATGTTCTACCTTATAATTGGCATAATAAGTTACGCTGCACATCCAACACTTATGCAAAAACTAAATACTTGGAATTATGGGGCCAAACATTTATTTGTAAGATAGGGCAGTGGTTAAAGTGATTATTGGATATGTTTTCAGTTGCCTGTCAGTAGTCTTCAAAATTAATGTGGCCGCAGAGATACAATTCTCATCTCCCTCCTAATACTGGGGGACATGACACCATTTTGAAATAATTTATTGTGTGGAAAATCAAAGTCAGTGGGAGATTTCTCAATTATTGGGGGACATGTTCCCCTGCCCTCCCCTCCCCCCCCCCCATCCCCGCCCATGCTCCTATTGTCTACTTACCATATTTTATGATGTATGAAATCACCCAATATGCTTATCAGCCTACAGAGCAGGGGCGACCTAGAAGGGAGGTGCTCGGCCCTCCAATTATTTGATTGAGGGGGCCGAGAAAGGCCCAAAAATATTTGAGGATGTGTCTCGACTGATTGACAAGTACAGTCAAACAGCTTGATCCATGTACCATCGGTTGGCTCGTATCCATAGTGAAGGCCTCCAAAGAAAATGTTTGGTCCAACCATCCAAGATACCTTCCAGATGGCGGAGATGACACTTTCTGTAAATTGTACTTTTACAAGTTGCATCTAAACTTTCTCCTCTTTTATATTTCATGCTTAGGAAAAAAATAGATTTTAAAACGAAAGGGTATTGATTTGATTTATATTAAAAGTTATTTTACAACCCTTTGAATTTAGCATTTGATTGAAGGTTATCATATGGTAGATGCTACTTTGTAAAAGTATGTTGTGGCTCGGTTTGAGAATTAAGACTAAAGATCTTTAACCTGCGTATGCGATTCAGGTGTATTCAGATTGTACATCATGCAGGAGGAAGAGAATTCCTTCATTTGTGTGGGAAAGTCAACTTTGACCATTAAGTGGTCAAATTTGACCAGTGTTTAGTCAAACTATTTGACCATATTTGGTTCGGTGCATAGTTGACCCAGTCATTAGGCAATTTGACCAAACTGTTTTTACTTAGTGACACAAATTTTAAAAACTACAAAAGAATCGTCTGTGAACAATAGACCCCTCCCTCTTCAAGGCTGCTCTTTTTTTTACCTCTTCTGCTCTAAGTCCAGAAAGCTTTCAAACTTCCTTTCTGTTGGCGGCTTTGGAAAAAGGTCAATTGAAATGTGACCTTCAGTAAAGCTTACATAAAACTGCACCATCGACAATAATTTAATTTCACATCAAGATTAGATCTAAATAGAACCTAAATTGCATTTCGAGTTTACATCCTTGTCAATTAAAATATTCATAGTGACGGTCTTTATATTTCATTAACCTTTTCATTAACCTTTTCATTAGATATTGTTAACCTTTTCATCTACCAATTGAACTGAATTCTTGACAGTGTTAACCATCTGACACGTTTCTGACGATTGTTGAAGAGCAGTTAAAGATTATTTGATATGTGGAGCACTGTTGAATTTACGCTTATACGAAGGACAAATCAACGTGTGGTAATACCTCTTGAAAAAAAAATATTTGGAAACTGTATTCGGGAAGAATATAATCATAATTCACTATGATGGTGGCTAAAGGAGAGAAGCTTAAAAGTGAGTTTATCTGGGAATGCCTAGATAATATGTTGCCCTCTGCATTTGTTTGTAATTATATTCACCTTGATTTCGAAGAAATAATAAAGTGCAATCTAGTTTTTTCACTACATTGGCAAAAGTTTGGTGGAAATGCAATTACTTTGAACTTAACTCAGATTTTTTTTTCAAACAATATTATACACAGTAATATTACAATACCCTATACAACCTTCACCTGCTTTCTGACCTAGTCTCTATGCTTTAAATTCCACAGCCTACAGTTACTCGGCCTAGGGGCACCAGAAGCTCTGACAGTCACGCAGTTTGGTTTAAACACATTTTGACGAGATATACTACTGTCCTTTACGAGGGCGATTTGTTCCCGAAGTGATAAACAGAAATCAAACCAAACATACATGATGCTGGGCAAATCCTGTAACAATTTGATATAAGTAGATACTTTCAAAAGATAAGATGTTAATCTTGGTACTTTTTATACTTTTATCTTGCTTTCGAGTCCCTTTGGCAACACCCACATAACAAAAGTATTTCGAAGGCCGTTTGCCTAGTTATATATTGTGTACATGCAGAATTATGTAAGAAGCATTCGTGAGCTATACATGCTCGTAGCAGAAGTCCGTAATTAGGCCTAGTATCATAATCCATATTAAGTTCTACGTCGACGAAGGGTCGATTGCTTCTTCATTAAAGAAAGCTAAATTTTGTTACATACTGTGGTAACTTCTAAGTCTTACGTTAAATGAAAATCTAAAAATCACAGCATCTTGAATGTTGACTTAAGGGAAAAAACCTGGAAATGAATACAGTCAATACTGTGCATAACGTATAGTTTGGATTGGCAGAAGATTTTGGATTTAAATTATTTTCTTACTGCTATTTTCCTCGCATGGAATGAGCAAGATTCTTTACCGTGGGGGGGGGGGGGGGAACTAGAAAGTATTCAGAGAGAAATTTACACAATAAGCGGAGCGCCAGCACCACTCAGCATGTAGTGAAAATTGTGTCCAAAATTGAATCCAGATTGTCACAAATGACACTTTTACACCTTCGAAATTGTATGTGCACTTGAAGATTTCATGTTGTAGAAATTTACACTTCAGAAACGGAAGAAAAGTCAGACAACAATGTTCGGTAAACGGCACTGAAACAAAAGAAAACTAGGACTTAGCATGCTCAGTGCCCCGGGGGGGGGGGTTGGGGGTTGGCTGGGGGAAGTTTTTGAAGGGACAAAAAAGGATGGTGAAGGGGAAAAAGTTGCCCCTAAAATAGGGATTAGATGAAAGCTTGTGATACTTTATTTATTTTATGTAGGGTTTCCATTGCACTTTTTTTTTTGTAAAGAATTAGTGGCACATCTTGCAGAGTAGGCCCCTGGCTCGGATCCTTTCTACGTAAGTTTGTGAAGTAGTTGACTCTCTGTGGGTAGGGTCGAAGAAGAGGCGCTCCCCCTTCTGTTTAGAGAACTGGTATTCAAAGCTTAAATGTAAAAATGTTATCTTTGGCAAATCTTTGACCTGAATGTATGCTAAATTCTCAATATTCAGAATTATATTCTCACTTCCGGCTGACAGCAGTGTTGTCTAATAGGAAAGGCGTCCATTGCAGTTACACGAGAGTAGATGTTAAAATGTCAAGAAACAAACAGAAGGAAGTTGAAGGCCGTACATAGGACTACGTCAGAAAAGGGATTTCATTAACATTTCAACGTTCTTAATTTTCCATCACTGGTTTCATCAGACGCAAATCAACGTACGACATAAAGAAGATGAACACAGCAATAATATAAATTAGTTGTGTACATTAGTCTTTAGAGGTAAATTAAGACAGGAACTTAAAAAAACCAGCGAAAAATTTAGAACTATGCAGATTTATTTCACTAAAATATGCAGAATAAGGCGTCCTAAACTTGAAGTTACGTACTCTTCACCCCATGTCTTACAGAGAAAAATACATTTCTAATGCAATTTTAGACGATTTCCAGTTTTTGCTGCTCTGAGTGGGGATTGGTGACATGTTTGAAAGAGAAACAGCCCCCAACCCCGTTGTTAGTCGGGTAAAAATCACTATGTCGGGGTATTTAATTTAAAAGGGGGAGAGAGGGGGAGGCAGTGGGCAATGGACAGGTGGAAGGGGGAGTAGGGAAAGTACAACATATACCTATCCGTTTGTGCACCAGTCAAATTACTCGGGGAAACCGCCTTCCCTCACCTCTTTCCCTGTGTCCATTAGAAAATGCATAACTCATTAACTGGAAAAGAAATAATCGTTCGTTGTTTACTTAAATGAAACACATAAAATTAAAAAAAAAACTTAACCAACATGTGTGACAAAAGTGCTCCGATGCGTGTTACAAAAGTGGTGACATGTAAAATTGTGACATGAGTGGGGGACTATTGTGACAAACAATGAAATTCATTGTGACAAAAGCAGGCGATAATTGTGACAAAAGTGTTTGGAGTGACAAACGTGACTTTTGATAGAAGTGTTTCCACACACTGAGACTCGATGACAAAAACCGTCCGAATCTTCAGCGAGGACATCGACATAAAGTTTGGCTTTCCACAAGTGTGGCTGGTTCATAATCAAAAGAGGCGGGCTTTGGGCTATGCAGGGACTCCTCCTCGACATCGAAAGGTCTAAGGACGTGGAAGTGGAGATTGCCGCCAAATATTTGGGCATCATGCAAGGCATCAAGGGCATAGAAAACCTTCCCAGGAGGAACCGAAGGCAAATACATTCAAGGCTACATCAAGAGGGTCGGACTGGCCTTACATAGGAAGATTGGACGAAACAGGATCCGGGGCCCTGAACACATATGTCATACCTGTACTGAGATACATTGGTCTCTTTCGCCCACGTACCTCCGAAATTAAAAAAAAAAAATCCCCATGCCTTTCATGCATTCACATTCCGATAACATGGGATTATGGAGGAGAAAATTGATTGTTAAAAGAAAAAAGTGTTCATTAATGTGAGGTTGTGATGCCATATGAGCTTGCTTTAAGTTTACTTTGTGTTGAAAATGTAGTAACTTTTAACTGCTAATATCTTGAGAACCACATGTTAGATTTCAATGCAAATTTCACCAAAATGCTTAAAATAAGTACCCCTCTAACATATCAAAACTTGATTTGGGGCTATAGACCCTTCTTTGAGAGATAAATCAAGGTGCAGTCACCGATTGTGAAGAGAGATATTCGGCGATTCCTGCATATGCATGGTTAATACAACAACAAATAACGGATGAACGTCTGTATCTGCCCTCAAGATATGAAATAGACTTCCTGAACACATTAGTGACATCAATTAAATGGTTGCATCCTCTAGGCTACCTGTATTCTTCTCAAAGCTCACGTGTTTCGTGAGGCATTTCAGCAGTAATACCTTTACTTCCAGCTCATGAAGCACGTGTATGTACGTAACATGCATCGCTAAAACCAGGGTATACCCACTGATGTAAGATATCCGGTGATTGCCAGGCGTCCTACTTTTTCCGTTTTTCGCAGAAAATTCTGGAAAGTACGGTGATTCGGCCTCGGAAAAAGAAACTTTGTGCTTAAAAGAAAATTCGCTAATTATTTTTAAGTGAGTTGTAAAAGTCGCTTGCACTATCATAGTTTAATTTAAATGTTCGTGAGATCGTTTGATTGATTGATGCAGCCAGTAATTTGAAAGATTAATGCAAATGAATAGGCCTACTGTACTCTGCACGTGATAGACATTGAAGGATGACCTTTCGTTAAAACATTATGTAAAATGAAGAATTATTTCACATAAACGAATGTCTTCTTTTCATTGAGTAATCCTTCTTTAAAAGGTAACTTAATGGACATACGTGTAATGTTATCTTGCAATTTGCATACCCTACTCAGTGCATCATGATCGGTATCTCATTCCTTCTGCAAGTTTGCCTGGATATCTTATTGTCATGGGCGTCCGGAGGGGGGGGGGGCAAGGGGGCACTTCCCCCCTGGAAAATCAAAAACTTGAAAAAAAAAAAACGAAGAAAAATAAAGAAAAAAACGAAGACAATATAACATCAACATTTCTTAGAACAGTTCAATCAGTGTGAATTTCTACTCTCAAAAGAGGAATTGAATAAAAATATCAACACTCAGGCCCCAGCAGCCCCGAGCATATTTATGGGATTTTTTAAAGTTTATATTTATGATATTGCTTATGTTTCTCCTTTTTATATGTGGTAAATAGGCCTTGGAAGTGCCATTTACAGCGATCTGGGAAGCACTTTGGGCCAAAATGTTCTTGCGCTCCTCGCCAACCCATGGTGGCGGGGAGAGCTGAGAGTCTGTCTATGGGCTTCGCCCCCCCCCCCCCTCCCTTTGACAAATTCCTGGCTACGCCTTTGTCAACACTGTGTTAAAGTAGCATCTAAACTCTTATACTGGAAGTAAAACATTTCCCATGAAAAAAGTTGGGCCGCCTAAAAAATTTGCCCCCTTGATTTTTTTCTGCGGACGCCCATGCTTATTGTGCCACTTCCGAAAATTGAATAGTTAATACCAGTGGCGCAGCCAGAAGTTGGTGATTGAGGGGAACACAAATGATATCGTAATCCCTCTCAGATGACCCCAGAAAGTCTGCGTAAATTGTGTATTTGCGTACCTGAGATAGTTATGTCCCGGGGCGAATTCTTTCTTTATTACCTCGTGCAGGTACCGTTTTGGGCAGGGGGTAAGGGGAGGTGTCCCCTTACCCTATGAGGAAGTTTTGTTCATTTATAGGCACTCAGATGCAAAATGGTGCTATCTTTGGATCATACGCTGGAATATTCACAAAAACGGTGAATTCTTCTGTTTTGGTTGAGCGAGGCAAAAGGATGAGTTTTGTAAGTAGAGGGGTGAAAACTCCTCATGAGAAATGTTAACATGTGTAGGGAAGCATAGATAAAAATGGTACTACCTGTTGTAAATCTGTGTTATAATTACATGCATAGATTTTCTCATCATTTACTTATATTTTGTCTTTGAGATGGCACCCCTCCAAGGCTGGGCTACACAGGCATAGGGCTTCCCGGAAGCTTTGGGGAAATTACAAAACGCGGGTACCAGCATGACGCTTTAAACTAACACCCAAATGACACTACAGGAAAGCACACCAAGCCCTTAAAAAGTGATTTTACTAATTTTGAACGAGAATCCAGACGAACAGTTTTCAATACGGAATCAACGAGCTTGGACTCTACTTTTCGGAAAATAGTTCTCGATGCGTGCATTATTGTCCTAATTTGCCAAAAAGAACCATTAAGACGCTATCCAAGCGGAGCCCCACCATCGGTTGGCCCGTATCATCTCACAGATTAAAGACATTGACATTTCCCAGGCTTTAAGTGGAAATTAGTTGACAACGGTTTTCTGGCCTTTTCAATGTTTTTAACAGTTGTGTCGCCTATCTTTAAATAGTTGCTCAAAATTTGCTTTATCTCATCTATTGGATCTCCATCGTGCTTGTCTTCTATTTCGCCAAATCGTAAGGTTAAGCTTCTCGAATATCGTTTTGCTTCCGCCTGAGCTTCAGAGATGGCCTTCAGAGATTCTTCGTTTGAGGTATTAGGCCATGGGCCAAAGACACCGCACGGGCACCCCACCACAACTCTCCGACCCAATATTTTTTGGAAACCCTAAACACGAAATCAAGTGGTAACAAGAATTTTTTGGGTCTCACTCATTCAAAATGGCTGCCAAATACAAAATGGAGGCAAAATTATGAATATTTTGTATTAAATAATAATAAAGGAAATATTCTTAAAAAGTATCTTTGAGGCATCAAATCTTAAAGTCTGGTCATCTTTTATGACAAAAATTCCAAAATTAAATTTTTGTGACTGTATTGGTAAGATTCAGGTCAACCAAGATGGCGGAAAATAAAATAGCCGCCAACTGAATAAACTATTTCCAAAAATGTGTAAAACATGCAAATTTCCACAATCCTCAATCATAGTAATGTAAGTTAATGTTTCATAATTAAGGCTGAACTTAACAATCCTTGGCTTAAGACAACGTGGGAAACAATATGGCGGAAAAGCACCGATCGAAGTAACAACAATTCCAATACAGATTCGCCCCCCCTCCCCCTCAAAAAAAGAAAATAATTTAGAAAATGCCAAAAAATCTCTCTAAATATCTTTATAGCAGATTGTACATAAAGTTCAAAGCGTGATTTCTGATATTTTATAAAGGATCCCTAACTAACCAAGATGGCGGAAAAAACAAAATGGCCGCCAGTATAACGATCATAATGTAGAAAATTAATATGAGAAATATTCATGTAACATACTTTTGACACAGTTGTCCTCATTTTATGACGGATATTCCAAAATTATTTTTCACAATATGTTTTTTTTAGTTCAGTTCAACTTGATGGTAGAAAAAGCAAAATGGCCTTCAATGCAATAATTATGTCAATATATTGTAAATAATAATCATTAAAAAATACTTTTGAGACAAGTAACCTAACATGTGCCCATATTCTGTTGTAAATATTCAAAAGGTATTTTCTGTACAAATTCTTGCAGGATCCGGGTCAATTAACCAGGATTGCATAAATGGCAACATGACCGCTAGTATTAAAATTTCAATATATTATAAGAATGGGGAAAATAATCCTTAAAATGTATTTGTGACATTTGATCTTTATATTTGGCCATATTTTGAGCCAAATAATTCAAACGTTTTTTTTTTCAAAACATTTTGTAGGAATTTGGGTAAACCAAGATGGCGGAAAAAGCAAAATGACAACCAATGTTATAATTAACATGTCATAATAATAAGAAAAAAAAATAACTCTTAAACAATATTTTTAACACTTTAAACCTAAAATCTGTCTATAATCTGTATTAGATATTCAGAACATATTTTTCTGTCTCTCCCGCAGATTAATTGTTAAGATTTACGCAGCTGGTGCGCTGCGTCCGCAAGGGTATTAACAACTGCACAAATAGGTGCAGAGTTTCCGCAGATAGCGTTGCGAAATTGGTGCGCAGTGTTTGGTTTTCACTTATCATCATTGTACAGTTGGTGCACTGCGTCGCAAAAAGATGTTGTTGCTGCGCAGTTGGTGCGCAATCCCTCCATTACCGAGTAAAGTATATATGTATGTACGTTAAGCTAAACTAAAACAGATAATTTACAGTATCATGCCACCCGCTTTACGAGCCCACACCAATCATTTCAAATCAACCAGAATGAAACAGATTTCAGCAGAAGACGAAGTACCCTCTACTGTCATTTTTTTCTGAGTTCTCTCTTCCAGAAATCTATTTAGCCTTTCTCGTTGACTGACGACAAGGTGACGTTACAAAATGAAGAGAAACATTATTGGGTCAGCTTTCTTTAACAGTGTTCATTTTTGGGCGCGTTTCTCGCACACCTATCTGTATGGGCAGTGGACCAATTGTCTAAAAGTACTCTATTTCTTGACTTCCGTAGTCCTCCCCCCCCCCCCCGAAAAGTACTTAAAAATGGCCTAGATACTTTGGGAAGGATATCCTAAGACATATTTTACATGTTACCACTTTCCAAAGTTGCACATTTATGAGAAAATACACTATTTTGTTTGCTAGGGAAATTTTTCCCTTGCAGCGGTAGTTTATGTGCAGAATAAACACAATATCCAAACTTCTAATGATGAGAATACAGATAAAATGTCATTTGCTTTTCAAAAGAATGCTCATTTATATATATTTTTTCATTTATTACCCCAAAAATACATTTTTGGTTGCTAAGGGAAATTTTCTCAGCAGTAGTCAGAAAGCATAAACGCAAACTCTAAACTTCCAGGTATGGGAATACAGAAGAAATGTCATTTCGATGGCAACATGAAATAATTTATGCACATTTTTTTGCAGTTATCATCATATAACGCACACTTTTTCGTTCATAAGGAGAATTTTCCCTAGCAACAGTACTCAAAAAGCAGAGCAGAGACAATATCGAAACGTTCAATTATGATAATACAGAAGAAACGTCATTTCTCTTTCAACATGAAAATAATTTATGCACATTTTTTTGAAAATTATATGAAAAGTACACCTTTTTCGTTGCTAAGGAAACTGTTTACCTAGCAACAGTACTCAAAAACTCCCAATTGTTGGAGTGAAAGATAAATGTCTTTAACTTTTCCACAAAAAATTAAAGAGAAAACACTTCAAATGACAATATCTCAATGACAATTCATAGATTAGTTGCTAAGGATAACTTTCCGTAGCAACGAAAGTGTATGCACAGAATAAAGACAAAGTGAAAGCTTCAGATTGTACAAAGAGTTATTTTAGGGAATAAAGAATACAATTTTTAAGAATTTTAAGGAGAAATCTGCCAAAATGTTGAGAATTCTGAGAAGTTCAATGTTTTGGTGCGCTGGTCATTACATTCCATAGCAACTGAAGTTACAGTACTTACAGGATGAAAACAAATTGTGACTGATGTGGACAAACATTGTTAGTTTATTGAAATTTGAAAGTATTAGCATCTCTTATAATCAGGTTGAATATCAGTCAGAAACATAGGTGAGTCATTTTCAAATTACAATTTTGCCTAGTATTTGTCACCTTTCCTTTTCCCAGATCTTCATACGCGGGACATTCTGCAATTACTCCCATTTAAATACACTGAGAAAGTCAAATTACTCAACTTAGTAGGATGTGTCTCTGCCCTCCTCTCGGCTGCCCTCTGAGTCTGAACGTTACACTGTATACTGAAGAGTGTAACGCACTCACTTGAGACTGTAGGCTGTAGTAAACAAAGCATGTCTTAGCAATAGATGTAATGTTACGTACTGGTTTAGCAAAATGACTGGCGAACATCCCTTACTCAAAATCCATATATGGCCCAGATATGGGATTTCATATCTGGGCCAGATATGGAATTCATATCTGGCTTGTACAAGAATTGGGCAGATATAACTTGATATAATATAAAGGCCATATATGGCCCAGGTAAAGTTTCACTTTTATATGGCCCAGATATGCCCCATATATATATGGCTACTCCATTTCTGGCCCATATATGGAAAATCCATATATGCCACATATAAAGAGATTTATATCTGTGCCATATATGACCCATATAAAACTTTATATGGCTCACTCTTTATATGGCCCATATCTGGCCCATGTATGGAAATTTATATCTGGCCCATGTATGGAAATTTATATCTGGCCCATATCTGCACCAGATATGGAATTTATATCAGATCGGATAAAAAGTTAGGCAGATATAACACAGATCTAAACCAGAACCAGATCTAAACTATATATGGCCAGATAAAGTTCTATCTGGATCAAGCCTATATATAACACAGATCGGCTCTAGTTATGAATCATAGTTAGGACTTATAGTCCACACTCCTCATGGAGACTTTGAGAGAGCTTGCTTTTTAAGTACGTAGAAACAGGCACTGGCAAACTAAAGAAAAATCCCAAACCCAAACAAAACCATGACGGGTCACAAAAACAAATGCTAAACATACCATACACACCGCGCAACAGGGAACAAAAGAGTCTTTGTTACTACTGAACTCCAGTAACTGCCACTGCAGCCAACCCCAAAACAACTCCCCACAACCACATACCATCCAAACAAATTCCGCCCACACGCCCAAAGGAAACACCACGCCCAAAGGCAACTCTACACCCCACGGCAACACGCCAGAATTAGGCAACACTACGCCCCAAAGGCAACACTACGCCCGAAGGCAACACTACACCCGAAGGCAACACTACGCCCAAAGGCAACAACACTTAAAAAGCACCGGGGCAAATACAGGTGCACCTTGCCCAAGGGTGCCCCGGAGGCAGTTGTGGTAAAGGGTAACCTCATTGTCCCCACGCTTTAACAAGCTCCACAACCGGATGCAGTTTAACGTCCTACCCAGGACTCTGCTTTTTAAGTGCATAGAAACGGACACTGTCAAAACAGAAAAACCCCAACCGGACCGGCCCTTTAAGGCAAGACACGCCCTGCGTGGTTCGGGGTGGTTTTGTACATAGTTATTGCAGAAATTTTGTGGTCTTTTTACGTACATAGAAACAGGCACGGCGAAACAAAGGCGAACTCAACCCGGGCCGGACAAAAACTTAACCGCGAACTATTTACAGAATTCTCCTACCAAACAATATTTCTGTGTTAGCAATGTAAAACACCACCTGGAACCCAAGCTTATCACATAGGGCTATTTACAATCTCACAAAAGCAAAACTATTTACATATAATTTTCATGTGGAGACTCTGAACACCAGAAAACAATGTTCAAGTGCTCCATGAATTAGAATTTAATGTAAGTATTAGGTTGAATTGACTTAAGTACATAAATTCAACTTATTTCATAACAGTGAACATAAAATGCCTTGAAATTTCCTATTTTATGTAATCACAGTGATATGGGCTTCTTATTTTAAACTTAATTACGTATTTGACTCTAAATTTTGTTTACTGCGTGGTGCATATTTTACTTTCAACTTCCTAAATCATGAAAAATGTAGGTTTAGATACAAGCTCCGCCCAAATATGCAAATTATTTGCCTAAGTTCACTTAGTACACTGCGGTATTAACAGAAGTGTAGCCACTAAATAACTGCAATGTCTGGGAAGGTGATGCTGTATCCAAAACATGTCTTAGTTTGTAACAAGCATAATCCAAGAATCAAATCAAATAAATAATAAAACAAACTAACAAAATGCTCATTTGCATATCTAGCATATCAAGTTATATCTGGCTTGATATGGCCATATAAAACTTTATTTGCATATCTGGAATTGCATTGTATCAAGTTATATCTGGCTTGATATGGCCATATCAAACTTTATATACATATCTGGATCACGATTATATCAAGTTATATCTGGCTTTATATGGCCATATCAAACTTTATATGCATATCTGGATCATGATTATATCAAGTTATGTCTGGCTTAATATGGCCATATCAAACTTAATATACATATCAGGATCACGATCATATCAAGTTATATCTGGCTTTATATGGCCATATCAAACTTAATATGCATATCTGGGTTATGTTTTAATCAAGTTATATCTGGCTTTATATGACCATATCAAACTTTATATACATATCTGGATTTTATCAAGTTATATCTGGCTTTATATGGCCATATCAAACTTTATATACATATCTGGATCACAGTTTTATCAAGTTATGTCTGGCTTTATATGGCCATATCAAACTTAATATGCATATCTGGGTTATGTTTTAATCAAGTTATATCTGGCTTTATATGGCCATATCAAACTTAATATACATATCTGGATCACCATTTTATCAAGTTTTATCTGGCTTTATATGGCCATATCAAACTTTATATACATATCTGGATCACGCTTATATCAAGTTATATCTGGCTTGATATGACCATATCAAACTTAATATGCATATCTGGGTTATGTTTTAGTCAAGTTATATCTGGCTTTATATGGCCATATCAAACTTAATATACATATCTGGATCACCATTTTGTCAAGTTATATCTGGCTTTATATGGCCATATCAAACTTTATATACATATCTGGATCACAGTTTTATCAAATTATATCTGGCTTTATATGGCCATATCAAAATTTATATACATATCTGGATCACGATTATATCAAGTTATATCTGGCTTTATATGGCCATATCAAACTTTATATGCATATCTGGGTTGTGTTTTAATCAAGTCATATATGGCTTTATATGGCCATATAAAATCTTTAATCAACCAGATATTTCCAGATATAAAGCCAGATATGGATTTTGAGTAAAGGATGACTATTGCTGCATCATGTTCTTAGCTGCTACGGTCTCACTGCAAGCCAGATCCTTTCAAACAGAAATGCAGTGCTCGACTATTTCCAGCAGGCTTGGAAATATGCAAAGGTAACCTTCAAAAGTAAGCTCCAAGCATCCACTTTTTAATGATTTTATGCACAGAATCTTGCGAACTAGGAGAGGTTAGTAACTGTGCTACTGCGGATGTATATACATAATTCCGTAATGTGTACATTCCATCAAGGTCATGTGGTACTCTAGTTGACTACTATTGGTTGCTGACTCGAATTGTTGCGCAATCTTATAGCACGTTCGTAAACAGCCATGTTTAAAAAAATTTGGCTGATATTTCACTGAATATCTACAAAATGTGCAACTTTTGCACGTGGTAACATGTAAATTCATCTTAGTTACATATCTTTACGATTTTTGAGCAATTTTACGAATAGTTTCCCTGACAGAGATCACGAAACAAGCGAATTTTGGGCCTCGGCCCACCGTCTACTCCGATAATTGTCTCATTGTCACTTTTAAGGAAATTCGAGCAGGATAAATATTACAGAACACAGTCCAAACCATTATTCCCCAATCTACCTGCACCTAATCGTGCAACATCAAATCGACCGGCTGTTAGCATGTGCTTGGCTTTAATAATAATAATACCAGAAAGCCAAAAGGCCTAGTGATTCCTTGCCAAAAGGGGAAAAAAAGTTACCCATCTTTGGATCTTGAGCTGTTGCATTTACTAGCAATTTTAAAGGTGTTTGCTGTTTCACCTCCGGAGACATCGTGTAGCCTTTGACCTCCATCAATAAGAATTAACAGGGTTCATCTTCTGACTTTAACACATCCACAAGCCAAGTATGAAAAGTATACACGCCTCCTATGTTGGCATATTGTGCTTAAAACGCATACGGTGTTTGACCTTTCGTGACCCCCAACCTCCACTTGAAACTATAGTATTAATATACCAAGCAGTGGCGTAGCCAGGGGTGGGGGGCAGGGGGCGAGTTGCCTCCTCTGGAAAAATCTTGGGGGAAATTTTGAAAGTGAATATATGGTGAAATTTGCGCATGATCTGGTAAAATTTTAAATTTTTCAACCAGTACACTTTACTTATTTACATGGGCGTCAATCCTGGGGGACGGAGGACTTGCATTTCGATGGGTGGGGGACACAATATCAAATGTCCCCTCCCCCACACATTTGCGTTAAAGAGTAGTCTCGTGGCTCTATTTGACTGGCTTTTTGAGTGGCATGTAGGTTTGTTGGGCAATTATTAAGTGTCTCGATGCAGATTCTGAATGTAGATTTCGTCAGGGAAATCTTATTTAATGACAAAATTTCGGCGCGCTTTGCGCGCATGCGTCACGGTTTGCACTCCTTCTCATAACCATTAAAAAGGTAATCATACATGGAACTATTCTGATCACAACACTTTCCGAAAACAGACATACATCTCCAAACATCTGTAGGGGCTTCGCATCAATATGGGATCATTCAATCTGTGGCAGAGGGGAGGGCCATTCGGCCATGCCCACCCTCACTGATGCCTATTTTTTAGTTCCTAAAAATACGTAAATTTTTTAAAACAAATTTTACTTCAAAAGGTAACATATGTGGCACCAGATTGCACGTAAGGACACCTAATTTTTCAAAAAATTTCTTAGACCCCTCCCCCAGGTCAGCGGTCACACAACATACAGCATGTCCCCCTTGAGAGAAATCCTGGGCACGCCACTTCATTCAGTCTAAATTGTAGCATGATATGGAAGGTTGAAAGTACGTTGTTGCCGTTAAACACTTTTCAAAAAATTTTACCGAGCGCTTCGCCGAAGTTATTATCGGTATAGATGGTGATACACTTACGACTATAAAGCATTCTGAAAACGCACTTGCTAATCCTTTACACCTTTGCTATACTACTATCAGCTCCAAAAACATCCCAAAGATAGCACAATTTTGCATCTAAGTAACCTTAAATTAACAAAACTTTCTCAAAAGGGGAGGGCTACCCCCTCCCCTTAGACCCCTCCCCTAGGATGACACCTTTACATAGTGACAAAGGAAGGATACCACTGCTGTATACAAACGCAGGGTGAATAAAAAAGGTGCAATTTAAACGCCTCCACTCAGGTGGAAAAAAACATCCAGCCGGTCGGAATTTGGAATCTTCACACCCCCAAATATATCACCCTAGCAACGGGCCTGGTCGGGTCCATGATCTCCGACAATGATCCACGCTGCAAAGCGTTGTTTCAGCTATGTTGGGACAAATAATATCTTGAAGTAATTCCGTGGACTCCGTGTATTTCACCTGGCAGATCATCTATGATGGTCATGTTAACTTTGAAATGATAATTCTTATGACAACAGGACAACGTCAGTCATCATAAGGGGGGGGGAGGAAAGGGCCTATAGGAAGACGCCCCCTCTTCAAAACCAAGGGATTGGTTTGTGCTAAGTCATGTATGTCCCCCGTCCCCCCCCCCCCCCACATTTGAATACGGACGCCCCTGCTTATTTAAAAGTATATGCCACACTGGCACAACCAGTCCTCATTAAGGTTTTCGGAGATGGAATGATGACATCATGCTTATAATTGTACTAGTTACGTTTTACTATCTGTTTTATACAGCATGGGATCTCTGGACCTCTGACAAGGGACTCTGGCCTTTTACTGTATACTTCCAATGTTTCTTGATAATTTAAGGAGCAGCATTGTGGTATATGCAGTTTGTTAGAATGGGTCAGTGGTCAAGTGCTATAGGACAGGTCCTCGTAAAATTTGGACTGATTGTGGTGAATGTGGTGAACTGATGAAGGGAAAGGTGTACCAGGGTTCACTTAAGTACTGTACTTCACCCATTGTGATTCTAAACTACCAGTGGGACTCAAGAAAAATTCACCAAGACAAGCAAGATAGAAAAAAAAGCTTCCTAAAATAATAGGAATTCTTGGTGATGTATTCAATTTACATTTAGCACCAAATGTGGCACCATTTTGCATCTAGCCCCCCTTACATGAGCAAAAATTTTTCAAAGGGGAGGAGGCTACCCCTCCCCTTAAACCCCTCCCCCACGACGGTGATCAGTCACATCAGCCAGGTCAGAGGAAAGCACCCGGACAAAATTTGGACCTGCGGAGAACACTGATTATTAGGAAGCAGATCACTAATTGGGGGAAATCTTGCTGCTCTTACCCCCCCCCCCCTGACAAAAAACCTGGCTACGCCACTGATACCAAGTATGAAAAGTACCCACCATTTCTAACCTGGGATATCATTTTTACAAGGGTTTCAGTTTTGTCCCCTGGTAACCTCACATGATCTTGACCTCTACCAAAAGCAATTGACCTTATGTATCAACGTCACGGGAAATCATTTTGCCGGTAAAGCAATGAAGCACATGGCATGCACGAAGTAGACTTCCAACGCGTGCGTACAAAAAAAAAAAAGAAAAGAAAAGAAAAACTACCCGCCGGTACACCAATCAACTGTCTGTATTTAATTGGTGTTAATTCCAATGATACGCGCCTGCCTTCATTGAAAGGGGCATTTCTAATATGTGGCGTCATATGCGTAGCCTTATAGGGGTCATCTTTGACTATAAAGCATCCACATGTCAGGTATATATGAAGAGTATCCATGCTCCCTACCTTGAAATATTCCGTTTACAGGGTTTTCGATTTCTTTATCTCTAATGACTTGACGTACCTGACCTCTGGTTTCCACCAAAACAACAGGGTTCTTCCTCTCAATATGATGAACCCATATATGAAGTATGGAAAAGTGTCCATCATTCCTATCTTGAAATATCATGTTTACTATCAAGTTCCAAGGTTTTAAGTTTTACCCCATAGTGACATCAGATAACCTTTGGTCTCTACCAAAAACAAAAAGATTCATTCCTAACTGTAACACATCTACATTCCAATTATGGAAAGTATCCATGCTTTCTTCCTTGAGATATCATGTTTACAAAGTTTCTGGTTTTTGACCTCTGATGACCTGACATGACCTCTGACCCTCACCAAAAACAATAACCTCCTTTCCTTTTATATATTATAATAAATCTCTATATATTGTAATAAATCTCTATACCAAGTATGAAGAGTATTCATCATTCTTACCTTGAGATATCGCGTTTACCTTCCGTGACCTCAGATAAGTTTTACCTCTACCACAAACAATGTCGTTCATCTTCTGACTAAAACGCTTCCACATGTTAAGTATGGGAAAGTGTACATACTTTTTACCTCGAGATATCGTGTTTGCAGGGTTTTACGTTTTTGACCTCTGTTGACCTGAAATGACTTCCGATCGCCAACAAAACCGAACGTATTCTTCCTCTCTATATTATATATCCATATACCAAGTATGAAAGTATCCATCGTTCCTACCTTGAGATATTATATTTACAAGCCAAGCGTTACAAACACACACGCATACACACATACTTGCATGCACACAAGCTGTTTTTACATACGAACCGAGGACCTCAATGTTATCTCCTTTGTGTTTGCTTCCTTTACGCTAACTTTAACAATAGACTGTCTATTATTGAAATTTCCGAGGACTTGGGAACTTTATTGAATTTCTTTCTGAGGACCTGAAATCCATTGTTTAGGTCCTCAGTCTGAATGCCAAGCAAACTCACGCCATCGCGACTGCATTGATTCCTTTTGCCTTCGACAAGAAATAAAAATGGGCACATCACTTGTCTGTTTGTGCAGTACGCACCAAATGATATGTTCCTCTCTGGCTCCTTGTGTCACAAAGTAAGCCCATGTCTCCAAGGACACATTAGCTGACCCCCCCCCCCTTTGTTCCCCTTACACTCGAAGTGAGGTGTTAGCACTCGACCGCATGACAGAACGTTTGTTTTGAAATTTTAGAGAGGCAACCCCTGGAAAGACCGCATAAGGAAGCCATTCCTTTGAGATCACTGAATAAAGAGTGTTAAGATTTAGGCCCAGGATGTGCCATTTCCTTCAATCTAGAAGATATATTTGGAAAAAAATTTCTTCGCTACGATTTCAAGGTCCGTGGTACAATACTTAAATAGCGCCACAACGATATTTTGAGGGAAGGCCCTGGACTGCTTTTGCAGAAGATCCTAGCTGCACATCTGCCTCTCCACCAACAAACTGCATCGTTAAATTAAGTAGTTAAGTCCGAATTAGGTTACTACAAAAATTGAATTGTGATCCTTGTGACTTGTTTAGTTGGCAGTTTAGGTCATGCAAAGGTATTTGCCAAGCTATAGTATCTATAATCTGCACATACTCCAGAGCTTCCGAGGTTATCGCCCTCCACCCCGTGCTATACCACACGCCCTTAGGAGCACGGAGTGGGAGGCGTCTCCACCGTTAGAATACCATACAATCGGGAAGATCATCGTCACTGCCACTTTGACTAGGATGTCTACGAGTCTGACGACAATAAACATCAATCTTGCAACAAACTACATTAATGTTTTAACCATTCCACAATTAATGAGGCTAACGATTTTCCTTTGGCACCGATTATTGCAACTTTATCGTTGTAATTCTTCAATGAAAACCCCAAATTTTTCAAGTTTCTTCGCTAAAAACCATTTTTTTTTTCTAAATTTTTCATGGTAAAAGCCCAACTTTTTACAAATTACCCCAATAAGAGCCAGAAATTTTTTGCGCGCTTCGCGAGCCAAATTTTGATTCAAACATCTTTTCGGCACTTAATCGCCGTCATCGAGACTTTGGGTTGCTGGCCCCGTCGGGGAGCTTGCACGCTGTCTGGCAAATCTTGGCGCCATCCCTGGTGAATAGATCTCAAAAATCGTTTTGTTAAACGTTATACTTCCTCGGAGTATTCAGAACGATGCAACTTCTCTACAAACCCTTTACTCAAAAACCATCTAGGGATATGTACCTGGATATATCTGGCTAAATACAGACTGTATAGCGCCATATCAAGCCAAATATGACTTCATGAAAGCTCATCCCAGATTAAAGAAGCAATTATTATGACCATATGACAGAGACCTTTTACGTGCGGCGAAACGAACAAGGGAAAAAGAAACTAAAATACTTCAGTGCAAACCGGTGCGGTTATCAAAAACAACAGAGAATCTATTTACATCTTACAAAGGCAAAAAGGTAAACTTGAAAGGGCAATTATTAATGGTTAAGTACATTACACAATGAACATCGTGTGCAGATGTATTTACACTATACATGTTTACATAAAGTGTACTGCACGACAGAACAAGGAACACTACACACGATATACACAACAAAATCAACAATATCCCCACAATACAACGTAAATTTACCATGTGTTCAACTTTTGGAAATGATTGACCACCCAGATATAACTTTATTAAAGCGTGCCCCACATATTCACATCAAGTTTTATATGGCCATATCAGGGACGTGTTAGGAAGGAGGTCCAGCGTTCTATAGACTCTTTGAAGCAATGTTCGTTTCCAGAGGTAATCTTGCCTTTCATCTAAAATTCTTATCGCGATACCGAGATCAACTTCGATCAGTCACACATTGTCAAAGGGAGAATGTGAAGAAATACTCTTCATTCTAAACTCGTTAACTATTCGTTTTGAAATTTAAACTTTTCGTCGTTATTCGTCACACTAGATATCACTTCACTTCAAGTCGGCTAAGAATTTCTTAACAACTTACTTTTCGAATACGTTGCTTAATGATAGGAAAATCTTGCAAAAACTGAAAGAAATGTATAGGCTTGAAAAAATGTTTCGAGCAGATGACGTACAAAAAACGTGTGGACACAATAAAAATTAAAGTACATTATTTAAACCTGTGTTGCCAATCGCTTTACTAAAGATCTTGATTAAAGTTTGGTCATTGGCGGAAGTAAACTTTACCACAAAGCATGTGTAAACAATGACTTTTGTCTTGGGATTACTTGGAAAAGAAAGGAGGAAATCATCATTAAAAGGGGTTAGTCAACAGAGACTTAACAATAGGATCAAAAAGACCTGTCAATCATATGGCGGTGCCTGAAAAGAATTAAATCATTTTCAAGTACATATTGTCTGACGGATCTGGTCGTTGTATCTCCTTCCAAGCATCTCCCTGGCCATATCAAACAGGTTTGATTGGGCACGAGGCCATGCCATAATTCAAGTTTTATATGGCTTTTTGAAGCTATATAGTTCCATAGCAAATTTTACATGGCTACATGACACCATTCCACGTTTAGGATACAATTATGCAAATGACTTTTTCATGAGTCAATTCTAGCCTTTTAAATAACTTGCCTGATTAAACTTCTTCCTTATAAAGACCCTTATTTAATGCAGCAACACATAACCACAATATAATAACTACTGTGTACACTTTTCCCAGCGCTTTTTTTCCACATCAGTAAGTGCAAATGTCTGCACATGTGGGCAGAGTCAGAATTTTAAGCTCATTTTTTTTGTAAATTTGGAAGTTTTTAAATTAAATGTTCATAGCGCTGTAGACCATATATGCAGTCAAATCTTAACCAACGTTTAAACAATCATCCTACAGATTAAGGATTTTTTCTACACTTTTTTGAATGAGTACTTTATATATTTGGATCAATTACAGAAAAGGCTAGTATGAAGGAAGATAATACAACGAAGTCTTGACTGCGTATAGTGTCCCATCTGGGGTTGCAGTGTACCTCCTTTGAGCAGAACTCTATATCTGGATTTATATTAAGGGACGTCGGCTAAATTCAAAGAACACTCGTCAATGACAAGTGAAAAATGGAAGAAACACCTGCTTAAAATGTTACATACAATCACTCTAGCTCGTAGCCAAGGAGGCACGAGGGCGTGCCCTCATGAGGACCACTGCGCCCATGAGGACCCATTTGGACAATCGATCAAAAATAAAACTTCTACCTGTGGACAATGGCCCGGCCGGCATGCCGCCAAGCGATTATTGAGCAAAAGTTAAAACGATCCCAACAGGCGTTTAAAGATGAAGTTACTTTGCTTTCTATAACAATCCTTTTTATAACTTCAGAAATTTTCGAGCTACGCGAGCATTTATCTCCAAGTTTATCTTGCGGTAACGCCCGCCGTTTCAAACATATTGGATTTGTTTAACGTTAAAGGTTCCACAATTATTGTTCTTCCGTGCAGGCGTCATTCTAGAGAAACACGCAAATGCATAATTGCAAATTTCATTCCTCTTTTTCCTATCGTTTGGAAGGTACTTTTTCAGCCTCGCCATCGTGCACGGATGGCAAACATATGTCGCAGGGGAGCCTTAATGGATAAGATAAAGTATGTAATTTCCGACGACGACCATGCAGTCGCAACAACAAATTTCTTGGACTTGCTCTTTAGTAGGGCAGATTCTTTCATAAAACCCCAACTTTTCCATTTTTTTGTTAATGAAAACAAAAATTTTAGTCGTTATTCAATGTAACCCCTAATTTTTCGGTGCGCTTCGTGCACCTTAAGCTTTGATTTCGCCATCCTTTCAGAAACTTATTGGATCTGTCGGGCCTTAGGGTAGCTGGTCCTAGTAAGGGCGCTTGGTCCCCCTACCGGCAAATCCTAGCACCACCCTTAGCAGAGCCTGCATGCAGGTTTTTCCATGAGCGATGAAGCATACCTCAAAATTTCGGTGCGTTTCGCGGGCAATTCTCACTATCCACGCTGTATCACTTGTGAACATTATTAGTACAAAAGACCAGTGAATTTTTCTGGCACAAAGTAGGTGTACACCTAAAGTTAGAAGCGGGAAGCAATGTGGTTTCATGTAGCAATCTATTACTTTTAGCAACCTTCGTAGCATGCCAGTAATGACTTTATGGATTGAATTTACTGGAACCACAAATTAATTATTAAAACACTTTTTCCGCCCATGATGATCGTACATTTCATTCTGTTGCAAGCTGTTCATGCAAAATTTCGTTCACAAGTAAAAGTAGGATAACTATGAACTGAATTGTGAACTGTGAAGAGTTAAGTGTCCTCTCAGTGTCATTCGGAGGTCAGCACAAAGCTCCATGCTAGTGTTTCCATCGTATTAACGTCTGAGACATTTCGGGGATTTTCCCTCATTCTGGATCCCACTAAAATTATATTGAATCACACCATGGCGTTACGGTAGCTCATGCATTGTCTCTTCACCGTCCGAAAAGCAACTCAACTCTTCATCGACGCTTGCAGAGCTGAAGAAACATCATCATGATAATACATAACATTGTTACGCGCACTTGTGAGACATTCCACGTCTCTTTATTGCAAGAGGATGAAAATTGCGGTCAGGGAAGGAAGTTTTCAAGAGCTTCGTAAGAACGTATACACGTGCGTCCGATTTCTTTAAGCTGTCCGTGTAGAGATCCGTGAGATGTCACCCCCTGTGGTTCCTGCAACTACCATCACCTGGTGGCACCACTAACTACAAACAGTGTCTTCTTCGGTGCCCCCATTTGCGATACCGGTGCCCCCTATGTCAGAACTCTTTGCTGCGGGCCTTAAGATACTTCATGGAAGTGAATTTACTTTCAATATTTTTTAAATAAAGTTAAATGGCAAAACTATTTCTATATAATAATTTCGGCTATAGTATGTTTACAGATTTCCGAAGGTAGCGAAATTAAAACACATCAATAATTCAATCGTGTAACATTACAGGAAGTACAGTCACAATTTGTGATGAGAAACTGACTTCAACCGAAGTGGTCACCTTTAAAATGCCCATTTAACTGAATAGATTAACAGAGGAGGAGACCTCTGCAAAAGAAAACATTCAGAAGTAGTTCCACCATACATGGACTACTTATTTCTCATATAAAAAAATGCCCCCTGTGGGCTGGGGACTGTAGAATATGCCCACGGTATTTCCCGCCTGTCGTAAGAGGCGACTAAAGGGAAAGACTTGCACCGTATTTAAACTTTGCATGACACTATATAACATATTTGTGTTGGTGTGTAGTTAAATTTCATCTAACTAAGTAACAACTAACTCATATAAATAATATTGCATTAACATAACTATGGGTATATTTGTTAAACTGGGCATAATAACATATGCGCAGTCTCTTAGATTTACGTCTTACATTACGTAACGTTTATTCACTTCTACAGGATCAATAAAATTCTTTTAGTAATTACAAATTTAACACATAGAAACCACTTTAAAAGAATAAGATCAGTAACATATCATTACAAAAATTTTACTAATAAAAAGTTTTGTCATCGTGATAAGTCAATAAACACCTTCTTTAAAGTCTTCCTAAACTTTGAAAGCATCATCACGTATACAAAACTGTTAGCCCAACTATTACAAGAAAGAATCTGAACGGAAATGATATCCAAGTTAAGGTATGTCGACCAGTAGGTCGATTGAAATATTGTACCAAGATTTGTCGGCATCCATGCAATTATAAAAACACCAGTTATGATGGCGAAAGTTGCAAAGACTCTCGCTTCTTTCCGGAAAGCAATCACCTTCCGAAAAATTGCAGAAATTACCTCGTTTTGTTCATTTTCATTTGTTGGTGCTGAGCGGTCTGTTCGTGTGTTTTCGCCAGAAACGGACGACATTTTCTTGACATGGTAAATGGTGACAAAGAAAAGGTACACGTTGACCAGCACAGTAACAGTAAAGGGAATAAAAATGCACATCCCTCTAACAAAGAACTTCAAAAAGACATAAAACGCAGCTTGATATTCGTAAGTGTAAGTTATTTTGCAAAACCGAAAGTTAATGTCAAATTCTAAATTTGTGAATTTACGCAAAGGAATGGTTCCAGGGAGAACAATGTCCAACAGTAAAATGAAGAAGTAAATACGGTAAATTCGACGAGGATACATGATTACGTGGTACCTTAGAGGATACCTAATGGCAGCAAGGCGATCCAATGTTAAAAATGTTATCAGATGTAGGGAGCTTACAAACGTAAAAAATCTGAAGAAGCTGAATACGGAACAGTAAATGTATCGATTTAACAGATCAACCGGCAGAAAAATGGAGAAGTTCTCAGAGATGACCACAAACACTCCAATCCCCAAATCAACAACAGCAAGGATTTGTACCAAGCAGGTAGTTGCCTCCGAGAAACAGCTGGGTGCAAGCCGTAAAACTAGTAAATTAACAAGATTGGTTCCGATAGCCAATAAACCCGATGTGTTGGATATAAGGAATCGCAGTACCAGTGGGTAGGCGTATTCATAGTCCTTCGACATCATTGTGTCGTTTACCTCCATCGCTCTTGTTGTGGAAACCGCAGCTAAAATTCTTAGAACAGTGGTTGGCTTTGTTGAATTACGTTACTTGCTTCAAACCTTCACAACGGAAGTATATCGAGTGACTTTCAAGTTACTGTGAAATATACTTCGAGGCTAAGAATTTTTATGTAGTCAAAGACAATTATGCCAGTTTATAATTCTTTATTATCATGATAGCACGTCACAAAACACTCAAATATGAATTTGGACTCATTTTGCTGCGCCATCCTTTGTGACCTCAAGTTTGCTTGATACTAATCCCAATCTTAACTTTCTTGACTAAGACATATTTGAAGAAGCCATCGAGGCTGAGAGTATCTGTATCTTTTCGGAGTTAAGTATTTTCATCTTATCTAGATGGCTTTTTATTTTTCGGTAAGTACGCGACTACAACAAAGAAACCTTGAAATTACTCCTAGCAAGCAGCTGTGATATCTCTGTTGACCTCATGCTTAAATAATTAATCATGCTAATGAGGTGATGGAGGTGGTCTTTTCATCACTTCGCTCAATTCTTTCCAACCAACAACAAGTAGAACAAGATTACTGATGGCATGGGTGGGGTTACAGAGGGTGGGGAAGGTGGGGAGGAAACGAGACCAGACAAATTATGAGGAAAGTTTTAGTTTTATGGTAAATTGTACAATGTAGGATTAAGGAAAGTATTAATACCAAATACTATCAAATTGCAAGAAAGATATTTCTAGGCGACTAGGGTGGGGAGGCAAGAGGCAATTGCTGTTGAAAAATATTGTTTGGGACCTTGATTAAACTTACTTTTAAAGCATGTATGTGGGGTCCCCGCCACACTTTTGTGACTTGAAGCCCTGTAATAAGGGTCACTGACAGAACTAAGTGCATATCATTACACATACCATGGTCCTTAGGCATTCAGTTCGTGTATGGAATAAAAATTCTCAATTATCTTTTAGGCCTGCTCCGTGTGAGCTCATTACCATTACGTGTCTCATTAGTATTCTTTCCAGCATGAAAACGTTTGTGGAGTTGCCTTGTTATTACTCCCTTGAAAATAGCTGGAGTAAACTACTATTCCACTAATTTCTCGCGACCTCTCCCGCTGTTCGTATTCCCCAGCAAGTTCAACTACAATCATTTTCATCAAATCCACCGACTGATACTCTTAACTTTGTAATAAATATGAGAAAAATGTTCTTTTAACAAGTACACCTGAGGGATGCAGAGAGGATATCTCTAGAAATGGTCTTGAATGGCCACAGGGGGCCATAACTTTATTGTGGAGGATGCTCGGTCTCCAGCCTTCGACGTTCGCGGTTAAAGGTTTCGCCTACCACTCTTTGTAAGGCCTACCCATAATAACATCCGTTGACTTTACAAAGTAATATATACCGTGATCAGTAACCTAGTCCTCATACTCCGATCTTACTTAACTCTGTATTTTCGTATTCTTTACAGTTATAAAAAAATGCATAAAACTGAGCGGTATCTTGCAACAGAACATCGAAAAAATGAAAATGACAAAAAAGGTGAGCGGAAAAGGGGAAGTAAGAGAATCTTTTATAAAATGGATAATCGCCAATTGAGAGAATCCCTGAGATAAAGTTCGTTTAGGATTCTACCTAGACATTTTACGAACGGAGGGACTACGCGATAAAGCGTGAACGGTTTCGGATCTCAGTTTTAAAAACTTGTAATGATGATGAACACGTCAATTCAGGGAGGGCAAAGTTTCAGGCAGTTCAAGTGACTATCATAGCTGAACGGGCTGCCACGTAATCCCTCCGTTTGTGTAATGTCTGGGTAGAATCTTAATCGAACTTCATACTAGGGATTCACTCAAATGGAGATTCTACCTCGCCATTTCACGTCACTACGGTATTACGTGAGACTTGAAAGCAGTGTTCACAACATGACAACAATCCCTTCATTCCAGTTTTGTTCAACTTTATTATCTACTTGAAATAACAACCCTTCTTTTGGCACAAGGAATTAAACATCTTTCTTGCATTTTCCTTTTAATTGCTTCTTAGGAATCACATAATACGTACAAAGCGAGTTATAATTTTAGTTCAAATCAGCTCTGAGTCTTCTTCAACACAAATATGACCAGCAATGGCTCATGTTGGTGAACCAACTCTAATACAACTAATGAGGGCTCATTGAGCGAACAAATCTAATCAGCAATGGCTTTTGTTTGTTAGCATTCATATAGCCTACTATGTAAAAGAAAAATACAACCTTGCTGTTACCCAATAGTTTCAGCAAAACTTAGAGGACTTTCTAGAGATTTGTTGTAAAACTGGGCAAAGGTGTCCTTTGATGCCCCTCCTGCTGTGTTAAGAATAATCTTGACTTGTACGATTTAACTTTGGGCAACTAAAGCTGCCGCAGACCTCGCAATGTATGCTGTGTACTTTCTTATATCGATTCCAGCAGTTTGCATACTTTCATGTAGCCAACGGCCCAACGTGTCCTTTGAAGCAAGTCTATAAGGCTTTGCATACGTAATGAAAATCTGAGTTATATCACCTCTAAGGTGTTTTTTTCACTTCCACATAGTGAGTAAGTAAATGATAAACATCTCATTTAACATCATATTTGTAAGCAGGTACATCCACCTGCAACTGATTGTCTCCTGGCCGCGTCTGTTTCAGTAGAATAGGTATAGTAAACGATATTTTGGATTCTGTGACACACATTTCTAACATCAAGAGCTTGCAAAGTTTTCAACCACTGAGGTGCAAGTAAGGCAACAGGCATAACCAATTTAAGAGTACGGATTTTGAGCGATAATTCGACAGTAGGGTGTATGGACCGTAAGTATCCTCAAACATCGAAATACTCCAAGCGTCCTTACACCTGGGTTCATGCACACCTTTCATAAAACGATTAACTAAAGGATGTCAAAAGCCTTGGTGTAGCTATGGTCATGGCGAAGATCTGCGTGTAAAAATGTTTGCGTTTGCCACAGTAGTATTATTACCCCTTTCGTTCCATCCAATTTTGCCTTCTACATTACTCTAGAAATCAAGGCAAAGTAAGGAAAAGCATAGAAGTAATATCCTTTTTTCTAGATAAAAGAAAATGCATCTATATGCAGGGCATCTTGGGGCGGTTTCCAAGACACAAAGGTAGCTAGCTGCTTATTAGTAAGGGATTTAAACAGGTCTATTTATGGCTCACCCCATAACATGCTAACTGGTCTAAAAATCTTTGGGCATAGTTGCCATTCAGCATTATCCTTAAAAGTCCTGGATAATCTGTCAGCACAAACATTATTTTTCCCGGGCAAATGACAGCAGGTTAGCCAAATATTTCGGGATATAGCCCATTCCCAAATCAATTTAGTTACTTTGTTACACTGGATGGAGTGGGTTCCACTCATATAGCTATGTAGGCAATTAAATTGTCGGTGTAGATTCTAATATGCTTGTTATTTACTTCACCACATAGAACTGAAAGGGAATTATAAACAGCAATCAGCTACTGAACAATAATATCAAGCTGCATTTTTTCCTATGTCTCCCTATTTACCTTGAGCTTTGGCAGAAAGGATGGGGTAAAAGGCACCCAAAACAATGGAAGAGTCATCCGTTTCTATTGAAATATCTGGCTTTAAAGGTTAAATGTCATCAAATGCAAATGGGGGCCATTGTTCCGACCAGGACAATTCCTTACAAATATCTGTTGTCATTCTAACTGGTTCTTCAAGTCCTTGACAGATATTTCAGGTCTGAATTTTCGAAGTGTCTATACATGTATAGTGTAAGGGTCTATACTTCACCCACGGAAATACAGTAAGAGTCTCTGGTTTTGCCCCCAGTTTGTGAAATGCATCGTTTGCTTACTCTATTGGCATTGGCGATATCTCTTATTTGTTGGAAAACATGGTCCCCAAATATGTAAAAGGAGCCTGTCTCCGATTTAGAGCAAATGGCATAAAATTGCTGCTTGATTTCTAGTTAAATCAAGTCTTTATACGCAGTGTATTTACTTCAATGTTATTTGGACCCATTAAGACAAGGGCGTCGGTAATTTTAGACATAAAATTTTGTTTATCTTGACTAGATTTGCCACATATTATCTCATTTAAGAGTGTAGTTAATGCCACTATAGCATTCATGTTGTTACTTTGGATTTATTTTTTTTACAATCATAGGCCCTTAGACTTGGTAGAAGCATGAAGGTTACCCCAAACTAACTGGTCAACCTGAATAGCTTGCAATGACTCAATATTATCAGGCCTCTGGTACATGTCCAGTTTCTTTGTTGTCTTTGTTTGAGGCAATTTACGAGTGCACATGCTGTTCACCAATTTTACTAGTGGCTCAAGGACATTACAACCAGTATTCAGAATAATGCAACTTTTCTGCAAACCCTTTATTCAAAAACTGGACTGCTTTTGCAGAAAATCCTAGTCTCCCCACCAACGGACTCCTTCATCATTAAATTAACTCTCTTCTCTCTGCCATTCAGCCAAAAGGACTTTTAAGAAAGAGCTTGCTCTGTACAAGATTGTTTCATGCTTCAATGCAAAATGTTAACCAGAGTCTACCGTGACCTGGACTTTGGTTCTGAAGTGGGTCATATTTAGTTCATACCTGGTCAGATAAAGTCATGTCTGATAAAATTGCATCTTGTCCCCATACGACGCATATCAAGTCCTGGTCCACTTCTGGCTTATATTATCAGTCAAATTTCTTATCCTGCAAAATTTAAATTCCAGGGCTGGTGCAGATATGGGCCAGATATTTAATCCATCTGTGACCCAAATGAGGATTTTATATCTGAACCCATATATGGATTTGCATTAAGGGACGTCGGCTAAATTCAAAGCACACTAGTCTCGTCTATGGTAAGCGAAAAATGGAGGAAATACATCGCATTCCTTAAAATGTTACATACAATCACGCCAGGCTCGTAGCCAGGCATGGCAAGGGGGCGTGCCCCCATGCAGACCATTGTGCATGCCCATCATTTGGAAAATCGATCACAAATAAAACTTCTACCTGTGGACGAGTGGTTCGGCATGCCGCCAAGCGATTATTCAGAAAAAGTTAAAACGATCCCAAAAGGCGTTTAAAGATGAAGTTACTTTGCTTTCTGTAACAATTCGTTTATAACTTCAAAATTCTATCGCCCGCTACGCTCGCTTTTATCTCGAAAAATTGCGGTAACGCCCGCCGTTTTAAACGGATTGGATTTATTTAACGTTAAAGGTTCCACAATTATTGTTCTTCCGTGCAGGCGTCATTCTAGAGAAACACGCAAATGCATAGATGCAAATTTCATTCCTCTTTTTCCTATCGTTTGGAAGGTTCTTTTCTTTCAGCCTCGTCATCGTGACAAACATGTTCTGCAAGAAAACAGATTTTTCAGTTTCGCGGGAAGTGTCAATGGATAAGATAAAGTATGAAATCCCAGACGACGACCATGAAGTAACAACGAAAAATTTCTTGGCTTTGCTTTATAGTAGGGCAAATTCTGTAATAAAGCCCCAGTCAGGGCGCTTGGTCCCCCTGTCGGCCAATCCTAGCACCACCTTTAACTCAGCCTGCATGCAGATTTTTCCATAAGCGATGAAGCATACCTCGAAATTTCGGTGCTTTTCGCGCGCAGCTCTCATTATCCACGTTGTATGTATCACTTGTGAACATTATTTGCATAAAAGTACTACTGAACTTTTCTGGCACAAAGTAGGTGTACACCTTAAGTTAGAAGCGGGAAGCAATGGGTTTTCATGTAGCCATCTATTACGTTTAGCAACATTCGTAGCATGCCAGTGATGAATTTATGGTTTGGATTTACTCGAATTACAAATTAATTACTAAAATACTTTTTCCGCCCATGATGATTGTACATTTCATCCTGTTGCAAGCTGTTCATGCAAAATTTCGTTCAAAGTATACTGGATAACTATGAACTGAATTTTGAACGGTGAAGAGTTTAGTGTCCTCTCAATCTCATTCGGAGGTCAGCTCAAAGCTCCATGCTAGTGTTCCCATCGTATTAATGTCAGCGTCATTTCGGGGATTTTCCCTCAGTCTGGATCCCACTAAAATTATGTCGAATCACATCAGGGCCTTATGGTAGCTCATGGTCCCCTCACCGTCCGAAAAGCAACTCAACTCTTCATCTACGCTTGCAGAGCTAAAAAAGAAACACCATCATGATTATATATATATATATATATATATATATATATATATATATATATATATATATATATATATATATATAATATATATATATATATATATATATACATATACCTTGTAACGCTCACTTGTGAGACTTTTCACCTCTCTGTTTCGCAAGATGAGGACAGTTGCCCCCAGGGAAGGAAGTTTTCACTCGTTTTGCAAGCACGTATACACGGACGTCCAATTTCTTTAAGCTATCCATGTAGAGATCCGTGAGATGTCATCCCCTGTGGTTCCCGCAAACTACCATCACCTGGTGGCACCACTAACTACAAACATAGTCTTCTTCGGTGCCCCCATTTGCGATACCGGTACCCTCTATGCCAGAATTCTTTGCTACGGGCCTTAAGATACTTCATGGTTTAGAAAGCTACTTTCAATATTTTCTAAATTTAAGTTTCATGGCAATACAGTTTCTGTGTAATTATTTCGGCAATATGTTTACAGGTTTCCGATGGTAGCAAAACTAAAATACATTAATAATTCAATCGTGTAACATTACAGGAAATACGTACATTTTTGATGAGAAACTGACTTCAGCTCAATTGGTCACCTTTGAAATGCCCATTGAACTGAACAGATTAACAGAGGAGACCTCTGCAGACGAGAATATTAAGAAGTCGTTCTACCATACATTGAACTACTTATTTCTCATTAATATTGCATTAATATAAAAGTGGGTATATTTGTCAAACTGATCATAATAACATATGCGCAGTCTCTTTACATAATGTAACGTTTATTCCCTTTATGGAAACAATAAAATTCTTTTAGTAATTGCAAATTTCACAAGTTTATAGTCACTAGAAAAGCACTGTTGTAGATATATGTTTCTTGTCAGACAAACCACTTTAAAAGAAAAAGATAAGAAACAAACTGTTACAAAATTTTACTAATAAAAAGTTCTTTCATCGTGCTAAGTCAATAAACACCTTCTTTAAAGTTTTTCTAAACTTTGAAAGCATCATCACGTATACAAAACTGTTGGCCCAACTATTACAAGAAAGAATCTGAACGGAAATGATATCCAAGTTAAGGTATGTCGACCAGTAGGTCGATTGAAATATTGTACCAAGATTTGTCGGCATCCATGCAATTATAAAAACACCAGTTATGATGGCGAAAGCTGCAAAGACTCTTGCGTCTTTCCGAAAAGCAATCACCCTCCGAAAAATTGCAGAAATTACCTCGTTTTGTTCATTTTCATTTGTTGGTGCCGAGCGGTCTGTTCGTGTACAAGGTTTATTTTTGTTAGAAACGGACGACGTTTTCTTGACATGGTAAATGGTGACAAAGAAAAGGTACACGTTGACCAGCACAGTAACGACAAAGGGAATAAAAATGAATATCCCTTTAACAAAGGCCTGAAATAAGACATAAAACGGAGCTCGATATTCGTATGTGTAAGTTACTTTGCAAAACCGAAAGTTAATGTCAAATTCTAAATTTCTGAATTTAAGCAAACGAATGGCTCCAGGGAGAGCAACGAACGCGTCCAACAGTAAAATGAAGATGTAAATACGGTAAATTCGGCGAGGATACATGATTACGTGGTACCTTAGAGGATACGTCTTAATGGCAGCAAGGCGATCCAGTGTTAAAAATGTTATCAGATGTTATCAGATGTACTAGGAGCTTACAAACGTAAAAAGTCTGAAGAAGCTGAATACGGAACAGTAAATGTATCGATTCAACAGATCAACCGGCAGAAAAATAGAGAAGTTTTCAGAGATGACGACAAACACTCCTGTCCCCAAATCAGCGACAGTAAGGATTTGTACCAAGCAGGTAGTTGCCTCCGAGAAATAGTTCGGTGCAAGCCGTAAAACTAGTAAGTTAACAAGATTGGTTCCGATTGCCAATAAACCAGATGTGTTGGATATAAGGAATCTCACTACCAATGAGTACGGGTATTCATAGTCCTTCAGTATCATTGTGTCGTTTAAATCCATCGCTCTTGTTGTGGAAATCGTAGCTAAAATTCTTAGGACACTGTTTGGCTTCGATGAATTATGTCTCTTGCTTCGAACATTCCCAACGGAAATATTGTCGTATAGCGATAGCAATTTCCATTACGTAAAGGGTATTCTCCAGAGTCACATGTTTATGATCAACGAATCAAGTTTGGACCCAAGGTCACAATGGAAAGTTTTAATGTTATGATGTACGATTTATGTGACGGGTTTCCCGAAGTAAAAGGGACGAGTATAAAAGTTTGTGTAGAAAGTCGTGTAGACACACGACACGAGGAGAGTTGCAGATTGAACGTATAACTATGTGCTTAGTTTGAGAACTACCCGCAAAATAAAAGTCGAATCAAGAATCAAGATATTTCTTTTTCCATCATTGCTGGCTAAACGTTTATTTCATCAGAGAAGAACACCCCAAACCCCGTACAAACACGACATGGCGGAGGAGTGTGGCATAAGCATCTTTCTGTTCCCATCCCGATCCGACTGAAATAGATCAGCCAGTCGTCTGACTGACGTTATAGCCTAACGTGCTGTTGAACCTAACAATTGAACCTTGTGAGTGTTCACTACGTCCAGGTCTTCGATTGCGGACGAAGTTATACTTTCTACGTTCTTGTCAAGTATTGTACCTGACGAAAAACATTTTATATCGTTGGTTTGTGAGTATTTCCAGCCTAATATTAAACTGGTCTTTTTCAATAAACTAACCGCTAAGTTGGGCACGTTAAATTTGCCTAACGCAGCCTAGCCTATATACCTGTGACGTAGCTACCACGGAACTCATCGTTCCCAGTCTAGACTGTGCAACTCAACTTAGGCCCAATGTTTATGCTTACAGTCACATTGTTTACCTATCCTACCGTATACGTTGGCCACAGACACTATACATAACATAACAGGTTAAAGGGCAAAGGAGGGCTAAGGCCCCATAAGATGCCCTGAAGTCCAAACAACCATAACTGAAAACAAAGAACCAACCATCACCAAACGAGCCCAGCACAATTAGATTCTACCACACTTATGGAAGAACTTGTCAATGTTAACCTTAAAGCAGTGCACAGATGTGGAGTTAACTACCCACTCAGGCAGACTATTCCACTCGTTAACAACTCTATGAGAAAAGCTGAACTTCCTAATGTCGAGCCTTGCAAAATTCTTAACTAGCTTCTTACAATGGCCTCGAACCCGAGAATTACATTGAACCTTTAAATAATTGCAAGAGGACAAAGGATTCCTTTCAAAGAGAAATTTGTACACCTGAAGCATGTCCCCCCTAATCCTTCTCAACTCCAGGGTGGTAAGCCCAAGATGCTTAAGTCTAACATGATAAGGTAGGTGTCTCACCTTGGGTATAAGGCGAGTGGCTCTCCTCTGAACTTGCTCTAAAAGAAGCTTGTCCTTTTCATAGAAGGGACACCAAGCCTGGGCTGCATAGTCGAGGTGGGGTCTTACCAACTGCTTATACAGATTTAGTACAATTTCTTTACTAAAACTACTGAAATTCCTCTTGATCAATCCAAGCACCCTATTAGCCCTAGCAGCAGCAGCTGCACACTGTCTAGATGGCTTTAAATCACCTGTAATAACTACACCCAGATCCTTCTCAAAAGTCACATCACTCAGAATACTACCATTCAAGTTATAATCATAGCTGAAATTTTTAGGACCAAAGTGAAGGACTTTGCACTTATCTGCATTAAAAGACATTTGCCAAGTCTGAGACCATGAAAATAACCTATCCAAGTCTTTTTGCAGTAATGAGGCATCATCCTTATCACTAACCTTCCTATAGAGCTTCGTATCATCAGCGAACTTACTAATACTAGATGTGAGAGAGCTATCAATATCATTGATGAAAATTGAGAAAAGAAGCGGGCCAAGAACAGAACCCTGTGGAACTCCACTTGTAACTTCTTTCCAAGAAGAGAAATTACCATTAACAACAACTCTCTGAGATCTACCATTGAGCCATGAATTTATCCAGTCAGCACAACTGCCCTTGATGCCTAACCTATGCAGTTTAACCATAAGTCTACCTAATGGAACTTTATCAAAGGCTTTTGAAAAATCAAGGTAAATGACATCAACACTGTGACCACAGTCAAGAGATAAGGAAACATCCTCAAGAAAGCTTAGTAAATTAGTAACACAAGATCTACTCGGTAAAAAACCATGCTGTGACAGATTGAGTAACCCATTATCTAAAAGATATTTAAGCAAACAATTCTTGATTACAGATTCCATAACTTTGCACACAACACTGGTTAAACTGACTGGCCTATAATTGCAAGGCAAGCTCCGATCCCCCTTTTTGAAAATTGGAGTAACATTAGCAATCCGCCAGTCAGCAGGTACAAAGTTTGAATCCAGAAACTTCTGAAAAATAATGCAAAGAGGAACTGACAAAATCTCGGAGCATTCATGGAGAATGGCAGGATGGATCCCATCAGGCCCAGGGGCCTTACTAGCTTTTAAACTCTTCAACTTATTACAAACCACCTCTTCAGAGAAGACAACATCACTAACTAAAGAAGAATTATCAGAATCCCTACAAGTCCCTAAAACAGATGATTCCTTGGTAAAAACAGATACGAAATAATCATTTAACAAATTAGCCATATCCTGATGATCAGTAACTAGTGTGCCTTCATTACCTTGGAGAGGCCCAACACCCTCCTTAACCTTCTGCTTAGACCTGACATAGGCATGAAAAGATTTTGGATTTACCTTAACCTCCTTGGCCAATTGCTTTTCAAACTTAGCTTTAGTGTCAATAACCAAATTTTTAATTAAGAGTTCCTGCTTCTTGTAGACTGCAAAGTCATCAGAATTCTTACTGACCCTATATCGACGCCAGCACTTACGCTTCTTCCTGGCTGCTCTAAGTACCTCTCTAGACATCCAGATTGGCCTATTTTTAACCACAGCTTTCTTCAGTGGGATACACAACTTTGTAGTGTCAGTAACTATATTACGAAAGACACTCCATGCTTCAGCAGGACCTAAGTGAAACAAACGTGCAACCCAATCTATGGTAAGAAGCTCTTTAGCATGAGTAAAGTTAGCCTTGCTGAAATCTAAAACAGTTTTGTCACTACCTTGAAGTTTGCTGAAACAAAGTAACTCAAAACTTATGAGGTCATGGTCACTAGATCCTATCTTACCACCACTAGCTACATTTCTAACCATGTTTTCGTCAGTACTTAGTACCAAATCCAGACAATTGTCCTCACGAGTGGGAAACAGAACATGCTGGGTAAAGAAACCATCAGACACTGCCTCGAGAAAATCCCTCCCATGTGACCCACTAGTACATGAATGCCAATCAATATCAGGAAAGTTGAAATCCCCAAACAAAACTGCCCTTTTCGAAGAAACTATCCTAAAACTTTCGAACAAACTCTGATTATTATCAGCACAAGAATTTGGTGAACGATAAATAATACCAACAACTAAAGGAGTGCAAGACTCATTGCCAAAACTAATTTCACACCACAAGCAGTTAGAAAATCCTGAGAAAACTTGTTGGTGACATCAGCACAATTTATGCTATCCTTAACATACAGTAAAACCCCTCCACCCCTACCACAGACAGTATCAGCCCTATCCTGCCTGAAAATCTTGTACCCAGGAACCTGAATTTCAGAGTTGCTGATATCACTATGGAGCCAAGTTTCAGTGCCCCAACTATGTCTGGATTGTCTATGGAAATATGAGCAAGGAACTCACTGAACTTATTGAAAAGGCTGCGAACATTGGCAAACATGACCTTCATTCCACAAACTGCCCTATTTACATGTTTCCCCTTGTTACTAACACAATCACTCTGAGCACAATAAAACTCAGAAACCCCCCCCATTCTTGGCTGACCTCACCCCTGACTCTAGTTTGACACCTGCGAATCAACAGCCCTAGTTGTTATTGTTTTGAGATACCGTACAACGCATAGAATTATGCATATGTCAGGTGTGCTCAGTACTGTGTGAATTCTTGTCTGATCTAGCCATTGGCAGACATATTATAATTTATGCATACGATGTTATTATTTAGACCAATCAGACAGTGCACAGTTTTGCATGGGCTCTTGTGATTTTCACGTCGCTAGAGGACCCATTGGCCATAAGTTGCACCTCTGCAGCTCTGATGAAAAGTCACTGACCGTTTATTTCTAAAGCATATTTGGTCATTGAATTTGCAAATAAACAATGTTTCTAAATGACAGATATCAGAGCAAAACATGGGGAGAAAAAGTGCAAACCTTTCTTTCTTTTAAAGAAATCCGTTTAAACACGTGGTTAAATTTAGCAGCGGTTAAACGACCAACCGGTCATTTAACCGTTTAAAAGTTAAAACGTGACAGCTACTAGCAATTTAGGCACCGAAACTTGTACAAGGACTGAAAGCAAGTCGATCTGACTGCTGACATCTCGTGTCCAAAGAAAATGGGCCTTAACATTTGTGTTTTTTCTTCCTTAAAATATGAGATCGTCCCTTTGACTCACTGTGTGAAATGATTGTTGAATCAACCACGCTGTGAAGGAAAAGAGTTGAATTACGATTTCACTTAAATTTGCGGCCCAGAAAAGAACATTAAGATCAGTACGTGCGCTCATGAAGGAGAACCAACTCATTGCATACAAGAACCTGCTCTTTTCCAGTACATGAAAACCTGGAACAGTAAAATCTGATCCGGACAGTAGTTTGGGAAAAGGTACTGTTCCGTGGAACAATGGAAAAAAATTAAATTTCGACCCCTGGTATATTGCCAGACTGGAAAGTTCAACAGTTTTCAGACAGATTTGTGGCCTATGGAATTCTGCGCCAACCCTTTTGGCATACAGTGTATGGCGTAATCGCTATAATATTAATAAAACTTCGCCGTATTGGCGTGGCGCACAGTGACCGTCATTGTGGCATATTTGTTAAAACTAGTGTTTGCCTGTACTAAGCAAATACGAATTAGCCTAGACTAGCCTACTTTAAGTTTAAGGTTTGATAATTCGGAAACTGGGGAGTAAGTTGGCGTGGCGTGGTCCCATGTTGCCTGACAAAATTTGGCGTAATTCTGTGACGTACAGTGAACGAACTTTCCAGTATGGGTATACTGTTGCCACTACTGTGCAGTAGATGCAATGACAAAGATCTTTCATGGCAAGTATGTCACTGGGTAATTATAGGTGAATTTTGAAGCTGTAAGGAATGCCGGTCTGAGTGCAGACCGGCAAACGGTGGGACTTCTTTTCTTGTGTGGTTAGGCCAAGGACTGTGGTACGGTGTCAGCCCAAGGTTCTACCTTTAACATACTGTACTAGGGGCCTATACCGCATTCCCATATTTTCGTGCAGTACATACCTACATCATCAGGCCTACATCTATTTGAGGCTAGCCTAACTGCACGAAAATTTGGGTCTCCATCATAGTAGGCTACGCCTAGGCCTACACTGTCCTGCTCAAGGACTATGTGCACCCCTACTCCCTAGTTTTACGAGTATGGTGGTAGGTTCGCTAAGGAATCAGGATTTAGCATAGGCCTACTGTAATTTAAAGGCACTTTGGGCTAGGATTCAGCATACTGTAATTTTTAAGAATATACTGTTGCGTAGCCTAGGCCTTTAGTAGTGTAGGCTAGGCCTAACGTTACAGTAGGTTGTGCACAGCACAATACCTAGCCTACAGTAACTCGGTCACTAGCCTATGCCTACACCCTGTAGAAAATTACAGTAGGCCTATTATCAATTAAATACCATTCTTTCACCAATATTGTCGAAAAGGTGGTTTTCAACCATGATGGCCTTCTCTTCGAACGTATATAGGCTACCCAGATAGCACAATTGGGCCAACATTGTCATATGGTTGGCGATCGTTGGCACTGGTCGCGGTTGGCTGATGGTAATTGGGCCAACATTGGGCCAGCGTAAGGTGTCCAACCGTTGGTTGAAATGCATTGGCCCAACGTTGTACCAACATGTACCACCCAACGGTGGAATTCCGACACTGGCCCAACGTCGAACCAGCGGGGCGTTTACATGGAGCTGACTTTTCAGTAGTACTAATCTTTTCTAGTTTTTTTTTTAAATAAAAATGCAGGATGGATATGCAGCCGACAAAAAATTCACTGGTAAGGATCCTATATACAGGAACTTGTTGTAGTAGCAATGGAGTAGGAAAAAAGCCTGTGAGCCACAACTGGAAAAAAGCCTTGGCCGGCCCGACTTAAACCAATTGGTTACAAACTGAGCCGTAAAACCTCATCAAACTAACAAACTAACTACAAAAATATGTTACTTTCCCATTCAGGAAAGACTCGATCATTCCTGTAGGAATTAAGAGTGTATTCACAACATACTGTCTACTTCATGCAGTGGATGCATGGAGGCGAGTTCAACTCCATTGTGACTGGTCAGCAAAGTTAATTGTGTCACAACAAAGGGCTTTTGAAATGCTTCCTCTGTATGTGCAGTGTGCTGTGTGAAGCCATGGATTTGACTTTGTATGTGGTGTGGGCCTGCTTAAGCAGTGTTATATTGCATTGGTGTAATAACAGACTCCTTGACAGTAGCGGTATGATGCAGGCTACTCTGTAGTTGTAGTAAAAGAAGGTTGTGTATTGGACACTCAGTGTTTAAAATCTGGAGAAAACATTTGCTGTAAAACGACAGCCCAGGACTGCAGTATCCAAAAATCAGTGTTATGGAACCATTTGGTTCTGTAGTTTATTTCTTTTGGATATTCTTTAGAGACTGGAAGAATCTGACATATTGACTGGATAACCTAATTGAAGCTTCAATTTCCTTTGGACTATCTTTTCTGTTAAAGTTAAACCATATTGTCATGTCAGGTTATGCAGTAATTTTAAACTGCAGTGACAATTGAATGCATGCATGCAGCTGCCTGAATGTGCTACTGCTAATACAAAGAAAAGGATATGTTCATCTTTTCTCAGCAAAGTGGATGTCAGTTGTAGGGCTGCCATAGTTATTTTTAAGAGAAGCAACATAACTTTTAAACAGTCAGCAATTAGTCATGCAGACATTTATTTGTCATCCTGTATCTTCTACTTGAATGAAATTTGTATTTCAGCATTAAGAATGAGTGAACTCTTTTAATGCTTTGAACTTACATAGCTATGTCACAATATGCACAGGTCCCCAACAGTCAGTGCATGCTCCTACAGTTAATAGATCTTAGGCCAACGTCTATCCAACATCATGCCAACATTAAGCCGACCATTGGGCCAATGTTGGTCCTATGTACTGTTTCCAACGTTGGTCCAACGTTGGGTCAATGTACTGTTTCCAATGTTGGCCCAACGTTGGGCCAGTGTTGGATCATTGTTGGATATACGTCGGCAGCCAACATCATAACGATGAGCAGCCAACCAAACCCCAACATTGGGCCAACTATGATCCAACGTTGCTGCCAACGTTGGTCTGACGTTGGCCCAACAATGGTGTGCTATCAGGGTAATAGCTTCAGTGCCATAAGTTTCACTTACTGTACAGTTCTCAGACCTACAGTATTTGTAAGAGGCTTCGTTCATCGTTTATTCACAAAGTTCACAAAGTGTTAACGAGTGGAATAGTCTGCCTGAGTGGGTTGTTAACTCTACATCTGTGCACTGCTTGAAGGTTAACATCAGGGTTGGGAAGTAACGAGTTACAAGTAACGCCGTTACTGTAACGAGTTACATTTTGTGTAACGGAACCCTGTAACGAGTTACATTTGCATTTCAGTAACGGAGCAAGTAACTAGTTACAATTCTGTGTAAAAGTAACTGTAACGGCGTTACATTTGGGTCCCGTTACTTTCCCGTTACAAATAGTCAAAATGACCACAAATTGCATTTTCTTTGAGCTAATAACAGAATAACAGAAAATTTTCAAATTGATGACACTTTGGTAGTAAAATGTAAAATTATTTTCGATATAGGCTATTTATCATTCATCGCTATTATCGACGTCGCCCTCACCGACATCAAATTTTATTCACGATTAGAATCAGAAGTTGATATTAGATGCACACGCTGCAGGCTTACAGGCCGGGCCACTTGATTGTCTATTGAACCAGGGAGTTGTCAAATAGCAACTCCCTGATTGAAATAAGTTTAAAATTGATCTGTATGTCAAAATACTTATTAGACAGATCAATGCTTATTATCCATGAGACCGATTTGTGCGATTATTTGAAAAATACTGAACGGTCCTCTAAGGCTCAGCTGACTTTATGTATTCTAAGTAAAGTCAGCTGGGCCTTGGTTTACTCATATTGTCCTTTAGAGGACACAGTGGAGACAGTGTACCGTGAGAAACGGGTTGGCCCATGGGCATTCAAATACCAGCTTACTTTGAAAGTTTAATCATTGCCTCTTGAGACGTTAGGGCTGGACCCGTGTTCACCCTATCCGAGTCGGAGCTAACTGCGATTCTAGATTCCCGAATCTTTCCGAGCATGGTACTACTCAGGATCCTCAAATTTCTGCCAGTTTTGATTCCAATGGCACCAATTCCGAGACCAGTCTTTTTGCCAATGTATATCATATCACACATACAGATGTTTTAATTCTATCGTACATGTCCACCATTAATTAACAAAGTCATCGTTTGTACTCACTTCCATAGCCTGGCCTCCTGAGTAATTTAGTTGATTGTATGTGACAATACCTTAGATCTGTACATTGTGCACAAATGGAACTTTAAACACTTTTAATGTAACTTTCATATTTGAGAACTCGGCTGGAATGAACTCCGAGTCCGAGTCCAGTTACATCACATTCCGTAAAAATTTCGATTCCGGAACCTTCTATCCCGGGCAAATTCCTAATCTAGAAAAACGCTCTTGAGACCGGCATTAAGCTAACCGAATCCGGACTCTTGCGTTGGAGCCCAGTAAATCTATACGGTGCCAAGCGTTGGTAAACACCGTGCATCCATTTATGCATCTAATTTAACATGTATGGTATCTTTATTTGATGAATCAAACGTATGAATTTAGGCTATATCATATTCTTTTCAATGTCCGTAACTCCTTACACTGGAATAATAGTACGGTTAATATAAAAAAACAGCAGAATATTGAAATGGTCAATGGCGTTAAAAGTATCCTAACAAAGCTAATTGGAAAGAGAAGTGTCCGACTTAAAGCTTTACCTATTGTAAAGGGAAAGTGAATTATGTGCACATGATCTGCATGTATAAACTGCATAGTATCACCATTTCTGTGCACTGTTTTATATCGACACAATGTGAAACTTGAAATTTGATGGGGAAATATCACTTAGCCCAACCTTAGCGGTGAGGTTTTAAAATTTTACTGCTAACAAATGTATTCATCCTCTTATTATACCATATTTATGCTCTTGAGGGGTGAAGACTTTACTGCTGAAACAACGCTCTTCCCCTTTCCGGCATAGCCGCTAACCTCTCTAAATTAGCCGACTGTGTGATGGGAGTATAAAGATTTCAACCCTCAAAGAAGTACTTTGGTAACTGGAAAAGTTTTGGTTATAACCATATTCCTCTAACAAATAGTTTGCGTAAGCTCCGACACAGTATCATGATTCGCTGCTTCATGTTGAGCATTAGGAGCCTCTGCGACAATGCCCATTGAAGATCAGCTAGCTTCATTGACTTTCTTTGGGGAACACCTAAGGATAACCGGCACAAATGAGGTGTCGGTCGTCTCATGTGCCCCCGTCTTACTATCTAATTATGCCCCCCCCCCCCCTCCATTTCAGGTACCGAGGTACCGTATATTCACCTTGAAGTAACGAGTTACTTTTGAAATGTAGCTAGTTACTTTTTAGTCAAAAGTAACTGTAACTAGTTACTTTTTCAACATTGTAACTAGTAACTGTAACGAGTTACAATTTTACGGAATTAACTGTAACTATAACGAGTTACTTTCAAAGCGTAACGGGAACAACCCTGGTTAACATTGACAAGTTCTTCCATAACTGTGGTAGGATCTAATTTGTGCTGGGCTCGTTTGGTGTTGGTTGGTTGTTTGTTTTCAGTTAACCTTTTGCAGTAAGTGCATGACGGGCTCAGGCAAAAAGGGATATCATTTTTAAAAAATTATAACTCTGTCATGCAACATCCACTAGCCTTTATTTTACCATCAAAATGAAGCCAACAAAAAGATCTATCAAATGCCACCATTTTTTGGGGGGGTTCGTATTTGACATTGTTTCATAAAAAATCGTTAAAAAGTTGTTTACATTCAAAAAATATACCAAAAATTCAAAAACATGCTAAAAATGACGTCGTAATTTTAAAAAAATCAGTTGAGGCACTTAGAAAAAAGTCACCCTACTCACTTTTTTTTTCTGAATACCTAGGAACCTATACAAACACCATAAGAAGTGATTAGGTGTCAGGGGTAGGGAATTTAGAGATATTTGAGGTATAATTTTCAAAAATTAGTCATTTTCAGTCAAATTTTACATTTCCATCCCAAAAACCCCCTCCCAATATAAAATTACCTAAGTCAACAGGGGAATGTCCAAACTTTTTCATTCAAACACCAAAATGTCCGTTATGAGCTACCTTACGCAGAAGTACCAAGAAATATGAAGAAATGGCAAGGGTAGGGTGAGTAAGAGAGTTTCAAAGATCCAAGCAACTGCATTTTTCAAAAATGAGTCAAATTTGGCCCAAAACATGCATTTCTGACCCAAAAATCCCCTCCCAATATCGAAAATTATAACCCCCCTCCGACTTTTCCACCCACTAAAATGGCCATTCAGAGCTACCTTACAAAGCCATGCAGCTCTATTTATAGATCCAAAGTTGTTTACGTTTCACTGTGCACTGAGCCATAGCGTCCTGTGTAGAGGTCAATATAGTTCAGTGTGTGTGAGTTCAGTGTGGGCTGTATAGCAAGAGTAAAATGGGCATATCTTCCTCATTATTTGTCCAATTTCCTCAAATTTGGTATCAAATGAAAGAGAAAAGGAAGCTAAACAATCTCCTGCACCATAAATTACAAAATAATAGTGATCTGTATGGGTTTTCTACGATTTTCTATGAAAATTCGTATTACGTCATCTAATTTGCATATTTGCATACATAATGAGATTAGTTTACAAAAATAAAATATGCATTCAAATTCCCTCTCTTTGCTCTTTACAATGATATATAGGTTCTCACAGAGAATATTCTTCTAAATCAACCAAAAAATTCCTGAAAATATTCCTCTGTTTAAAAAAGTGTAAAAAAGTGAAGACCATAAGGTCTTCCTTAAGGTTGTATGGACTTCAGGGCATCTTATGGGGCCTTAGCCCTCCTTTGCCCTTTAACCTGTTATGTTATGTTAAGCTGTCCAATAACGTTATTTTGGTACGTAACTTCCGGCCTCATACCCGCACATGCGCATTACGTGTCCGTTGTTTAGTCTCAAAAGTAGTACGGTAGTGTAGCATTGCCATACGCGAATTAACATAAGTTCACTGTACGGAAAACGTGGTAGACTCAACCTCAAGTAGCGAGATAATGATCATCATTTGAGGGGAGTAAAGTTCCAGGTCTGCATGTGGATCAGGGTAATATGCAATTTCCCCGACGTGGTAAAATAGCGACAATTATAGCTGAAGGAACAAGGAGTCATCTGCTGTGGGGAATTTTCAAAACCGATATTTAGATCAGGCTCATGTAACCAGGATTCACTGTGTCACGGTCAGGGAGGTCGGTTGTTCAGTGTGGGGGAGGCGGGGGTGGGGGGGAGGACTCAGTTTGGTATGAAAAAATAGCTGAAGTCCTCACTAACAGCTGAGACAAAAGGGGAGGTGTGTCCCTACTCATGGCCTTTGTCCCCCCCCCCCCTTCAGTCGATCCGCTCTTGTAAGACCAGTAGCAGTGGTCTGGAGTTATGAGTCTATGACATTTGTCACTTTCTAATAAAAATTGTTCTGAAACTATCAAAATTCCCCAAATCATTTGTAAATTATGGGGATTTTCAAGAGCCCTTTCGCTCCAAGTCTCACCTCATTGCTGTGTTAAACAGTTATCGTGTAACCAGCCTGCAGGGCGGCGTCGGGCTGTATTGGTGGCACCAGGATTTGCCCGACAGGGGGGCCAAGCTCCCCGACGGGGGGCAGCAGCCCGTAGCCCCGACATGGGCCAAAAGGACCAAAAACGTAAAATTTTTAGAGCGCAAAGGGCGCCGAAAAATTTTTGGCTTTTTTTTTTACAAAAAAAAAATGGAAAATTTGGGAGTTTTTTTGAAGAAAATTTGAAAAATTTGGATTTTTATGGAAGGAAATTGAAAAATTTGGGTTTTTTGTAAGGATAATTGGAAAATTTGGGGTCTTTATTGCAGAATCTGCCCTTCCTATGAGCAAAATCAAGCAGATCGTCGGGGAGACTGAAGGTCGTTGGGACTTCATATTTAATGGTACGGATTAACTTGGCTCCCCTGGAGCCAAACTGGAAAATTTCCCCTACGGGGGAGAGGGGGGGTGGTGGGCATAGTCCCCGCCCTCCCCCGCTGGCACCACCCCTGTCGGGCTGTATGTCGCGTACCCTCTACACTAGAGAGTTGCCCACGCATTTTGCAAAAAAATTTACATAAAAAACATTAGAACATAAAACGTATGTTGACTCATTCTCAAAATAACAATCTTCACCTCCCCGTTTTCAAAAAGGTGTTTTCCAACGGTGGCGGGGTATTCTGTAGTTACTCCTTGCCACGTAGGCCTATATTGTGTGAGCCAAATGTTTACGTTAGGCCTAATTATAGACTCAATACACTTAATACAGGCATTAATGCCTCTTTCGCACAGTTTAGTAACTAAGGCCTAAGCCTCTAGGCTAACTGGTAGCTAGGCATAGGCCTACGTTAGGATAATGACCCACGGTCCACACTTTCACTCTTTGTATGCTTCTTGTAGGCCTACAGTAACTTGTTAGTCCTAACTGACAGGAATTCCAACGGCAATCTATCAACGGCATATCTACCTGTCTCGATTTTCTGCCATAGCCTAACCCTTCTGGCTACGGGCTCTACCAGCCTCTCCACTAGTCTACGGAAATCTTCCTCGTCTAAACTCATTTTCGATAATCAGCGACGTGAGCGTAGTGAATTGAAAGTTACACGGTACCTTTCGTAACACTGCTATGCTAACGCGCTCGCCCGGCGCGGCCCAGCTTCGATCGCTTCATCCCGCCTTCGTACACACTGTCACGCCCATCCGTCTGTGATCACGCCTATCTTCGTGACGTAATGCCATTCGTTTGTTAGAGCTGCATTTCCAGTCATAACCTATATATATATTCAGTGGCGGATCCAGAGGGGGGGTCGCCGACGTCCGGACCCCCCCTCAAATTTCCCAATTTGCCCTTTTTCAAAATTGTTTTTTTTTCACACTAGCCTAACAAAATAAAAAATAAAAAAAAAACACGACAGTTTGACAGGTAATGACAGTTGTCCAATTCCGAGGAGATTTTGGTTACCCCCATCCAGTATCGATCAATCCACCCGTAAAAGTCTAGCCATGTATCGCAGAAACTTTCAGCAATATATTTGACTATGGTAGCCTGTATTGCCCGCCCCGCAACACGAACAGCGCAATCGTTTTATAGAGGATGTGACTACAGTATGTCTTACTGCCTGCAATGGAATAGGGAAAAACATGCCAGTGAGCCACAACTGCAAAAAAGGCCGCGGCCGGCCCGATTTAAACCAGTTGGTTAGAAACTGAGCCGTAAAACCTCATCTAACTCTAACTCTTACTGCCTGCCTGACAGTCAGGCATTCTGATCACTTTTTCGCTTGGAACCACGTGTGGCGTGCTTGGGCTTTCAAAGTTATCCAGTAAAACGCGCAGATATTACGTCATACTCACTAGCTAGCGCTTTATGCAACGTATTACTACTGAGTTCTAATATTGATTCCAAAAGGTCACTGCTAGTCTTTTGGTCTAACAAAATAATGATCTGTTCACACTCCCTAAACGCTACATCTACGAAACCTTCCCTCTACCCGCTAGTATCCCTCCTCTCATGAACACGATATGACATTCATGGTCTGGAATTACTCTCTTCATTTATTAGTGTTGCCCTAGTGATGGGAATAAAAAGCCAATCTTAGTTTTAAGTCCACAGCCAAGAGTTGACCAGCAGTCGCAATGGACGAATCGGTGTTTGTTTCATTTTAAAAATACTATATGAAATCACCACCAGGTCAAATAACGCAATGTTACTCGGTTCAATTGTTTGACGTCTTTGGACCGATGACAAGTCTGCTGTCGCAAATAAAAAGCAAACATTCGACTTCAATCATCTGTTTTGACAGAGTATTTTTGACAGTCGCGCCGCAACTATATAGGGAACGCAGCGTACAGTATTTTAACCCCCTCCCCCAGTCGAGATAGCCGTGGCGCCAGGTGGGGGAAGGGTTCATCCCCCCGTCGGGGAAGTTTTACAGGTTCGTCGGGAGCCCTAGTCGAAAGTATGCAGTCCCCGACGACAACTAGTCGCCCCGACGGCTTACCTTTTTTTGCCCTTAAGAGGATAATTCCTCTAATAAGAACCCAAAATTTTCGGCGCGCTACGCGCGCTGTAGAGTCACTCTGTTTTCTTAAATAGTTCCATTCCGCAAAGCAGGATAGCACAAGTCCTGTCCACCTTACCAAGTAACATATGGGCAGAGTACATAGTTTATGTAAAGTTCGTAACTTCATCCCATATCGCAAAGCCTAGTTGGTGTTCTCTTGTGTGTGTGTCATGCGGTAGAGTCAGTTGGTGAGTGACTTACGGAGCAAAGTTTGGCTATTTCATCTTGTAGTCCAGGTGGTTTCGATACAAATGTATGTTACACCCGATACGGTCTGCAAACCACAGTTCGTTTTTCGTTTCGTCATATGTTTTATGTGATAGCCTATCAAACATGTTCCCCCGCTTCGCGCGCTTTTCAATTTCACGATCCAGATTCAAAGAACACTATCAGTGCGCAACTCGGATCTTGAAGTATTAACTGATATGATGCAAAATATGCCTGCAATAGCATGGGATAATGAGGCTCCTCCAGTTGCCCTTCTCATCATCCCCTCGAAATAGGGAATGTCGGAACTAATTGGGTTAGCTGACATGGCCCGGCCCCCTGTTGGAAAATTCTGCCGCCACACATGGTCGATTTACTTATTTTGGCTTTCATAAGGGTAAATTCTGGGATAAAACCTAAAATTTTCGGTACGCTTTGTCCACTCTTCCACAGTTCCGTTATACTTATAGTTAAATGTAGTACAAACCCTTTCCACCTTTTCAAGTTAATAAGTAGAAATACATGGATTTATGTATACATGGATTTATGTAAATGTCGGAAATTGAATCGCATTTCGCTAACCTGGTTAACGTTCACTTGCGTCTGTCGTACGGTACGGCTAGTGACTCGAGGAGGGAATTACAATAAAGTTATGCCCGATAGGGCCTAACTGTCCGGACAATTCTATATAAGCTTTAAATTATTCTATATAAGCTTTAAATTATAAATTTAAATTGTTCTTTATAAGCTTTAAATTAGTACAAATTCTTATCAGTGTAGGCTTACCCCAAAAATTTTCGCGCGCTTTGCATTTTCACCGTTTAGATTCCAGTTTTTGCATGTCTCTCGGTTTATCCTTTGTCAATATGCCGCTGCCGTTTATGGGAACCAAAATTTAAAAAAAAATGAATGTGCCCTTTTTATGTTGGACCCCCCCTCAGAGAAGACCCTAGATCCGCCCCTGATATTGCAATTTTATAAACTATAATGGATTACTCGTAAACTACCGGAAATAACTCATAACCTATTTATAATGGGTAGTAATATAATCCATTTATATTGGATTCATAATATAACACATTTATATCACTTTTTATATCATAACCTAAATATATTTGAACTATAATCAATATATTTTGAATTTATATCATAACATAAATATATTTATATTATAAAATATTGGCACAAACGGCACCTCATATAGGGGCAACATCATTATTCTAACAAAATTGAGCCAACATTGGTCTTAGCCAAAACAAAACACGAAAACAAGACATTTCTTATCGATTATTTTGTAGGCCTTAGTATATTTGACAACTTAAGAGACCAAAAAGCAGTCCCAATTCCAAGGTTTTCATACGATTTAATAGGACACGCATGTTCAAAGCTAAGGATATACAATACGTTTTATAAAGATGAAAGTACAAGAATTGTCATCAAGAGAACGATAAACACTTTGAGGAGGGATATGCACTAGCTTTTCCTGCATCAAGAGTAACATTTAAATGTATGCATTATCAGATAAAGACACGTGAAACTTAAGTTCAAGTTTATTTCTACTTTCCATACAAAAAAATTGTTACATTGACAATAGTATATATATATATATATATATATATATATATATATATAACGCTAATTCCCACCTTAAGGGGAAATTGTTATATCTGCCTGTACATAGGGCGAAAAAAAGATAATAAAATACATAAGAAATAAATTCGCCCTAACGTCTAAAAATATAATTAACGTTATTTCAATGGCCAGCCATCCGTTCGTGTTAACAGCTAGGTGTCCGTAAATTTGACAACTTTGAAGTAATGGCATCTAGTGTGTAAATCTAAGAGGGCGCCCTTGTAAGTTTACGTATTCCTATAGAAAAAGTGTGTGGAAACGTTAAGGCGAAACTTATATGTCACCCGAAAAATTTTTTCCCCTTAAGGTCGACTTTTCAACAACAACTTTCCCCCTAAGTGCCGAATTAGAGATATATATATATATATATATAAATATATAGGTCGAAACTTTCGACCTACTTATTCCACGTTCGATCTACCTAACTTCGACCTATATATATATATTATATATATATATATATATATATATATTATATATATATATATATATATATATATATATATATATATATATATATATATATATATATATATATTTAAATATAGCAGGACATGTACACAATAACAAAAGATTCCCATAATACAACACGGAAGTAGCGGAACCAGAAATAAGTTAAAACTTTTCAGGTCTGGTTCCTTAAAACAAAAGCGTAACTATAAAGAAAAGGAGCTAAGAGGTGTTAAGAAGACTACAAAATATGAGAGAAGAGGTGGAAAGGGAGAAAAAAAAAAGATAGGTAAAGCTGTGAAGTTACCTAGGCCTATTTACTATTCAGAAGAAAATGCTTTTACCTGCGCTTGAATACGTTTAGTGAAGGAGAACTTTTAATGTCATGGTAAAGAGAATTCCAAAAAGAGACACCTGCGCTTCGTACTTGAAAAGAGTTAAGACTTGTTCTAGAGTATGGATGGTGTAGAAATTCTTTGGAACGAGTGTTGTAGGTATGATAGTTTGAATTGTATGTATAGAAGTCGTCAAAAACTGAGGGAAGAAGTGAATGATAAAAATTGTAAAGGAAAATTACCAGCTGATACTTATACAGTTCGTTCAGTGTTAGTATTTTCGATTGAGTGAATAAGGGAATGGTGGGTGACCTGTAATTTGCATGACTAATGTTGCGGATAACACGTTTTTGGAGCTTGAATAAAATATTAAGTAGATATGTATGAGTATTACCCCAAACAAGAAGACTATAATTTAAATGTGGAAGCACAAGAGCATTATAGAGAGTAAGAAGTGCTTTACTAGGCAGATAATCTTTTAGTCTATTGATAACACCATTTGATTTAGAAACCTTTTTACTAACCTCAGAGATATGTTCCTTCCAATTTAAATTTTCATCTATAGATATGCCTAAGAATTTTGTATGAGGTGAAGCAGTAGCAAGATGACCATCTAGCAATGCACTAATTTTACTTGAGTCATCGATCCTATTATCGAAAATCATAAGTTTCGTTTTCATAATATTGAGAGATAATTTATTAGATCTGAGCCAATTGGAAATATGCGAAAATTCACAGGTAGCTTCCGCAAGATCATTGCTTAGATTCTTATTTTGGAAAAAAAAAACCGTAGTGTCGTCAGCAAATAAAATGAAGTTTGACTTGACAGAAGACTTATAAATATCATTTACATAAAGAATAAATAACAGTGGTCCAAGTATGGAACCTTGTGGTACACCAATATTACAATAAGTGTGATTTGACGAGGAATTATTAAATTTTACATAATTGCAACGATCGTGAAGATAACTTCTAAACCAGTTATAGGCAATACCTCGAATACCGTAACAAAACAATTTACTCAAAAGAATTTGATGGTCAATGGTGTCAAATGCTTTAGAGAGATCAATAAAAATACCAACTGTAGTAAGTTTATTATCCAAACCTTTTGCGATTTTATCAATGAGACTTAGAGCTGCCATATATGTAGAATGATCGTTGCGAAATCCATACCGGTGTACATAAAAAATTTTATGTTTTACAATGAAATTATAAAGTCTATCATATGCAAGACGTTCAAACATTTTTGAGATGGAAGGCAATATGGAGATTGGTCTATAATTAGACACAAATTTTTGGTCACCCGACTTAAAAATTGGGACTATCTTAGCTATTTTTAGCTCCGATGGAAATACTCCATTTGAGAAAGAAAGGTTGATAATATGAGTTAGAGGATATAGTATTATATCCACAACATGCTTAAGAATATCATTTGAAATGTAATCAAAACCAGGACTCGTTCCATTTTTTAGTCTAAGGATAGAGAGTTTCACCTCTTCAGCATTCGTTGGGAAAAACATAAAGGAATCTAGAATACAAGATTTCATATAACTTTGAGGAGGAAACTTGCCCGTGGGAAGCTTATCAGCAAGATCTAATGCAACAGAAGAAAAATACTTATTAAAGTGATTTGCAACTTCATCCTCATTCGAAATTACATCATTTCCTGAAATGAAAGTCCTATTAGAGTCTCTGTTTTGCTTTTTATTTAAAATTCCGTTAATGACTTTCCAAAGGTGGGTAGGGTCACTCTTATGATCTTCAATCAGATTACTAAAGTATAATTTCTTTGCCAAGTTTATTATAGCTGTCAGAACATTTTTGTATTTTGTGCAGTTTATCTTTTGAATTAACGTGGGGCTTTTAATATACCTTGAATAGAGTTTGTTTTTATGTCTAATTGATTTCAAAATGCCAGAAGTAATCCATGGAGATTTTTCATACTTGATCTTTTGGTGGACTTGAGTATAAGGACAACACCTATTGAAAGTCATCAACAAAACTTTTAAAACAGTGGTATAACTCATATGGGCTCGGACCGTGCTGAGGAAGGGCCCCGACCGAAGGGGTCCCCCTACACAAACGCACAGAAAAGGGTTACCTCTTTGGATAGGGAGGACACTTCTTTACTAGGAAAGAAATACACAGGGCTGAACAAGAAAATATGCATTTTTTTCACGTGATACGGAATTCAGATATCAAGATCATGAGCTCCTCCAAATTTCCCTGTTTATGAATCAGCAACGAGTTATACGCTGACTGATTCCTGTTATAGTGATATAGCGCCATCAATTTTCCTTCATACCCAGAAAGTCTTTTTCTCGCTGAATTCGCTCAGGCTCCCGTCACCAGCGAAGTCGGCACATTCAAATACGTCTCGGTACACTCACTATGCTTTCAACTATCTCTCAAGATCGCCTAGATTCATTGGCTATCCTCTCTATCGAGAGCAAAGAGGCATTTCCACTTGATATAGATGGACTTATTGACTAATGTTTGCTACGAAAAAGCCAGGCTTAGTAAATTTAAAGTCTAAGAAACTGGGATTGCATCGGCAATATTCCTTACTCCAGGAGTGGGAATGAGCATTGCGTTCATTGGACATATCAGTAAATGAGTTGTTTCAACAGTACCATATGTTTTTTCTCACTCATACAGCTTGTAAGATGTATCCAGAAGCCGCATTTCTCACTCCATGGTATACAATTTTTATAGCAATGTTAACAGTGTACTATGTAATTTAGCATTAAACCATATTTGTCAACTAGAAACAATGTGTGCATGGCCATTCCAATGTTCTAAACCAAGACCCCTGCATTGATCCTGCATAAATCCTTGGACCTTAGACCTCCTGATAGGGGCCTTTAGAGCTCAGGAGCCGGGACCCGAGGCTCATTGTTACGCCGCTTGCTTAAAAACATTTCTTCTAACATTAAAAACTTATTTGTAGGGTTTTACTAATCGCGTTACTGTTGTTTTCAGTTTACTTAAAGATGGATACTATCACCCAAGTATGACTTTTACTTACAGTTTAGGAGCTTAAATTAATTTCAGCCTTCTACTCTCCAATTGCACAACCGTATATCCGTTAAAAACCATGCATATCTGATAGATGGACCTACAAACTAGCATTTGTTGTGGATAATTTTACCTCAAAATATGCATATTATGATTGAACCAAATTGCAACTAAGGCTTTTCAAATATTGTACTGAAAATTTGCTAAAGGAAAAAACCCCGTTCTTTATACCCCCTCCCAAGACTACGGTTTTAGGACAGTCTCCCAGCCTCGGATACCTCCTACGATCCCATGCTCAATCATTTCTGACTACTTGTCATGCAATGCAGTATACTTCGGTTTAATTTGAATTTTTAAATTAAGCTGAATTACAAAAACCACTGATAAAAACGGGCAGAAATTGATCTAGATGGTCTTTTCTTGTGGTACATTCGAATGTTTTCACCCAGTTGCTGACCCCTCTCCTATAAGCACCTCCCCTAAGGTTACGGTTACCATACTTTTAACCTCCCCCACTTTCTCTCCCACGACTCCTCTTACACCTTTACCTAGTCACCACTTCTCACACCTCTCACCCCTCAAAAGTATTCTTGCACGACGCCTCTGAGTGATTAAGACATCGTACCTCTAATGATGTATCTCTTTCACGTCACTTTTGAAGCGCCCTCTTCTTGAAATCTAGAAAATGACTGTTAACGTAATGTGGGTGAGGTAATCATTCGAAAATCACATTTGCGGAAATGTTATTTTGGCTAACATTTTCAAAACAGTGAATTAAAATATGTCTCTATTAGTGACTTACTACCAAATTCGAGGGTTTCGCTTATCATTCAACATGATCTCTAAATATTCATAAACTTAACTGGCTTGGTCAGCCCACTAAGTCAGTTAGTGGATGATGCGCAAGGTGGGAAAATTTTTTATCCAGAAAAGAACAGATTTCCTTGGCAAGGCGTAACGAAAACAGATAGGTCTACAAATAAAGTATGGTGTTCCTACCTTTTTCTTCAAAAATTCCCAAATGTTGGCAAGTTGCCAAGAGCTCCCTCTCCTCTCCCCTCCCCAATTCCCGAGGTGAGGCCTTTGGGTGACTTTCATGACTTTTGGGGGGACTTAAGACTGGATTCGCTATTAAACTTATGGAAGATCAGGTTAGCCTCACCCTTCATCCAGAACCAATTGTGCATTCTTTTGTTCCATTTTCGTAGAGGATAGGTGAATTTACATCTGAATGTTAGCCTGACGCTATTGTTCAGGAAGACGGTCGCCACACGTTTTAAAAATCAGGCCACTATCACAGGACACAATCATTCGACATGGGTTAATATCAATAGGTATATACAAGGTAGTGACAAGAAGTGTCCTTTTTCTGACTGTAGTACTGATGGAGGAACAAAGTGGTGATATGTATCTCAATGGAAATATTACAAGAGAAAGCTGTAAGATCCAGGCAACTTTCATATTTGACTTATCTTGTTTGTTCCTAAAAATGCTATCTTACTTAAGATATCATTGTTGCAATTTTCTGCAAATCAAATGACCTTTGACCTACACTAGATATTATGGTCCCAATGTACTTTTTACTTTATTTGAGCACTAGGTTGCAAATGCTAAGATTTATAAATGCATTTTCTCTTGTCATATCATGTTAACAAGGTTAAGAAGTTTGACCCTATGTGGGGCAAAATGAATTTTGATCTCAAAAAGAGAATATTAAAACATGTACTCATTGTGAAGCAACCGTTTGCTACGTATGAGATTTATAAATATTTACCTTCTTGAGGTATCATGACCTCAATTAAACTTCGAAACAAAAAAGCTCATCTTCTCAATATGAGACATTCACTTACTATTAACCACTTCGAGATATTGCCTTAACGAGAAGTTTTCAAATTTTACACATTTTTGACTTGTGCCTGCACTGCACTTTATAACTTCTACACTTTTTCAAGATAAATAGTATTTTTCCTATTAACACCTTGCATCTACATGCCAGGTAAGCCTATGAATATCACTAAGTTTCACATCGTGAGGTATGTGTTTACAACTTTTCCTCAGTTTAACCTTGTAATTAACAGTTATTTCCAGGCAAAATGTGAAATAGACCTAGACATCTTCATAATATGTGTGGTGGTTCATGCCAGTTGGATGTTTTCTCTTCGAAATACAATTTAAATGAAACTTTCACAAAATTTGATCTTTGTTTAATGAATAACACAAAGGTTCTCTCTAGGGTACCTTCCCACAAAGTTTTAAGAATATCGGTTAGTTGAACTTTAAGGAGGTATTTACAAAACAAAATCGTACAAACGCATAAACACAGACTCACCCACACACACGGAGACGTTTTGACCCCTCCCACAGTTATGGACTTTCAGTCTCCCTTGGGTACAACACATGGGTTAGATCCTAAACAAGAAACTTGGGGAAATTTACCGTTACCATGTAACGGCTGATATTTCATCTAGCATTACGGTATGTAGCTCAGCCGACAAAGTAATTACTTTACGCCATCCTCTTCATGAGCGATGAAATAAGAAAGTTTAACATGTCATATAAACCGTAACTACCCTTATGTTTCCAATATGTCTTAGAAATGTGTCTCGTGAAATGGCTGGCAACAGGGATCATTTACTACTACGTCCCAATGCCGTTCCAAAACCGCCTTTGCACCCTACCAACCCTTGAATGTAAACTGGACAATTGAAACTTAAATTGAAGGACCAGAGGTCATGTTGGTAGAGACTAATTAATCACCCTAGGATACAAGAACCTTAAAGGCCCAAAATCCTTAGGACACAACATGAGGGTAATCGTGGTTGTATCTTAACTTGGTTTCTTATGCACGCATTTGGAAAGACGTACATAGTAAATACGGCATTGGACTCTACTCTTGTCAATAAATGGTAGATAAGGCATAGCCGAGTCATACTTGTGATAATAGCGATTAGAGAGCTGTGAAATGAAGTTTCATTTATCATTTGAATCATTATAGTTCTTTTTGTACTAATCCCACGAATACATTTCGAAGAAATTTTCTACGGGGTTGGTACATTGGTACCTCACCATATTCCAATATATCACACCTATACTGAATGCTACGTTGTAATCCTTTCAACATTAAGGAGGAGCCTCGTTAAAACATGCAGTGGACGTGGTGAACCTATTCTACATTTGGAAAGACTTACATAGTAAATAAGGCATTGGACTTTACTCATGTCAATAAATGGTAAATAAGGCGTAGACGAGCCATACTTGTGATAATAGCTATCGGAGCGTTCGTTCTTTGTTTTACTTATGATTTGAATCATTATAGTTCTACTTGTACTTCTCACAAGAATACCTATAGAAGAAATTTTCACGAAGTTGGTACTTTGAAAACTTGCCGTACTCCATTATATCACACCTTGTTAAAACATGTACTGTACACGTTTTACCTATTCTATGTTTTCCAAATCTTGCAATATGATGCTGTCACTACTTTAGCTCTGTAGCTAGAGGTAAGTACCGTGCCTAAAGTCTGATATGATACCTTGCACAATACTAAAGTCGATGCGCCAGGATTGACTGAAGGTCTGTCATGTTCATGCAGATTCGATTAGAGACTTTTGGTGGACGTTTAAGAGATGTTTAATGCATTTGTTCCTAGAAGTTAGTGTATCAAGCAAAAGTGATATGATTTCTTCTCATTTTTGAGCAATTTGTTGCTGAGAATTTAATTAGATATGGTTCTGGACTCAATCAATTCCAAAGGGACTGTAAAGTTTGTGAAAATACTAGGCCTGTATTGTATTCCCTTATGAAAGCGCGGAACTATGGAGGTACGTATAAGTTGTAAAGTTTTCTTTTAAAATTAAGAACTACACAAAACTGTTGATAAACATAAGATTATGATCTCACCTCTGCTCCCTTAAAAATATGATAACTCTAACTTTACTTCACTTTTACTTTCCTGACGAAACAAGTTGGCTTCAGAACTAAATATGTTAAACGCCTATCGAAATTACAGTTTAGAAACTTACGAAGGACAAGGTACGAATGCCGTTACAAAACTTTAAAGTGCAGAAGAAAACTAAGTAAGAAAAAAGGGGAAAATCCCTTGACTCTACCCAGATATTCACAAAAGTCATAGTTAATATGTAAACGTTTCGGATAGAACTGTTATCCTTCTTCACTACATAGCAAATTATGCAAAAATTACTGGGCATATGCTACTTCAAATAAAGCCTCCATACTACCAAAAACAAACAGGTAGCCAGAGCAATAACAGAAAGTGTGAAAAGAAAGGAAACCAGGTAATGTTGACAAGAGAGATTACCCAACAGTAAACACATTCCTTACACTGATGCCTAACGTAGTAAGACTACCGTTAATCTATAAATCCGAGTTCGATATCCTCTCGTTCTTGTTGGAAACGTATCCAAAACTCCTACATTTTAACAAAGGCTGTTTAGTATAACGGGTATAGCTAGGATGAAAATTCTATTCTGTGATATAAAGATAGGTAATATATATATATATATATATATATATATATATATATATATATATATATATATATATATATATATATATATATATATATATATATATATAATATATATATATATATATATATATATATATATATATATATATACAGAAACTGACGAATAACACGGTACGAGGACTGTTACGAAACTTCATAATGCAGAAAGTTTAATAACTAAAACTAGACGTTCCTGTAGATCTACCCAATTACCCTGAAGACCGCTATTAAAATGTAGACGTTTCGGATAGATCTGCTATCCTTGGTCACTATATAACGAATAATACAAAAAGTCCTGAACATAGCTGCTCCAAATAAGGACGTGATATAAACAAAGACTTAGCCCAAGCCAAAATTCAAAAAAAAAAAAGGAGAACCAAAGCAAAGTTGAAAAGTTGGAAGAGAGGATTATCTCACCGTACGCACATCTTTTATATTGATGCCCACCGGAGAAAGGCTGCCAAGTCTATAAATCCATCTGAGCTCTATGGCCTCCCGTTTATGTTTGGAAGCGTTTGCAAGCGATTGAAGCCCGATTAATTCAAAATTGTTACAGATTTGGAAGTGTTGGCCCAGCGGAGTATTGCCTTTTCTTATTTCATGTCTATGGCCGCGGTGTCTAACACGTAATTCACCTCCCGTTTCACCCACGTACTGTTTCCCACAGTCCTTACAGTTGATTAAGTAAACCACCCCTATCGACGTAATAATTTTTTCCCAAAAATGGTGAATCTTTCTCCGGTAGCATTGCTGTAAACTTTGTCAATTTCCTGTAGGACATTACAAGTGACACAGTTCTTAAAATGGGTCTTATAACAACCTTTGTGTACACTCCTGACGTTTTCTACCAATTTTGCCCTAACTAAGTGAGACTGTAGGTTTCCTGGTTGACGGTAAATAACCTGAGGAGGACTGGGAAGGACATTCATCAGATTAGGGGAAAGCTGTAAAATGTGAAAATGTTTGTTTATAATGGACCTAAGGTTAGGGAGTCTCGGATTACGAGTAACAACAAGGGGGCCCTGACGGGCTTTCGATTTTTCCTTCCTTTGCCAGCCAGAAGGTCCTTTCTGGATAAATTTTGAACCCAGAAAGCTGGGTCTATGATAGAGGAGGGGTATCCTCTGTCTAGAAAAGTCGACCTAAGCTTTCCGAAATGTTGTTGGGTCTTTTCTGGGTCAGAGCAAATCATTTTGATCCTTAACGCCTGACTAAAAACAATGCCCTTTTTTGTACAATTACTATGGTACGAATCATAATGTAGGTAAAGATTGAGATTGGAAGGTTTAGTATACAGATCGGTTGCCAATAGTCCGCCTTCCAATTTGATACGAAGATCAAGAAAACAGACCTCAGAATCACTCAATTCATACGTAAATTCTAGAACCCCTGGGTAAAGACTATTCATGACATTAACAAAAACTAGAAATTCTTCCTCCCCCTGGGTCCATAACCCCCAGATATCGTCTATATATCTGTACCACTTGAAAGGTTGTTGATTAGGATTTAATTTTGACTTGAGTTCCTCCTCAAATAGGCCCATTCCCAAACAAGCATATCCGGGGGCCATCTTCGGTCCAATGGAAGTCCCGTGAATTTGAGTAAAATGTCTTCCGTTAAACTCAAAATTGTTTTCCATAAGACATATATCAAGGCAACGTAAAATATTTTCTGTTGACGGAATTTTTGTTTCCCTCCCCTCCAGTGCTCTTTTAACCGCTTCCACTCCTAGAGATCTTGGCATGCTAGGATACATTGATTTAACATCAATGGTAAACATTAGGGTGCCTTGGGGGAGCGGTCCAGAGTCATTGATTTCTCTAATAATATTAAGAACATGTTTGGTGTCTGTTATATAAGAGTTAAGGTTCTGCATTGCCGGATCGATAAAGAAATCCACAAATTCGGAGAGTCTTTCAATTGGGGAACCACTACCTGAGATCACCGGTCTTGTTTTTAACCTTCCCTTAGCATCAGCTGCCTTGTGTGTTTTTGGTAACGTATAAAACCTGGATGTTTTTGTATCGGACGGAGTCAAGTACTGAGCCACTTCTTCGTCAATTTCACCTGCTGCCAACATACTTTGTACAACCTCTCTCACATGTTCTTCTGTGTCCCAAGTAAGGTCCCTCTCTGATTCTAAGTAAACATTCTTGTTACTTAATTTTTCTGAGGCTGTCTCGATGTAGTCAGATCTATCTTGGACTACGAAGGCCGGACCTTTATCTTCAGGCTTGATAACTAAGTCAGACCTCTGTTTTAGTTTAGCCAAAGCTTTTCTTTCACCTTTAGTAAGGTTGTCCTTGACAAATTTACGTGGAATGAACTCGTCAATTTCTTTTTGTACTGCATGAATGAACGATTCTAGGTGGGGGTCCCGTCCTGTGGGAGGCGTCCAAGTACTTTTGTCTTTAAATTTCTGATCAAAGGTGTCTGGATCACATGAAATATCAGCCCCGTCTCCAGAGAAGTATTCGCATAGTCTCAGTCTCCGAAAGAAAGCATCAAAATCTTGTTGCAAGGAAAGTTTTTCTAGTTTTAGAGGTACAGGGCAAAATTTCAGCCCTTTGGAGAGAAGACTTAATTCGTCGGGAGTAAGCGGTTCACTTGAATGATTGACAACTCCTACTGGTACTACTGGGTCCGCCGGATTGGGAGTCTCTGGAGGGTCTAACGTAGAGAGGCCGACTTTTCTCCTTCTACACCTAGTTTTCTTTTTTCGTTCTGATCTCAGTACTAGACTTATGTTCCAACGTCTACATAATTTTTCCAGTTTAATTTGTTTTTTCTCTTTGAGTATTTCTCTAAGGCGGTTACTATGTTCCTTTAAACGTAAAACAAGGTTCTGGAACTCAATCTGGGGGGAGTTCCTTTTCAAAGAACGAAGCAAAAACTTTTTCTCTTGTCTAAGAAAATTGATTTTGTCTTTTAAGAAATGAATAGTATGTTCTACAAGTACCTTCGACGTATTGGAAAGTGTCTTATGCCAGTCCTCCCAGCGGGAATACTCTTGAGAAAAGATCGTGTTTGCCTGAAAGTGGCATGCGTTCGGAAACATATTATTAAACGCACATGTCCTTAAGAAACCAATATGCGATTCTGCTGCTAACAGCTTGTCCACAGTTTTGTAGACTTTGCTACGAAAGTTGGTCATGATGGGATAAGGGGATCTAACGATGATATATATATATATATATATATATATATATATATATATATATATATATATATATATATATATATATATATATATATAAACGATAACGAGAAACATGCACAAAACACACGGCATACTGTTAAAACGACCTGAAATTTAAAATACTGAAGACAAAGATCGTGACAAATCTTCTGAGCCAACAAGATGTAACAGTTGGTAAACGGTTTAAAAACTTAAAAGTTTTTTAAAATGGCAAGACTGAAATGTTAAAGGTCGCACTACGTTTCGAGGAGATACACTCCCCTTGCTCACGTGCTTAAAACTAAAAGAAGTGGAAAAGAACTAGCTGCTAGGCAATGTTCTATTTAAGCTTACATCTTTTACGTTAATACCTATAGGGGCAAGAGTATTCAACCGGTAAATCCATTTCAATTCGACCTCCTCCCTCGTTCTCTTGTTATTGTTACGTAGCTTTTCAATACCTATTAATTCGAAATTTTTACAGACCCGAAAATGCATATCAATGGGAGTTTGACCCTTTCTAAACTCCTGTCGGTGACCCCTATGTCTAATTCTAAGCTCTAGTCCCGTTTCACCCACATACTGCTTATGGCAATCCAAACAATTAATCAAGTAGATAACGCCTTTGTGGTGCAGGTTAAATCCCCCATCACCTGGAAATTCTGACCTGTATTTAAACTTTGTACAGTAGATGTTTCACGTAGGGCACTACAGGTGACACACCTTTTATCGTGTGTTTTTAAACAACCTCTATTTTCTGTATGATCACGTATTTTCGCTCTTACCAGTAAAGATTTTAAATTGGGTGGTTGTCTGCAAACCACTGGGGGTGGGTTAGGAAAACTTTTATTGAAAGTGAGGGACGATATAAGAATATGAAAATGCTTCTTAATGATATTTCTTAGGGGAGGTAACCTTGGGTTACGGGTAACTACCGGGGGGGGGGGGGGGCATTAAAGTTCCTAGCACACTTTGTACGGTTACGATTGAGAAGGGTCCTTCTCGGAATGGTACAGGTTTTACTAACCTTCTCATTAACGATACTCGTGGGATACCCTCTTTCAATCAGATTACTTTTAAGAGTATTGAGATTTTTATGGGCAGATTCTTTCGTAGAACATATGGTACGTATACGGAGAGCCTGACCGTAGGCAATATTTTCAAGGAAATGTTTGCTATGATAAGAATTATAATTGAGATAAAGGTTTTTGAACGTGGGTTTGACAAAAAGGTCAGTATTGAAAAAGCCCTCAGAGTTGCGAAAAATACGCAGATCTAGAAATGGAAGAGAATCATAGTTAAAACACAAAGTAAACTCAAGCTCACCAGGGTAAAGATTATTAAGAGTTTTCATAAACTCTTTGAAAAGATCTGGCCCGTGGGGCCAAAGACCCCAGATATCATCGATATAGCGAAACCACACAGTAGGCGAAAAAGAACTTTTGCCAAAATTCTTCAAAAATGCCCATACCTAAAAATGCGTACCCGGGGGCCATTTTTGGACCTATGGAGGTACCGTGTATCTGAGTAAAAAAAAACTCCCATTGGATTCAAAATGCTTCTGGGAGACAAAGCCTTAAGCAATCTAACAAATTATCAGTGGAGGGTTTTTTAAGTTGACGAGAATCCAAGGCTTTTCTAACTCCTTTTATACCTAAATGCTGAGGCAAACTGGGATACATGGCTTTAAGATCAATTGTAAACAAAGCCGTTGAAGGTGGCAAGGGTCCTTTCTCGTTTACTCCTTCTATTACTTTAACCATATCCTTAGAGTCCTTGATAAATGAGTCCAATTTTTGAACCTCTGGGTTAATGAAAAAGTCTAAGAATTCTGACAGTCTTTCAATGGGTGAACCAATACCGGAAATAACAGGACGAATTTTAAGGTAGCCGGAAGTGTCAGGTTCTTTATGTGTTTTAGGCAGAGTATAATACCTTGAAGTTTTACAGTCCTTAGGAACTAGGTATTCGGCAGTTTTTTTCATCAATATCCCCTTCATGAAGCATTTTTTCGACTAACAAGCGAACTTGACTGACAACTTCTGGTGTCTTGTCGGCATCATTTTCCTTGTAGAATTTCTGATTACTAAGGTCGCTTAAAGCACTCTCTACATAGGAAGTTCTATTTTGTACTACAAAATCCGGTCCTTTATCCTCTGGTTTAATGATAATGTTATTGTCTCTCGAGAGTGAGACAATAACAGTGGAAGTTCTACTTCCACTGTTCACTTTTAAAAGTGGAAGTTCTATTTTGTACTACAAAAGCCGGTCCTTTATCCTCTAGTTTAATGATAATGTTATTGTCTCTAGAGAGTGAGACCAGGGCCTGCCTTTCAGTATATATATATATATATATATATATATATATATATATATATATATATATATATATATATATATATATATATATATATATATATATATATATATATATATATATATATATATATATCAAATTTGAAAATTCACGTATTACACCTGTCTTTCACTTTCTCTAAAACTAAGGGCCTACATAAATGTATACGTGTAGATTTCAGTATTCTTCGGACAGACAAATCCATTTAGGAACTGTTTGAAGATACCCCTTTAACTACGAGACGGTAACCACCCCTCAACACTAAATCTCTCCTAACATCCACCAGGCTTCTACTGCTGGAAATACAGACAACAAAAAGTGTAGCAATCCTAGATGTCAAGTGAGCCGGTTCGTTTTGAATGATTTTTGAACATACCCAACAACCTTTTCCCGGGTAAGCTTGAATTCACTTAGTGTTTTAATTATCATTCAGTATCATTCATTGATTTTTGGTATTTAAGGTAATCCTGGGGTCCTTTTTGAAACCGACCTTTTTGTCAAACCTACGTCTAAAACCCATTATCTCAAATATGACTCTTTTTATAACAGAAATATTCTTGACAACATTTCGTACGGTCAATACGTGCTATCTTTTCCACAGAATTATATGCCGAAAGAAACCTTAATAATCTGAAACGTAATTTGATTGAAATAGGGTTAAATACTCCCTAGTAAGGTTAGTCAAAAGTTCAGTAAAGCTTGAAAAATACCCAGAAGTTTTTCTTGATTGTGACCGGTAAACTATTCACAATACTATACTATACATACATGAAAGAAGAAACCAGAAGGAAATATATATATATATATATATATATATATATATATATATATATATATATATATATATATATATATATATAAATTTATATAGGCTTTATATATCAGAGCTTTGTTTGGGGGGGTCACTTCAAGCCGAAAAAAAGTGCTCGATACGAAGAGGTAGAGCCAGATATATAAATACATGGTATATACATTTATATATATATATATATATATATATATATATATATATATATATATATATATATGTATATATATATAGCTACTTACAGCATGATTTTACTCAGAGTTTCAGGCCTTTGCAGAGGTCATCAGACAACTGGACATACTCAGACTTTTTTTCCAAGATATGCTTGGTGTGTAGAATTGCTAGCTTTTCTTCCGTGCAGAGGTTACACGGCCCCCATACCTGTCGCCGTTATTGAATATATATATATATATATATATATATATATATATATATATATATATATATATATATTTATATATATATATATATATATATATATATATATATATATATATATATATATATATATATATATATATATATATATATAATATATATATATTATATATATACATACATATATAGATGTATATATATATATATTATATAGTAAAGTATGTTTCCGCGTGTTGGTTGTATAATATACTCAGTATAGATGATGCAGTTGTTCTCAAAAACCAACAAGAAATAAGAACAAGAGTTATAAACTCATGAAGTATATTTCGGTCTGCCTCAGACCTTCTTCAGCTTCTACTGATACAGTGATACACTGATACACTATCAGTAGAAGCTGAAGAAGGTCTGAGGCAGACCGAAATATACCTCATGAGTTTATAACTCTTGTTCTTATTTCTTGTTGGTTTTTGAGCACAACTGCATCATCTATACTGAGTATATATATATATATATATATATATATATATATATATATATATATATATATATATAGATATATATATATAACGCTAATTCCCACCTTAAGGGGAAATTGTTATATCTGCTTGTACATAGGGCGAAAAAAAGATAATAAAATACATAAGAAATAAATTCGCCCTAACGTCTAAACATATAATTAACGTTATTTCAATGGGCAGCCATCCGTTCGTGTTAACAGCTAGGTGTCCGTAAATTTGACAACTTTGAAGTAATGGCATCTAGTTTGTAAATCTAAGAGGGCGCCCTTGTAAGTTTACGTATTCCAATAGAAGAAGTGTGTGGAAACGTTAAGGCGAAACTTATATTTCACCCGAAAAATTTTTTCCCCTTAAGGTCGACTTTTCAACAACAACTTTCCCCCTAAGTGCCGAATTAGAGAAATATATATATATATATACATATATATATACATACATATATATATATATATATATATATATATATATATATATATATATATATAAAATGATGAAAAGGAGAGTTTTCATCTTGATCCAACTGAATAATTTATTGAAACAGAAGGCTGGAGGCTTTGTCAACTGTAGTATGAAATCCAACCATTACACAAACAAATTTGAGATGAAAGTGCAAGAGAGCGCGTATATAATATTAATTACGCTTTACTGGACGTTTGAAAATGAAATGTAGTTAAATGACGTCACAAACGAAATATTTAATTTCAAACTTTAGGTACGTGATCAAAGAAGTACACAGCTATAATGTGCGTGTGCTCTTATACAATAGTTAATATGAAGCGCGCAAACGTGCCACCATGGCACGCTAGTCTAGCCAAAATATTGTAAAGTGACCTAACAGACATAATCTCAAAATAGAGTCTGCATAGCTTAACTCTTCGTTTGAATCGAAAATCGTGTAAGAAATGAAGTGAGTATATAAAATCAAAACGGTATAGTCTGATAGTAAGATCCTAATATATTACTAGTTATTGTACTGGTAATCCACATGCTGTTTAACTACACTTTTTTATCGTCTACTCATATCGTGGAATTAATGTAATGGTACTAAACAATGTGCCTGTTCCTTTCAATAAACAATGGCAGACTCGTTTGTTTTGTTACTTGTGTTAAATATCGCTTGCACATTTACGTGGTGTTTTCGTGTAGGTAGCTACATACACTGTGGATTTGATACTTAGACTGTTTCGTTACTTGACAATATTCAAAGCTTCCATATCTTGTGGTTATGCCGCTGCATTACTATCAGACTAAACCGTTTTGATTTGAAATGTTATTTAATATATATATATATATATATATATATAGATAGATAGATAGATAGATAGATAGATAGATAGATAGATAGATAGATAGATAGATAGATAGATAGATAGATAGATAGATAGATAGATAGATAGATAGATAGATAGATAGATAGATAGATAGATAGATAGATAGATAGATAGAGAGAGAGAGAGAGAGAGAGAGAGAGAGAGAGAGAGAGAGAGAGAGAGAGAGAGAGATAGAGAGAGAGAGAGAGAGAGAGAGAGAGAGATAGATAGATGGATGGATGGATAGATAGAGAGAGAGATAGATAGAGATAGATAGATAGATGGATGGATGGATGGATGGATGGATAGATAGATGGATAGATAGATAGATAGATAGATAGAGAGAGAGAGAGAGAGAGAGAGAGAGAGAGAGAGAGAGAGAGAGATAGATAGATAGATAGATAGATAGATAGATAGATAGATAGATAGATAGATAGATAGATAGATAGATAGATAGATAGATAGATAGATAGATAGATAGATAGATAGATAGATAGATAGATAGATAGATAGATAGATAGATAGATAGATAGATAGATAGATAGATAGATAGATAGATAGATAGATAGATAGATAGATAGATAGATAGATAGATAGATAGATAGATAGATAGATAGATAGATAGATAGATAGATAGATAGATAGATAGATAGATAGATAGATAGATAGATAGATAGATAGATAGATAGATAGATAGATAGATAGATAGATAGATAGATAGATAGATAGATAGATAGATAGATAGATAGATAGATAGATAGATAGATAGATAGATAGATAGATAGATAGATAGATAGATAGATAGATAGATAGATAGATAGATAGATAGATAGATAGATAGATAGATAGATAGATAGATAGATAGATAGATAGATAGATAGATAGATAGATAGATAGATAGATAGATAGATAGATAGATAGATAGATAGAATGATAGATAGATAGATAGATAGATATTGAACAATTGTTGGGAAGATGAAATATGGTGCTAAAAGTTCGTACATACTACTAACAAATCAGAAAATCCTTCGGAAATATTGAGATAATGGCACCTAAGAATGGAATCCGGTATTTGGTAGTCAAATATTGGGAAATCTATCCATCACTTTTTACGTTTTCCCCAATCTGGAATGACTAAACTATATTTAGAAGATGGGGACTGGTTGCAGCTCGATATTTTGTGATAATAGTGTTAAATTATGTTAAAGATGTGTATACCCTTTGTTGAACCAGTTCGAAACGGAAAAGGGTATAACTGTTGCCTGACATTCTCAGATGTCACAATTTTTACATTTTTTTTAAAATAAATAGCATGGAAAAATTGATATGAAGAGCATAATATCAAATTTGGTGGTGCCTTATCAGGTTTGGATGTAGTTGCATCGTCTTTGCCATTATATCGGTAGCCATTTCTGGTTCAGTACTTGTCCTACAACAACTCTGGAAGCAAAATGAAGCAACAAGGAACGCACGTAGACGTAGGCAGACACCCATTCGTTACTTCAAAAGTCTGCAATTTTCCTGTTATGTGATCTTTGAACATTGCGTTTGATCTTGTTATCTTACCTATGACTGAGTAAACCAAATACCGAAAGTAAACGCTGTAACCCACACAAATTACTAACAGTCACCCATTTGGTGAGTCTGTAAAGTGTTCGCGCCATTCGTTTACTATTAACTTTCCAAGACCTTCTGAGTATCTCTCTTTTTTTAAATAAGCTTTGTGTATCCATTGGTCGTGTCTCAAACCATGCTGATAATAGAATTAAGTGTTGAACTCATGCTTTTTCTTGATATATTCGTAATATTGCTTCCCTTTTTTAAGGTAGTAATTTGACAAAATAATTGACAACTGGTATAACAAGTGAAAAGGACCTGGTCATCCGTTTTGTACATACGCATGCAATATTTTTTTTTATTCATTTAAGCAGTTGCATATGATTTTTTAAAGATTAAGAATAGATATTTGAATGCAACCATCAAAAAGTGGACTTATTAAGACATGTAGCTGTTTATCTAAAGACTTGTTTGGCATATTTGGTATCTTAAATGTCAGGCAGTAGCCCATAGTCTTTTGAGGACGAACGCAGCAAAAGTGGGTGATTTTAGCAGTGCATTTGGGTAAGAATTACTGTACCAGGCTTTATCAAGGAAACAAAACTGTAGGTGAAAATTATTTCTACTGTCAAGTACTTAAAAGAATGGGAAGGGAAGACTATATTAAACCAAAACCTATAAGCTTTAGGCACCGGTCGCACAGAAAGGCTAGCCAGCAGCCTCAGCAGGACAACAAAAAGGTTGCTTTTCATCCGGCTTTTTGCTAAACAAAGTTGATACCTATTCTGAATCAAAATTGCCATTGCAAACGTATTTGTTTACCAATACCAATGGTTCCCCAAAGTCCACATTCCCGAAGGAAAGTTGAGTATTTAGATTGGAATAAAGTATCGGTGGGGCTCGGCACTCGTATGTGTTGTACAAAGGGATATACCTTGTTCAAGAAATTAAGAGCGCGTTCTTTTAAAACCATATCCTTTTTAGTTTTGTTTAATTGTGTGAATGTTGGGGTCTTGAAAATATTTCTTATTATGTTTTGTGTACATTTCGAATGCAAGTTTGCATCAACTTTGGAAGGAATTACATTTCAAAGGCTGTCATAAATGTGAACAAAATACTTTCAGTGATTCGTGCTCAAGGTTCATTCTCTGTGATTTTACAAATCGAATTAATTAAAAAATGTAGCATAAATGTGGAGGCAATTCATAAAATACACGGTTCCTTTTGACTGTTTTTCGTCTCACGCCCTTTGGATTCGTCGCCGTAATTTGAACCAAGTATTTTACAAAAAGAGAGTCTTGACAGCCCAGTCTACCATACTATTCTCAATTTGGGATGGGCATAAGGTTAATGTATCACCGTTGCAACTGGCACTCTTGATCACAAATTTAAAACTATATACGTAAATATTTTCCTAAGTAAGATGAAGAAGAAGACTCAGATTATTGAAGCCACTGGAGTTGAATGAGGAAAAGATGTTACAAAAAGGCGTTTAATGGACTTATTGAGTTACATCGATTCAGTTAACTATAAACTAATTTTAAGGAAAACGTATGGACAAAGAAAGTTCGCATGATTAACCTTAATTGGTAGTTTTCAAACCGAGTGTAACCACTATTCCAAAAAATCGCCCCCTTCCCCCATCATACAATGTATAATAGTTTAGTAGTTATACAACTTCTTCACACTTAAATGAATATTTAGAACAAGCAAGAATTTTCTGTTAGTTTTAAACAATCTTGTCAGGGCTGAATCGTCCTAAAGATGTTGTTACAAAGATTAAAAAGCATAAAGTGAGTGGTGCATTTGCAGAAATGGTATACAAACCTTGTACTTCCAATACGTGAACTGCAAACGTTCTTGAACTACTTTTGCAACTGTAGATTCCCTCGTGCACAGGCAGAACACGCACAATTAACAAAGAATAATTTTGAAACAGCGAATGCGTTTTCTCTAATTCGTCATCAATCACAAATGTTTTGAAGCTTATTAATTTATTTTCGTATTTCCAATAAGCTGTTTCATCAGGCTTAATATTGCATTTTAAAATCACAGAGTCATGTTTTGCAAGAATATGGAGATGTGTTACCGTTTTTGAAAAGGCACATTTACACAATATTCCTGCTATTAGTAAAACAATCAAATGAACCACAAATAACATTTCAATGTTGAAGATCATCTCTCACAGAGTTTAATTTTCTAACACTACTATACTTATCAGAGCGTTCCACAAATGATGATTATCAAAGGTGTATACTTTCTCAAAGTTGTTGGATGTACAGATGGTTGCATATTATATCTCTATAAGACTAGTCCGAATAATCTTTACATAACATGTTGAGTTGAACAACTAGAAGAACTTTAAAATGATAAACTACGCTTTGATCATTAAATGGGTTGCTTTTCTATTTTCAGACATAGAAACCAATTGATTAAAAGAAATTTACAATGACATTCAAAAACAGTAAGCAGTGAAACTAAAATTACATGAATGATTAATCAAGCCAAACATAAAATTGTACAGACCCTTTCAAAGTCTAATAACAGTAATTAGCCGATTAATAATGCATTAAGAACCCACTTCTCTTCCTTCCATAAAGTACTGATAATAAAACAAATAAAAGAAAATTCTACAGATGTCAAAATCAATTCGGGCCAGTGTTTTCCATCACGTGACACGTCTGTGAATTTAGGGTGTGATTTAACCATAAAATTCTACTGTGGGCATCACTGTACGGGGTTAAATTATATGTTGTCTCCTTTTAACAGTTTTGATAGAGAAAATATCCAAAAACAAACTTGTAAAAGCCCTACGTTTTTGGTTTAATGTCTCCTGGTTGCAAGGGTCTTTTCCGCTCTTACAAAGTGTGATTTGATCTGAGCATACCACGTTAATGTTATAATAGCAATGTTCTCTTATGCTTATGGTGTAAATTTAACATTTTGCGAAGAGGATATCCCAAATCGGATTATTCTAAAAGAAATTGTCAAGAAAGGCATATAGCCAAGTAATGATTGTGTCATAAATAGAAAGTAATCCACAAAAGCACTTGTAGTAGCGACTCCCAAGGGCATGTTACTTATTTGTCCCTTTTGTATTAGTAAAAGTAGGGAGCCGTAAGAGCTCCCTGGTAATAGGCTCAGTTTTCCTCCCAGTTCAAGACAATAAAATAAACTCTGAATTTAAAAGTACCGCTATTCTAAAGTCCAATAATGGTTTACTATTATTTATACCAGGGAGCTGTTGAGGAAGGAGATAAAGCAATTGCCTCTTCTTTGAAACTATCAGGTTTGCCGACAGTAAACTCCTAATTGTTGTGCTCTTGAAAAGTTTGGACCATTCAAAAGGGATTAGGGAGTTACGACAATAGTTCTTATCGTCTGCTAGATCTCACATACTTGCTGGCATGATTTCACCCATTACTATAATATTGCCAGTCGTCAAAGAAATAAAAAATTATTGTATTTCTGTACTCTAGTACTCACTGTTTTGATGGGTTCAGCAGAGTTTTACATAAGTTATAGAACATGGTCACATATGTCGCTGTTTCAGGAACAATCCGGAATCTTTTGAAAGTTCATATGCAAAAGTTAGACTTTACATTCATTGCTGAAAAGAGATGTTACTAAGGGAAGAAATAAGAATAATAAAGGAATCTGGTTACTTAAAAGTGCATAACCAGTCGTTTAAACTCAAAGATTGACGAAGATTTCGCTCTTGTTAGCATTGCAGATGACTTCAAACCATTGTCATTAGGAGGTCTTTGTTTGAGGATTACGTTAGTAGGAAAGGATCAAACTCTCATTTGGAGGGTTAAGTCAAACAAACTTAAAAGAGGAACTAAAGGACCTGTCAATCAAAGTCTCTTCCCATAAAAAGGATTAAAGTACCCTCAATGCATATTTCCTGATAGATGAAATTGGATGAAATGCTTTACCTCCTTCCGTAGCAGCTCCCTGTTTATACTGACCAAGTCAAGATTGTTATATTATTTGGCACAATTCAAGTTTGACAATTATCCAAATATTTAGAACAGTATTTAAGAAAACAGGTCTTACTTGAAAGAAGGAATTTGCTGTATAGTTAAAAGAGTTTTGAAGTTTTGTTGCATACTAATAATTCTTTATTCTTGTTACAGACTTCGCAATGAACAATTTCAGTAATGTGATGCGATTTTTATTCTTTGTTGCACTCATCGTACAGAGTATTGGTAAGTTTTAAAAGTGTTTCATTATTTCTCTCGTTTCTACGCACAACAAGGGTTAGCAGAAAACATATAGCAATCCCTTTCTCGAAGCAGGTTAATCTCTTAACACATATTTCAAAAATATCTTAGAAATGTTACAGTATAAAAAGATATTCAAAAATTGTTGTAGCTTTTTCAAATTGGATTCATTGAAGATTTTCAGAATGATTAAGTTTCTTTATTTCTCGTTTGCTTTTTGGAGAGAAACAATCTAGTCTTAATCCGCAGTACCTGCTCTTAATTATTTTACAAACGTATTTAATGACTGAATGGAACTGTTCAGTAGATAACAAATACCCACTAACAATATAAAATATTACCACAGTGATAACAACACCCTGCTTTTACGTTTTGCGTTGTAACATTTCATTTCCAAACCAACATTAGACCATTCAGCTAAACCGTAAATAACGAATCATTCATTGTGAAAGGTACAAATTTTTTTACATTCACAGTTTTTTGCAATGCGCAAACCTGTAATCCTGACCAATACCTCGAACTTGGGAAAAGTGGAAAATTAAAATGTTCTTTTTCGGAACGTTTTCTTCTCGTGTGGTGGTACAATTCAACTGAAATCACGGAAGATCTACCACTAATTAAATATAAGAACTCTGTAAAGTCAGGAATAGGATTCACCAGCGGAGGTTTCGACGTGGACTCAAATGGAGTCCTCATCATCAATAATGTCTCCTTACAACATGAACACCAGTTCAGTGCCGCTTACATTCCCCTAAATGCCGAGGAAGCTATAATCATCGAAGTGAACGTAATCGTAATAGGTGAGGAAAAATATTACATCCACCAGTGTTTATATTCAATGGCGTTAGTCATCACTTTTGGATTAAATGCGAGGCCGCAAATCACCGTGTACACTCTATTGTATTTTATTGAGGAGACACATCAATTTGAAATACACTTTCCCTGTCTCAGATGAGCTTCTACGTTCATGGATAATTCATAAACATATTCGTCTTGTACACTTCACGGGTCGTTTTGGCGTGAACAAATCAAGCAAAACATTTACACATGCTCAAACGACCTGTATAGTGTATGAGAAGAATATGTATCAAAGTTGCACGCTTGTTTGTTATGCATAACGCGGTCACGGCTGACGTCAGTGGTTGATAGCGTGTACATTATCCACACATCCCTCGGCTTCTCCGTTGGTGCAAGACTTGTGTTTGTTCATATTTACGGCTGTTCTATGTGTTTTTGACCGGAAGTTATGATGCAGTGCTAAAATGTGAACAGAAGAATAAGGTTATTATTTAATAGTATACTAGCGTGCCCACCCCACCATGCATGTGCGTTTAAACTTGATTTTACATACAAAATTAGGTGAATGTTTATCCTTCTTACTTTTATTGCAAAATGCTCTCCCCTAAATCCACCTAAGTCCAGATGTAAAAAGTGCGGTGTTAAAGATGTACTTCGATGTGATTCAGAAGCTGAGACTTAGTAGAACACAGATGAACTTATGTAGCCATAAAGTTTGATATAACAGCCGCGAGCACAACAATAACCGGAATAAAACTGTTTCATTTGGCTTTTAATTGTTACAATTAACATACAATTTAATACAACAATACTACATTGTAGCCGCGCAAATGAACAACCAAACTACTTGCTCTATTGTATAGGCCCATCACATCAGCATACATATTTTCATGATGACAGGTGTTATGTCATATCCTTAAGCAGATTATAAGTTACATCCCTACAATAGGGTTCCCCTGCTCAGAAAGATGAGCACAATCAAAGCTACACATTCAATAAGACCATGTGACATTCTCTCGATAAATATCACTTACAAGTAGGTCTTTACTAGCTGTGAGGACCTAACATGCTTGAATTAATTGCCCCCAAACTATCGCTTTCCACTCCTGCTTGTTTACTTAGAAGGACAAAATATGATTATAGGAAAACAGTGCTGTCATATTCGTAAATATTTTACAAATTTTGTTATTTCCCTTCACAGTAAAGCCATTACTACCATTCCCACATATTCATAACTGCAATGAAAACAGCAGAATATGTTTTCTCACCGAAGAGCCAGAATCGCTTATTTGCAACATTAAAGAAGTTCGACCACCCGTCGCATTATACTGGAAAATCAGAACTGCGGAAGGAGATAAGAACATCTCACCTCAAATGACAACCTCTGTAGGAGATATTTTGTACACAACAAGTACTAGTGCCAATGACATATTCCTTTATTCCCACTCATTAACTCTCCTTGTGTGCCAAGCTGACAGCCCACCTGGAATGATTCAAAATTCTGAGTCCTTGATTTTAGTGCAAAGGAATGTCACTGATTTTTCATTGGTCCAACCAGTCCTGAAATATTATGAACTTGGAGGAAATCTGGAATTACAGTGTAGTAACAGTGGATCAAGTTTTCTCGTGTGGATGAAGTTTGAATCTCAAGAAATGACATCATACGAGACTTTGAACTTTGCTATATTCGAAAAAGAAAATTTTAAAAAGATTTATTCTGAAGAATATGCTTTAGGAAAAACCGGAAATCTGATCGTGTCAGTCGTGGGAGCTCGGCATGATGGCTTGTATGGATGCTTATCTGGTAACGGTACCAGTGACGACCTGATACTTCATCAAGCAGTAATTTACGGTAAGTTGTCTAGACGTCAAATTGGAAACCAAAACAAAAATCTAAATAAAAATCATGAAAATACACAATAGTCTGCAGGAAAAGTATCATAATTGAACTTTACTTAGACAATCATTTGGAGTTGACGAATTTCCATCGTCTCACAGAGCAGAAAACCAGGCATCTTTAAACATTCATTACCTACTGAGTCATTGCAAAGCTGCAATATCTATGCAGAAGGAAGGCATTTTAAACTTTGGAACCTTCTAATATTAATGCATGCCTAATGCTTGGACTCCTTAATTACACCATAATATCTCTTACTTCCGTTCCAATTTTTGAGCTTTATAAATGTCATGAAGGTGAAGTGTTTATAAATGTCATAGTTTTTAAGATGACTTGTAAGTCCGTCAAATTGAATGATTAATTCAACAGGTACATAGTGCGTTTTTCCATTTCCAATTAAATGCGTCCTTTCTCCGTTGTCTACCTAGAACATCCGGAACCAGCATATCTTTCTGTAACTGGTTGTTCTGTTGTAACGTACTGTGTGCTAGAAACTGTACAAGAAGGAAGTCTTACGTGTACAGTAAAAGGTATTCTACCACAGGTTCAGCTGGAATGGAAGACATTTTACCATAGTGATGCAGATTTGATTTCTTTTACAAACCAACAACTGATAGTAAAGGATAATGGACAGTCTGTTGATGTCGTTCTCACCTCAACCTATCGTATCACAGAAAATGGTCCCAATAGACTAACAATCGAATGCAGAGTATCGGAACCCGATTCAATTTTTGGGTACTTGTCGACAAAACTGGATTTGTTGCTAATCGATGGTAAGCATGGAAAAGATGTTTATTTTATATTGCTGAACAGGTAGCTGACATAATTAACTAACATTGTTTAGCTGAACTCAGCAACACTACTGCCAGGTTCACATTTAAAGGCTTTCATAAATACGGAAATATAACTTCCTTTTCTTTAGATGCTCTGATATTTTAATATAAATATACCTGGGGCAAAAGCTTGAGTCGAGCAAAGTTTGAACGTTTAGAAGGATTGAACGTAGACAGGGCTTCTAGTCATGTACCTTTATCTTCATTTAAACCTTCCTTTCATCAACTGTACTCAAATCTTTTCTTTTATTAAATCATCAGATGCTTTGAAACCAACACAAAAGACTACCTCGTCGAGCGGACAAAGCAGCGCACCAAGAGGGATGATGCGGATCATTCCTACCATTCTTATTTTTTTGTTGGTAGTCTTGGTGATTTTGTTCTTGGTGTTTTTCATTACAAGACAAGTTGGTAAGGCGTTTTATGCGTGAAGAAAAATAAAAACCGAATATCGTCCTTGGTTTTACTTTTGTTACAATCGCTTTGTCTTACTTATACTTCCACACGTACATTCATTCAGAAGTTGTCATAATCCTCTGAAAGGGATTGTCTGACCTAAACACCGAAACTGCAAGTGTGTTGTCATATAAATTGGCCGACCTTTAAGAATGTGAATAACGCTTAGAGTTAAATTTTTAAACACCAACAAAGCCTCAAATGTGAAAGGAAAAAGGTAACGCTGAAAACTGCTAAATACTTTCTCACACCTCCTTTGGACAGAAAGCTGATTTCTATCTTTCATATCTTTCATTTTATAAAAATAAAAAATATTCATCACACTGGGACTCGGTACAGCTGAATTATCAAAAAGAATATGCAGGCCAAGTTAAGCAGAAAGCTTCATTAGTCCGTTTAGCTACTGCCTAGATTTAATTCAGGGAGGTTGATAAAATATTAGGCCTTAAGTGCATTTATGAACGAAGTTCACATTATTTAAGACAAATTTGGTACTTTCTTGAATGAACAGCTTTTGAAGGTATCACATTTAATTTAAACACCATCACATGCAATCAATCATGCAATTTTTACTATGGTTATAAAATGTTGCTTTTTATGTTTAAAGCAACTCACTGTGTTCTATATTTATTGTCATTAGTTTCAGTAAAGCCTGGAAACTCGAAGAAAAGTGGTCGGACAAATGCAGGAGAGGTATGAAAATCTTAAAACGTTTTTAAAGTCTTAAACGTTCCATAGATAAGTGCAACCACGACTATTGATATGTCCATTAAAGAAGGCTATGACTTTTTTCGCTGTTAAAAACACGAATTGTGTTGAATCATTAATTTCATCAAACGTCGACATGTGTAATATTTGTACTGAATACATATCTGTCATTTCAGCATTCACGCAGCAATTTCACTTGTTTTTAAAGTATTTGTCGCAGAGGAAGGTCCCAGGGAACTGGAACGTTCAACATTGAAGATTTTTCTACCAGTGCTTCCTTACTGCCAACCGTGATTGTGTCTCATATGTTCTATTGGAACACACACACGCCCATATATATATATATATATATATATATATATATATATATATATATATATATATATATATAAGGTCAAAGTACTGCGTAGCACTTATGAAGTAGGTAGGAAAAAATGAAGTAGTAAATAGTGCTAAAAGTTTGTGAAAAATTCCACGACGTTTCGGGTTTAAACCCTTCATCAGGTGGCAAAAATGCAACTGATCGTTGACACGGCCAAACGTACAATTAAAAAAAATACACAATAAAATTGGGCACGGTAAACCTCGGCTAGGAAAACAGACAGTGTTAAGTGGTTACCACAAGTCAAAAAAATGCAGGAATTGCTGCGTTATAACAGTTCAAGTCTAACGTTCAGACCATGTGGGGACAGGGTTCCAAGTTTCATGATTAGGCGGTTTTCGGCAGCTAGGCGGTCATGATCGGAACCTCGACACGAGATGGCCGCCGAAACCATCAAGTCACGGATCGAGCATGTTGACGGGGGATTGAAGTGGGTGGCTACCGGGAACCCTGGGAGGTTCTGTTTGATTGATCTCAGGTGCTCGGTGACTCGGTCAGCAAGACGACGTTTTGTTTCTCCCACGTACAGTATATTACAGCGTTTACATACGAGAACGTAAACAACATTGGCTGAAGTACAGGTAAAATGCTGATAAACGTTAAACCGGTTGTTGTTGGGACCTACAATGGAAAGGTTTTTGTCATAACTGACCACCGGTGGTCAGTTATGACAAAAACCTTTCCATTGTAGGTCCCAACAACAACCGGTTTAACGTTTATCAGCATTTTACCTGTACTTCAGCCAATGTTGTTTACGTTCTCGTATGTAAACGCTGTAATATACTGTACGTGGGAGAAACAAAACGTCGTCTTGCTGACCGAGTCACCGAGCACCTGAGATCAATCAAACAGAACCTCCCAGGGTTCCCGGTAGCCACCCACTTCAATCCCCCGTCAACATGCTCGATCCGTGACTTGATGGTTTCGGCGGCCATCTCGTGTCGAGGTTCCGATCATGACCGCCTAGCTGCCGAAAACCGCCTAATCATGAAACTTGGAACCCTGTCCCCACATGGTCTGAACGTTAGACTTGAACTGTTATAACGCAGCAATTCCTGCATTTTTTTGACTTGTGGTAACCACTTAACACTGTCTGTTTTCCTAGCCGAGGTTTACCGTGCCCAATTTTATTGTGTATTTTTTTTAATTGTACGTTTGGCCGTGTCAACGATCAGTTGCATTTTTGCCACCTGATGAAGGGTTTAAACCCGAAACGTCGTGGAATTTTTCACAAACTTTTAGCACTATTTACTACTTCATTTTTTCCTATATATATATATATATATATAACGCTAGATCCAACTGTTTTATATATATATATATGCATGTATAACGCTAGATTTAACTGTTATGCGAAATCGGTATACCGCCAACACAAACCGGCGAAAACAAAACAATGAAATACATAAGATCATAAGATAATATTTTCCCCTTTTCGTTGTGAGATATACATGCACGTTATTCCAATGGCCTCTACGTCGTTAGTGTTAACTGATACATGTTCATAAGTTGGTGTTCAGTGATGTATTTGTATATAACTTGTGTGGTAAATAGGACTTAGGTATAAAGTTACGTGTTCCCATATATAACAGTGTGTAAATGGTTCAGGGGAAACGATTTTCTCGCCTAAAGGTCGGTTTCTCCTAACAGTCGCGTTTTTCATTGCACCTTACATATGTGTGTGTGTGTGTGTATGGAATTTCTTGATTTCGAAATTATCTTAGCTTTGTTGGGTGAGATGAATTATTTTAACATTTTCCACTTTTAGGGGATCCCTATGCTCAAACCAAATGGAACTTTGAAAGGTATGTCTCTGTCTTTGATATTTGTTTCTGTTGTTAGCTGATACTAATTTTGAATCCACATTAAGTACAGAACTCTTCATTTCTCTTAGGCTGTTTATCAGTTATATTTTACTTCCCTAACACTTATGTTAAACTGGTTTTTAATTTTTACAGAAATAAAAGAACAATTTTTGGGGCAACTGAAAGAGAGATATAAAGATCTTTACTATGCAGTGCAGCCTCTTCCATACATTAAAGATAGGCTATATTGTGTGGACAAAGTGTTTGTAGAAGGTGGCATTCAGTTCTTGGATACGACAGGCTTGCAAGGAGGTGAAGAGAAGTGGAAAAGTTTGAAATCGTATGAAAGTGTGTTCCAGGATCCTAGGGTGAATTCAAATAGACTAATTTTAGAAGGTGAACCCGGCTATGGTAAATCGACTATTTCACTTCAGTTTGCATTTAACTGGTGTAACCAACGAACATCTTCACCTCTGAAAGATGTAGAAATTCTAATTCTCCTTCGTCTCCGACAAGTAGGAGGCGTTTCATCAATTTATACAGCAATTAAGCAGTTTCTTTTACCGATAGACACCAAAATTAGTGAAAGTGATATTGAAAATATTTTGCAAAGCACTACATCAGTTGTGATCATTCTGGATGGGTTTGACGAATATCCGAATCAAGAAGACAGTGCAAAATGTGACATACCTCTCATCATATCAAGAAAAATGTTTCAGGGTTTTCAAGTTATTCTTACAACACGTTCGTCTGTCTTACCACGAAATTACTCCCCTCAAACAAGGCGGGTCAAGTTAACGGGATTCGATGAAACTTCACGGCAATTTTACATTCGCAAAGCAGTTGTAGGTGACGACAATGCTAAAGTTGAGATAATTGAGGGTTATCTCCAACAAAATGCAATTCTGAGGGATCTTTGTGAAGTTCCTCTGTTATTTGTTATATTCGCCCATATGACACATGACAGTGAACACTTTCGGAAATTAGTTTCCGTGACAAGTTATTTTCGCTACATGGTGTCATCTTTTCATAGTCACCTGAAAAACAAAGCAGAAAGTGAATTTCTCCCTAAATTACAAAAGTTCGAAGTAGAACATAGAAACCTTGATAAGATAGCCTTTGAAGGTTTGAAGGGAAATCACCAGAAATTAAGTTGGAGTAAAGAAAGTCTTAACGAAAGTCTTGGAGAGGAATTCTATCAGCAGTATATACGAATCGGTATTTTAGTTGAAGAAGAGGTGATAGATTATTGCGATCAGCCTGGAGCTCCTACCATTGGTCCAATCCAATATAAGACGGTAGTCAGATTTTATCACAAGCTATTCTGCGAGTGGTATGCAGCTCATTATCTATCCGAAGTTCTACAAAATAATCCTTCTATCGACTTGAAAGATTACCTGCGATATCTTGACCCCTTTGATCTTCAGTACCTCTACCGCTTTACGTGTGGCCTTAATTCATTTGCTGCTGAAAGGATTATTGATTTTCTCAAGAACATGGAAGGTGGCGATAGGTTTGCAGTTCTTTGTATTTTAGAGCAGACGGGAAAAGTTGAAAACATTACTTCTACAGTACGACAGTTGTGTGAGGAGAGTGTTCTAATAAGTGGTCATGATAGTTTGTTATTACAAAGGTCATCAATTCAGTTGCTGGAAATAGCCGCAAGAAATGACGTAAGTTTGCTCACCTTATCTTTGTAATTAAATTATTTTAGTAGTGTGGTGAATGGGAATTTTATGCCGTAAAAGGATTTGATCCGCTAATCCATTTTGTGTCACCAAAGAGTCCTAAAGTCAGTCACTAGTAAACCTAACCGTCATGCAATCTTTACATGTTATATGTAGGCGTAAAAGTAGGTGGTGGAAAAGGGCTGCAGCAACTTCCCCGGAAAGTTTAAACCAATGTATTTTTGCTCAAAATAATATATAAATAGCACGTTTTCAACCAAATGTGAGTGTGTCATCCCCCAGCCACTGCAGTCGGCCCATCCCCTGCTGTGTACGCATACTTTTTTGACATTCCATAATATTCTGAAATTACGGTAGATATCAGTATGTTTCCGTGATAAAGTCTGCCACCACCCACAATTGAGGATTAGAAGTTCTTCGCGACATTTCCAACATCTACATTAATTTTATTTTTATTTCTACTTATCTTTATAAAATCAAATAAGACAATGCATTGTCTTAGGTAATAAATGAAGAAAAGACAATTGTGGCGAAAAAGGTAATAAGTTAATTTAAAGAAGTAACGAAGGGATCTCATTCACATCTCATTAACACAAGAATTATTCCTCGTTCTTCTATAGATCCCAATTAGACGTGTAGATCTGTATAACTGTCTTGACGAAGTGAAGTTACATGAAAGAACCATAACGACTACTTCAGGACTAGTTCTTGATGCCAGAATTCCTTTCATACGACTAAAGATACATGTCTCTAACAGACCTTTCTCTGAAAAAGAAGCAAACGATATATTACAATACGCCGGTCTTTGTTCTCTCTTAGAATATGTAACGTGAGTTTTTCTGTAATGATGAATGTTACTGTAGAGTGTGTCTAACAACCATAATATACTAATACTTTAATACATCTTCCTATATGTTATACTAAGTCAAGTACTTAGTAAAAGAACATGCCACGAGAGTAAAACGTTTGGCTGAGGTAATTACAGATCTTATAAACAAAAAAATGGAAAAATCTGAATATGAAAAGATAACCTGTGTTACTTTACCTCTGTTAAAGGTTTTCTGGCTGTGTGCCACCACCGGCTTTTCATAATGAATCCACACTATCCCTGCTACAGTCCAAGAAAATCACAGGTAATTGTATAATTTACACAGAATCGTACGTAACCTTTGAATACCATGTTTGTTACACTATCCCACGACATGTGAAGAGAATGATATTGTTCATCGCTGAAGACAGTGTATTATGTTCGGTTGCTTACTTTGCCGTGTTCTGATTTACATTACCGATTCTTGTATTTTACATTTACGTCAGATGTTTTTTTCTACTCAGTTTCAATAGCCAAATGTTAAGGCTGTGTTAAGGGTTAAAATACTGACTTAGATGGTGCACTGAATCTATTAGGCTCAAGAAACTAACGTTAGTTACCAAATTCGGGATTGAAATGTTTTCTGTGATGTAAGCTAATATTTAGGCAAATTTACATTAGATGTTGCGCATCATTACATCAAAATTTTACCTTCCTTTTCTCATGCTGCAGTGAGATGGCGATTGACACAAAAGTCACCCCTTTATATTCTAGACCTTAATTCCGGTGTTTGGAAGGTAAGGCGTTTAATAATATGGTACTTGTGAAAGTTCCTATTGGAACCAGTTTGCAGTATCACGAGTACATTGTTATGAAAAAGCAGAAGGAACTACTCCCTCCAAAATATGAAATTTCTATATTTAACAACGTCTTTTTGAATTTTAGTTTTTTAGTACCTCTTGGGAATTCTAGCTCTGTTGACATCTATGACGTAGACAATCTAGTGATGGGAAGGGTCTTTGTATTGATCAAGAATTCAGAGTAATTTTTCAGCGCACTGCTACTGCTAGATGTTTCAGCAAAACGACTGTTGATGGTCTTTAGAAAGTACGCAACACTTTTAAATACCATGATCAAGGGTTTGTTGTTAAATAAAGTGATCAGCAGATCCTAACAGTATATTTTGATGAAGAAGAGTTGTGGTACATTTATATTAGCTGTGCAGACAGCTGTAAGAGAAAAAAGAAAAAAAGCTCCTCGTCTTTTGTGACTTTTACATTGGTACTTCTTTTTGATTTCTCAGTCGTCATAAACAGGCACAATCAAAACAATGGCCAATTTCTTGAATATTGAGCAACAAACAACAATTTTTTAAGTTTACGTTTTCTTTTAAATAAATTCCTTCCACTATTACAGGACAAATTTGGTAATTCGCAGCCTACAGAAGAGGATTCTAAAAATTTGGTGAGTTAAGAATTTTTTTTTTCAAACTATGTTTACTGCGCGGGAAAGATATGCCCCTTTACTCTTTCACACAGGAGAGAAATGCTCATTTACACATATGACCTTGTTGGTTTAAAGAACTAAAAGTACAAGCCTTTAGCGTTCAACGCACTTATTCTTTTTCTCTTAAGGACTGAGATGTATTTCCATTATATTAAATTTGAAGTTTTATTTCTACATTTCGTTTTACCTGTGCCCTTAAATTATATAAAAGTAACAAAACTCTTTACAGTTGGACAGAAAGTTAACCATTGCCCAATACAATTCTTAATAGAAGCAAAATAACCTATTATAAGTAAGCTTTACCGTTATGAGTCTGTTCTCAAACTATAAAATCTTTCTGAAACTTGATGTTGTGAGTTCTGATAATATTGTGACTTTACAGATATTAACTATATTGAGTCCATCTTGTGTCATTCCAAACCCTGTCATGTCAGGTGTTTGATGTAAAATGGTCAGAATTTCATTATTTGTAGAAAAAAAGTCTCACGCGTCCCGTTGTTTAATTGCATACATAAAACAATGGAATATTGTAGTCCCTGTGATGTTTCCCTGGATTCTGTGAAAAGATGGATAGGACTAACAAAGTAATATTTCGTCAGTTCCGTTCAAACCGCTTGGTATGATTTGACCTAATTTTAATTTTTGTGCTTTATATTTGACCACATACAGTTTCCGTTAAGTGCAAACGACAGTGTAGTTTGTAATACAACACGGAGAGAAACATTGGAAGAATGTGTGCCATTTTCTCCAAGATGCTTGTTAAAGAAAACATTTATTATGATCCATTCACTTTGATTGCTTGTACAGAAATTGCAAATAGAAGCTGAATTAGATGCTGTAAAAGAAAGTGAACACAGAAACAATGTAAGTATTTGTATTTTCCTCTACAAAAGGGAGACATTAGTGTTACATAGAGACAAAATGATTAGACAAATATAATATGCATCATTATTATTTTATGTTGGCTTCCTTTTGCCTTCTACGAATGTTACTACATAACAATGTACTTACTACGCGTGAAAGGTCCAACACCTCTTTTTCTTCATTGAAAATGAAAGCTGGTAGGTAAAATGCCATTCAAACCTTTGTGGTTTGTGTCTTTTTTGCAAGTGATGTGACGTTTGTAATACCAAACTTGAATAAATGTTGGCAGATATTTCAAATAAGTTGTTTTACAAAAGCAAATGAATATTCAAATATTCAGCTTCTTCACTGAGGATTTCGTCAATTCATCGTAATCGTGTACAAACCCTTAATGACAGAGCAATGTTTTACGTGTAATCCTTCAAATATTTTACAACATTTGAGGGACCTGTAAAATTTAAAGTTTAATTTATCTAGCAATTTCCTAATGTAAACAGTCCCATATTGCGTCCGTATGCCTTGAGTATTTGGCCTGGGTAATAGTTATTTTTATGTGTGAGCAGACATTCACCTAAAAATAAAGTGTTGTATTTGGCTAAACAAAGATTTTAATGTTTTGTAAAGTCAGAGAAATGAATGATTGCCTGTTAGAAAACTGCTCCCTTGTCCATAACATCCACATCTACTGGCAGTTGTCTGCAATGAGCTTTCTTATTCAAAAGAACAGCATTTATTAACGCAACGACCATTATCTAACAACACAGTGGTTTCATTTAACATTTGTCATGAAACGCTTTTTGGTTCATTTTACTTTTTACTGCTTTTGTTTCATTTACTTATACCTCGATCCGTCCATCTTTTCTCATTGGTTGTTTTGCTACTTTCTTTTGACATTCAAGTTTGTTGTCTTGCCCCTAGCATAAATGGTATTGTGCTCACACTTCCGTGGTATACGTTGCAATGAAAGATAATCCCAGAGATATATTTCTTTTACGGCACATTTGCTTGTAAAGTCAGTATTTAATTGACAAATCTCTCTCGATATGATAATTCAAACATTAAATTGACAGTATTAGTTTATCATAAAATTTTGACACGAGTATCTGAACTCAAACAATTGAAAATTCGGAATAAATTAAAATGAATTGAAGGTACATTATTTCTTCTTCTTTTACGTCTATATTTGCAGGTTAGGAAAACTCGAGACCGGTTGCGGTAAATACTTTTTTTATATTATTATGTACAAGAATTGTGTAACAACATGAAAGATGCAGAAATCAGCTTACATATCTAAGCTATAAAAGAATGAGCAAAAAATAGCTTTTACAAAGAGTTATCAAACACACATTTGATGCTGACGAATATCTACAGTAAGAAAGAAATTAGAATATAAATCACTCTCGTTTGAATCGAGGCTCCCTGTTGTGGAAATTACTATGCAAAGTGGGTAACCACTTACACATGTTGTAATCAATAAGATCTCGAAAAAATTAGGTCGTATATCCCTTATATTTCTATCCCTCTTTAAATTTCGTCTGTGATGGCCGGTTACTGTCAATCAAAACTTGCAACTTTCATGTTTCCGAAGGTTCGAACTCTACATATTCCTTACAGAGTGTTGCAAGTACCCATTTTGTGATACTGCGATAATGCGGCTTTTTCAGATAGATACTGTATCGAATATACAACTAACTATGCAACTTCCACAGCCAGCTAACCTGACATAGGAAATGGTCATTTTAGCACCACCCAAGCCGCCCTGTTATTGTTGACTTTTGACCGTTCTCAAATCACAAAGGCCAGATCTTTGTAGTCAGGCTTGCGCAGTGTTTAAAACTTTTCAGATGTTTCAACGAAGCGCAAAGTCTGTAGCAAAGATTTCATCCATTGGCCTTACGTGTATTAAGTAATATTAATATTAATATGAACGTCAATCTAAAAAGCACTGTTACATTTTTTGTTTCCATCTACCTTTTAGGAGAAAGGCAGAAGAAAGAAAAAGAGGAATATCTGGATAAGCCATACTTTGATTAATGAATTTATTTCTTTTGAGTTGATCCTATTTTCCCATACACTCAAACATAGCAACGGTTTTCTTTACATCTTGCCGAAGCTTCACGAAAACATTATAATATGTACAAAAAAATTCTTATAGAACCGATAGGACTTCCAGTTGTGTTTCCATTTTATTCTGACACAAGAATACTTTCAGTGTATGAATGAGGCACAAGATTCTCAAACGCATTCTCTTTGAACGCTGCTTACTAGTATCAGTCAACTTGAAATTACGGAAAAGGGTATGTTATAAATATCCTCTTCTAGTCAACACATTTCATTCTGACATCCTTGAGGCGCAGACACGCATTTCTGTGCCACATACCTGACTGAAACTATTCCATAAATGAAACGTCTTTAATCATGAATGCACTTCAGATATTTTTGTAACAAGTAAAGGCTTCTTGTGGCGCTTCCAGGGCCGTCTTAACGCATGGGCCCACTGGGCCCAGGCCTAGGGCCCCGCGATGTCAGGGGCCCCGCAAATTGACCTCTGCGCAAAAAATCATATCTCCCCTTGCGTAAAAGATTTTTGTGTGGAAATACTTTTATATACTCTTGAACAAGATTCATAACGGATTCTGAGTGTCAAAAGTCCAGTGTTGTTATTAGGGATGGAGAACAACTGGAAGATTACTCTTCTATAATGTATTTCAGCTTTTAGATATATCACATATGTTATTCACATAAAAGTTCCAATTTCCATGCTTTATGCGCGACATGGGGGGGGGGGTAAATGCAGGCATGTCTATGCTTGAGCGATGGTCAAGGATGTCAATTTTTCACGCAACTTTTTTCGAACACACTTGATTGAGGGGCCCCACTCCAATGCGGGCCCAGCGCCCGGTGATCTCTTAAGACGGCCCTGGGCGCTTCTAATAGAACATCCGCCTATTTTATCTCAAAAACCTTGACAAATAGGAAGTTGAGACATCCACTGAATACAAACCTACCAGGGTTGGTTGCCAATTGGCCAATCTTGTTAGTGGTGTAATCAATACATTGTCAGCCGTTGTTCAAATGCAGTCCAATACTTTGGCCCAACCATCACCCTACCAAGACAAGGGTTTTACAACAGCCCGTCTGCTAGGCTTCGTAGACTACTCTCAGTGTATGCACTGTTAACACGCAACTATTAATTGCAACATCTTTGACCTTACAATGTCCCTATTGCCTTTGATTACATGCCTTGTGAAGTTTTCGGCATGAGCTTTTTACGAATGTGATCGTCAAACTGTCAATATCTAACCAGCCATGCTCAAAACATGGAGCTAGTTCCATGATAAAAGACTGTTTCCAAAATACCCTCAGAGCTTGTGGAGGGCCAGCAATATTAAACAATATTAAGTTATATTGCACAGACATCAGATTGAGCTACTCTGGTGTGATGCAGCGAGATAAATACGGTAATCCTAGTTCATATAAAGGTTAAGGCCTACATGTTAAATGATTCAACTTTATTGTTTGAAACGAATTAACAAAACACAACACTTTGCACTTATTTAACTCGTTTTGTAATTCAATACACTTCTAAATAAACTACGACCATGAAATTGCCTGTATAGATGTCCATCTGTAATAATAAAGCTCTTTTCTATGTATTTATTACGAACTGATTTGCAACATACGCTTTGTAAACAGAAAAGAGCCCCAAAGAAACGAAATAAATGAAGTCTACCTTAGAGAAGAGCTTTTAATAATGTGTGTAGTTTAACATACATATATAGTGAGTGCCGACATTTCAATGACTATTTCAGGCTGTAAAAACAAGAAATGTCTGAAAACGTACAAGTCAAAATGATGATTAAGTTGATGTTGACAATGTCAATCAGGAACTAATCATTTACTGTCATGAAATGGATACATGTCGTCTTCATTGTTACTGAACTCTTTGACTAACGAAATTATTTCCTAACTTATATTATCATACCTATGCTAGAAAATGAAAGAATGTAGCACTCTAAAAGGGAAAGGCTGTAACATATCGCTTCGACTATAGTAAGCTTAGTACGGCAAAGGCATAAAATGTTTCTTATTCAATAATTCTATAGGCCAATATTATTTTAAGACAAAGAATGCAATGGTTTTTTATGTATTTCAAACATCGAAAGCAGGCTCTATTCATTAAAAAATGGGATATAAAACTTTTTGCAAGGCTGAAGTTAAAGAATAACCTATAAAACACACTAATCGCATTTTGTATAGAAATGTGCGTCATTGGTGTTTGTCCTGATATTATTACCGAAATATGTTCTTAAGTAAGTCTCTTCCTTGTAAACGTGAAGCCCACTGTAACAATTATGTAGCAAAGCTTTCTACGCTAACGAGGTATATCGATCCAGGGAGCTGTTAGGAAGGAGACACAATTTTCTACGACGCTTTAAAACAATGTTCGTTTACGATGGTAATGTTGCTTTTCTCCTCAAGATTTCTATCACAAGTACCAGGATCAATGAATTGATCTACTTTTTACAATGAACAGTTAGCTTTTCGTTGCCACTTTGGTAGGTTTTTTGGTCGCAATAACTGTTATTTCTGCTAACTTCATTGGAAACTTTACACACAGCTTACATGTCGAATTTGCTTCTTAGCGATGAGGAAATTTGCCAAAATTAGGCACACTGATTTTGGTTTGAGCAATGCTTAAAGAACACAACGCATCAAATTCGTAGGGAAACAACGGATGTGCATTATTTAAAAGTTTTTTCAACAGTCGTTAAGTTAAAAAAATCTTGAACAAAGCTTTGCTCGCGTCTATAGCAAACCTCAAATCAAAGCATGTTCTAAAAAAGGCAATTGCTTCAGGATTATGTGGGTGTGGAAGGAGCAAACCATGACTAGGAAAGGGGAAAAACAGGGCTAAACAGGGCTAAAAAACAAAACAAGGAGACCTGTCAATCAAAGTTTGATACCTGAATGGAAATAAATCATTTTCAAGAATGTATTGTCTGACAAATTTGGTTGTCGTGACTCATTCCTAACAGCCCCCCGATGTATCATTACATTGTGATAAAACTTGTGTACATAAAATATGTAGATTTAATTTTAAGATCCGTGTATGGTTTTTGAGGTATCGAAATAAGCATTAAAAAACAACACACCGTGCTTCTTTTCGAAATATTACTGTCTTTGTCGTGTTAGTAATGTGCAAGCATAAATTCTTTTCCAAAAGGAGCCGTACTTTAATTTAACTCAATTCAACCATGTAAGAAATTATTGAAAACAATTTCATATGTAGGTCTCAATATGTATTATTTACATGTACTTATGATTGATGTATTGAGGTATTTATGTTTGTTTGTATATATTTATATGCATATGTATATGAATATATGGATCAATATTTTGTAAGTCTTTTAAAGTCGTTTTGGTGGGTTATTGATTTAATGTGTTGCATTGTTTCAATATCATTTGCTCAGAAGGTGATCTGACTTCGAATAGCTATTATGCTTTGCCAGGTCTCCTCCACTTCTATGTCACATCATGTATTTTACTATTTTCGTTTGACTATGTAATCGTTTCTCATAGTTTAATCCGCATATATGCAATTTTGCACTGCAGATTGTCAAATAAAATCATATATTTAAAGATACCCAATTATATGATAACTGTACATTGGAAGGGGTCTGCAGTTAACTCCTCCCAGCAGGTACACAGGCCTATGTTTCTCTTTTGTTGAAATGTTTGCTTTTAAGGCCATAAAAGGAAAAATATTTGTCTCATCTATCAAAGCTTTCCTCAAAGCTGCCATCATAACATTTGTATGATAATGTAGTAGTAGCTTTCTATCGAAGCATTGCTACCAAATATCATAGCGGCATTACAACATGATACTTATAATACTAAATTAATATTTTACTTGCAGGAAATTAAAACAAACTTGAATTTATGTTTCTTCTTCTATCCTGTAAAACATGATCACGACACAGCCTCTTGTCCCATTTCTTCCACGTTCAGTAATAGTAAATCTGCTATCCCATGATAAATATGCAGCAGTTGCCCTGGTTTAGCTAAGAAAAAAGCATTATTCCCACCCTGGTTTGAACCATGATCAAAAATTTTGGGATTCTGCGTGAAACATGCACAGCTGCAAGTAAGAGAGAAACTTTGGTATCCCAAACGTCTAATATTGCCAGAAGTCACACACCAGTACACAAGTAGTCACCCTAGTAATATGTCATCCGTGCTTGATATGCATAAAGGGGTAACAAAGCAGTACGTCCCCAACATGCACCACTACAACTGACAACAAGTTACTCAGGACAATGAACTAAAATAACTCAAGCAACTACATATAAATAAACAGCAAACTAGACTATAAAAAATTTTCTGTAGGAGATCTCAGTCTCCCGTTCTGGTTTTTATTTGTAAACTTTCCTGATCATACGAATAAAGTAAAAAGTAAGATAAATTACAGTACCCTTTCACTTTTGGATTTTCCGACAGACATGAGATTCAACGGCTATTTCCCACTGCTGGCTCTAGTGATTTTCGTGTTTGTTAGAAATGACTTTATATTATAAACCAATATAACAAATCAGCCCCTGAAGGACAAAATCTTATGATGTCGAAAGATGAAATAACTACATCGCCGGTCCTTCATTGAGACATGTGTCTATGTACTTCTCCATTTCCAAAGAGCAGAAATAGACAAGTAGGTGTAACTGGAAAACTCGAGCCGGAAGGAGATACAGGCTCTCAAAGTTGAGAATGGCGGCCATTTTGAATATATGCAAATTACTCAAAACCCCTAACATGTGTGACTTGAGGCATTATATCACGAAAATGTACACGTGATGTTGATTCCATTGATACCAAATTTTCTTTGATTAGAATTATTTCCGACAAAAAAACTTATATTAGGCAGCCTAGAAACCCTAGGAGGACCTGGAATAATTTCATCACTAAGAACATTAGAATGAAGCATTTGAATAACTTCAAATCACATTTACTGTGGGCAAAACGAACACAAAAGTCACAGGTTGACTATTTTTGTGATATAATACTCGAACTAGAGGTCGAACAATTCGATGCATGGATTGGGTTGCGGGCGGATAGGATGAATGATGATTAGGGATGCATTGGCCTTTGGAACAAGAATTTCACATAAGTTGTCGTATGGGTAAAAGGTCAATTAGAGAACATGTATCTACGATGTGTGCGCCTGGAGTTAGGCCCGTTTCACTCCAGTTGAGAAATGATGGGTCCCTGAGGACATTTGTACTAGAGCACTAGCTTACACCGGTTTCCTGTAGTCCTTTTCATGTGATGTGTATGAGTTCTTATGAACCCGTGGTCAGTGCGCGCAGAGCCCACCGGAAAAAGGAATTTTAAGACATTTCAGAATTCAGTAGTTGTAACAATGAAGATTTAAGAAAGGTTGGACTCCCTTTTCTATTGAGTTGAATAAGAGTGGACCCCTGATGTCCCAGATCTGGTGATGTACAACGTCAGCATTTTTAAGCTTGTGAGGTCTTGGTTTGAGAAGGGGATCGAGGGGGGGCGGCCACCTCCCCAACTAGTTACGACACTGTGGAGGAGCGGAGTGCTTCGTAGCAGACAATTTTACTTTTGCGTTGGCCAATTCTATACGGCAAGTTACAAAACACTCATGGTCGAGAGGCATCGCGGACGGAGCCTGCAGGTCCTCCTCCATGGAAAGTTTTGAAATGAAAAATTGTAGATGCAATTTTCTGGCATCAAGCTTTGGTTGTATTGAAAACCGCCGAAGTCGATACCGTTTCAAATGAAGAGGATGGGTGTGACTGCAGTGACAAAATGAAGTGATATTTCGTAACTTACTTTACCACACTGCATAGGAAATACAGGACGTTTCCTTGGCAGGGGTGAAATGGAGTATTAGTCGTCAGAACCTAAATTATAAGCCTGCAAGTGCCGACTTTGGAAACTACACACATACTAAACTACGATCCAATAACAACATTTAACTTTGTTTTCTCTAGTGACTGAAACTCAAATTCAGCCTCTTTCCCCTCCTTAAACGTCCAGTGATCGTCAAAATAAATGTACTTTCTTTCGTCAGTGGCTATTTGTAACGAGAAAGTAACGGGACCAACATGTAACTCCGTTACAATTACTTTTGAACTGAATTGCAACTAGTTACTTGCTCCGTTACATGATTTCAAATGTAACTCGTTACGTGACTTCGTTACACAAAACTAACTCGTTACAGTAGCGGCGTTACTTGTAACTCGTTACTTCCTAACCCTGCAAACCTGTTATATGAAGTTTTGTCTTTAGTAACAATAGCCCGCACCCAAGCTTAATGAAGGTTATACGCCACACACCCACACACATACCCACACCCATATATATATATATATATATATATATATATATATATATATATATATATATATATATATATATATATATATATATATATATATATATTAAGGTCGAAATGCTGCGGAGCACTATAGTAGTATGTAGATAAAGGTTGTAAAAAGTGCTAAAAGTGTGCGGAAAATTCCACGACGTTTCGAGTATAGACTCTTCATCAGGTGGCAAAGAAATGCAACTGAACAACAAAGAAGTAGAAATACAGAAGAAACACATTGAAGAAAGGCACGGCAAACCGGTCGTACAAAGCCAACACGGTGTAAAAATGCGAAGGCTGCAGGTTGCCACCTGATGAAGAGTCTATACTCGAAACGTCGTGGAATTTTCCGCAAACTTTTAGCACTTTTTACAACCTTTATCGACCTATATATATATATAGATATATATATATATATATATATATATATATATATATATATATAACACATTCAACCAAATCAAAAAGTGATTACTGTTGATATAAACATATATATATATATATATATAAACAGTAAATCACTTTCTGATTTGGTTGATTGTGCTTTATTTAGCAAATTTTCGTCTCGGTAGGCTACACTCCTCTCTTTCTTGCTAGCCGTTCTCTCTCTCTACCAAAAGTCCTTCTCGATCCTTCCTTTCACTTCCGGAAACCCGTCACATGTACAACACACATGAAATCATCAATATCTTTCATATAGTAACGTCGGGTCAAAAGGTGATTGGATAATTACTGTCACATGTACAAAGGGAATTCCTTTTACGTAATTCATATTTTTCTGAGGATTTTGAAACTACTATAGCACAACATCGGGTCGAGTGTGTGGGTTTGTAATTCCAGTGTAGCTTCCTTGAGGACAGAATCAAATTTTGGTATGAACCCAATTAAAGAAGTTGCCATAATGTTCTCACTTTGACATAAAAAATTACAACTTAAAAAATGTAAGGCCTTTTAAAAGTCGAGGTACACGTAAAGATTTTAAAACTTACTCGTACTCGTTTACAAACTTTTAAAGTGTGTCGAAATTTGCATTTTTCCTTTGATTAAGAAAAACTTATAACAGTTTACATGACATTAGTTACAAGTTACTTTGCCCCAGCATCCTAGTAGTCTGTACACAACTTTAATATTTCCTTGGGCGTGTTTGGCCGGTTGAAACAAACAATGACTTCGATGGCCTTAATTTCTACCACCTCTCCGGTGTCTTTACTGTGTGATTCTAAAAGAGTAAGGAGCTGCCCAGTGTCAATAGTATAACCTACCCATGGCACCTAGTATTTGTGAACAGGAAATAGGAAGGGAAGAAACGATTTCAATTTTCGTCTCCCTGAACTTGCAATGTGTTTCAACATTCAAACGAGATCTTATGGACCTTCTAGTTATCAGATGAACATTATGTCTTTTTACCAAAAGCATCGAATGACAGTTCCAACGCACTGCCCCATACTGTTATTTAAGTCAGTCTTACAAAAAGTATTAACATGATTAACAGTGCTTTATTTAAGTACGAATTAAATTACACTTTGAGAGTATTTCAATAGAAACCTCAAATCTCCGGCGGTAACCAAAGCAACGTTAAGATGTAAAAACTTTATTTCATTAGAAGGAGATTATGCGCTACTTTCTTCAGTGTTTGCTTTCCTCCCAGAACTTTTTCAGCTGATTTGTCATAGCGACCTCCATTTGCCCAAATTCCACTACGCTTGGGATGGTGTTTGGTAAAAAGACGTTTTACCTACGAGAACTAGTTATAATAAATCATGAGTTAATAACAGCCAATAAGAAATGGTGGGTAAAGGAAAATTGCAATATCAGAAAAAAATCCCCAAAACATGTTAAGCCGTGAATACATTAATACTACAGCTTGAAATAGGCCAGTGTACAATCTAGAGAAAGGTGAAACTGATTTCAAAGGATGCAACTAAACAGCATAGTGTTGCCCACTCCATATCACCATTAAAGATTTAAAGAAATTCAAGTTCAAGTTGAGGTTAATATGCATTTAATACATCCTAGTCACCAGTGTGGGTAAGTAACTTTGTCCAAACGCTATGTCGACTTTTTTCAAATGGTTGCAATATATTAGATTTATAGGGGAAAAAATGAGATGAAACCGCCTACTTTCGTTGTTGAGCGAACTAGTGCAGAAGATCAAATGACAGCTCCTCGTTGCTTGGATGAAGGAGTTGCTACTTTGTTTATTACTTTATTAAATTAACTACCATATTTGCAACACCTGTTATTTCACAGAACTCAAAACGCAGTTTCACATTTTCTAAACCATCAGGATTCTTTAAGTGTGATGTCAAGTTCCTTTTCCTCTCCTGCATATTTCCAATATGCAAAGAGATCGTCGCCTTTTAAGAGGTTTTTAATTGCATTTTTTCCATCTTAGAAATCAGTGCATAAATGGTCCTTGATCTTTCCAGCTTAACAGTAAAATTAGGTAACGTACATCTATCATGAAAATAAATGATATGAATAGTCCTTCAAGCTTTAAATTGAACCTGGAATAGAGTTTTTTAAGACTGGTCTATGTAGTTCCGTAAACTGGAAAATCCTGCCTAGCACCAAATTCAAATGGCCGCCAGTACTGTTATTATTTAATGAAAGAAATAATCATTTAAATTTTTTAACACAGGTGCTCTCAATAGTTGCTCGAATCTTATGGAATACATAAACAAATTCCTGAACCTTTCTTTTGGAGTCGAGGTTAACCAAGATGGCCGAAAAGTGGTGGCAAACTAAATAATAAGATATAATAGAAATAAAGAAAGACTGCAGGGCGACTAACTGTCGTTGGGATCACATAGGGGGACGGTTTCAGGAGGAGGGGCAACCTTTCCGACGGGGGGGGGGACATGCCCCCTGCCCCGCTGACACCACCCCTGCAACATGGTTGAAATAGTATCTGTTTAAAAAGGCAAAAGTGAATTAAAGATAAAAGCGCTCATAGGGTGTGAAAATTTTTGAGGGCATGCCGGGACTTCCATTCACAGGTAGTACAATATTTTATTTTCGATCGATTTTCAAGTATGTGGCACACAGTAGAGTCAGCATGGGAGAGCCACCCTCCGTGACCTCGCACGGCTATTATACGGGCTTCTATACTGGTACACCAGTCACGAGTTTGTGGTGCGTGTTTCTAACCATACATCAGTCCATGCCTATACCAGACTACGAAACATACTATACTATACATAGGCCTAACCTATCTCCGGGATAAATGGACATAAATCCTGGGAAAAACAAAACAGCTCAAAACCATGTGCACGCTGCTCGTAACGATCTGGAACGTAAGGGCGGAGAAACAGTGTAAAAGAAAAGGCGAGAAATTCAACTTTTCCAAAGTCCCTCGACTCTCTGACGAAGAGCCACGGGCCAAACTAAACGTTACACCCGAAGGAACCCCAAAGTTGGTATGAGGACTTGACAGAATATTTGAACAAGAATATTTGAAAATAACTTTTCCTAAAGTCGGTTCGAGTCTCTGGTGAAGAGCCAGTGGGCGAAAACAAACGTTACTCCCCAAAGGAGATATGTCTTCGAAAGGATTACAAACTTAACTGACCAACCTCTTGACCCTCAGATCTCTACATCAAGGGTCTATCATGCGTGGTTTCATTCTCAACTGACTGAAAGGAACAGAGACTGCACATGATCTTAGCCAAAATGTCGAGAAGCGATCAACTTTGCGCCAGAATATTTGAAAGTTTCGTTTAATTTTATTCACACTTTGTACAAGGTAATTAACAACACAAATGTTTCATTGCTTATTACATCAATAGTTAATTAAAATATAAGGATGCGGAGAAAACTTTGTGAATACTTCTTGCACTCCGTAACTGTAATAAAAGCTACTTCCAAATTTACTCAAACTTTTACAGTAACTTTTCTTTGACAAGCTTTTTAAAAAAGAAGCATACTAATTTGAACTTTGACTACGTCGTGATACGAAAGCTGATTTGGAAGCTTGGTTGCATTCACAAGATACAGAGAAGACGAAATAAAAAATCTATCAAGACGAGAGGACTTTTTTACCAGGGTAAACCCAGGTGTGCCCCGACTCAGAAAGATTATGAATCTACAAGATTCCTTGCCTGTAAGAATTTTAAAAGCTCGTCCTGGCCCACGAAACAATGAGAGTTGGGAGAATCTGCTCACCTATCCCCGTTTACAAAGATGCAATAATAATCGCCTCCGAGGACACTAGGAAACTTATCATGGGTGAAATACTCTGAGTTATTGAGAATGCTAATCCGTTGTCTTCAACAAAAAGGGGCCTAAACGCTTCAGATGGAATGAAGACGAATTCTGAGGGGTACATACCGCCGAAATAAAAACGACCTTTCCCATCCCGTGTAACATGAGAAGGCCTACCACGGATATTTGGGCAAACACAATAGCCACTCTACACGAATGTGAAGATTGGGCTGGGGAATGAAAAGCCGGACCATCCCAGTTACTCTTAAAATGCGAACAATCCCCGTCTTCCAAAAGGTTTCTTGTAACAAAATTACGTCGAAGGTAAACATTTGTAACCAGTTAAAAACATTACGGAACTTCTGTAGACCCATTAAACCTTGAACATTGAAGGTAAACCCATTATAAAAAAGAGAAGATTCCAAACATTTGCCGCTTTAAAAAGTACTCATCAAAAGATCTTAGCATCAAAAAGCTGGATCTAACACACAGGGGACATACTTTTAGTTACATGATATATCTTTCGGAAAGTGATTGAATCTGTTCACACGTATTCTACTCCTACAGCCATTTTGAAAAGAAAAAACATTCCAAGTTTGCCTAAGAGAGTGTCCGTGAGACCGAACTTCAAACAGTACAATCTACAAAGGTTAATGGGTGTTTGCTTACTACATCCTCATGTTACTTGTAATTTGAGAACAAGGCACCTTACCGTCTCACGGTACTGATCTGGACACGTTGGCCAATCAGAATGGCTTATCTTTGAAGGAAAACTTTGAATTTGCCCACGTTTAGTCAATAGAAGGTAGATAAAAATTTGTGAATTGAGAAAGCAACATATCAAACCTATGCAAAGGGTGGTGAAATGTAGACTTGATGTACAACACTTTGTTATTTCAACAAAGCTGCACTTGCTCTAAGATGTCGTGTTATCAAGGATAACCTTGTAGTCCAGGCTACAAGCCACATAACCTTTCTTTGTGACATATAAAATGTTTTACAACGGTTTCTGGTCAATGTTGAGATACTGATTCCAAATCCGGTGGGTACCATTTGATAACTATTAATCATATTTGCTGAAAGGCAAAAATCCAAAATGGCCGCTAAAATTTACTGCTTGACGTATATCTCCTCTCCGTTTGTCAGCAAATTCTGCAAATATTCAGCCAAATTGTACTTGAAGGAGCAAAGTATGATGTAAAACACACTTCACATTAATCATCTGGCGATATGGTTGAGTATATGTGACTTCAGAGTGTGTACATCGCCTTACCATCAATGTCTTAAAGTGCACTTTGCTCTTAGGGAATAGTTGATGTTCAATTAAACAGATGTTGCCAGCTCTGAATCGAGGGCAATTCTTGATTTCTGCAATAATTAAGATGATTTAATCAGCTTGAATAGCCCTCATAATTACACTCAGAGCCACACAATGTATAGCGTAGACAGGTTATGTGTACATAGATGCTATATGATCTTCAAAAGCTGTAGAAGGATAGTTCACTGTTTGTACACTTGACCGGCTTATGTGTGACAATGGTGGTTTGAGCAATTACATGAGTGCAAGAATGAAACTCACTTCCAAACCCATTGGGTACTTATTAAGCCGCGTATCATCTGATAATTTGTAATAGAGCATATACAATATGAGATGGTTGTAACTTATACAGGCTGCTCAACTTTGGAGGTAGTGGTTTCATGTCACGATTGTTAATTATTTTTTTTTTAATTTTAGGTAGAGATTCTTTACGTTTTTAATCAATGTGTGATTTGGTCACGTATTCATTGCTGGTACAAATATCTCTTCCGAGGGTATCAATGGACCATGTGTAGCACCAGAATTTGCCAGACGGGGGGAAGCTCCCAGACCTGAGGGTAAAAATGGCGCCCCCTTATAGAAATGGTCAGGGAGATTGCAAAAGCAAATATTTTCGGCACACATTGCACTCCAAAAGTTTTTTAATTCAAATAATTTTTTTGAAATAAAATTAGTTTTTCTTCAGGAGAATTTGAAGTATTGGGGTCTTATTTTAGAGTATTGAAAAATGTGGGGGTTTATGGAGAATTTGTGTTCCTTGAGCGCGAAAGCATGAAAGCTGTTAGGGCGACTGTCACCTTCGGGTATGACCGGATAACATGTTTTATCGAACCTATCGACGCTTTATCGAACGTCTTGAAGAAACTGAAAAATTTTCTAAACGGGGTCAACGTTCTTCTACCCCTTCCTGACGCCTCACCTATCCCCCAATTGAGATATATCTACAAACGCTTTATGCATAAATAACCTATATCATTTCTGTAATTTTCAAAAGAGAGCCACCACTTACCGTTGGTTTTATCTTCAAGACTTTCTGTCTCCTTCCATGAAACCAGTCAGGCCATTAATGTTCCTACTTTATCATCTACCCTCTGTCTGTCTTAACCAAGTCAGGAACATTTACCATGTTGTCTGATGTGCAACTTGTCTTGTGTATATACTCACTAGGTTGGTACCTGCGTGTGTATTACCATCATCAAATAAGTACGTGAATTTGATATCACGCCATACTATGGATTGTGTGAGATTTTTAAAGGACCCATAAAGATTGGTAACACATGGTGCCAAACTTTAAAGGCCGTCTTTTAGCTACGGGAAACTAACTTTTGTGACCTCGACACCCTCCCTCCCTCCCTCCCTCCACCCCCCCCTCCCTCCACCCCAGCGTGCTCGAAAATTTAAGTAACGCCCGTTCGAGGCATAAATCTTTCCGCAGATCCTATACAAAAGGCTAGGGCATCTACGCAATAATTATTTAAACGAACTGCAAACAGAGACCACAGGAGATACCACAGAGGCTCTCAATGTTTTTTCTAATGGTTTCCTTTTTGGTTGTCTAACAGCGGGGGTAGATACAGGATTTTACCAAAGAGGGGGAGGTGGGGTAATTCCGTAAAATTCGAAGCTAAGAACTTCGAATGTACGAAGCTCCAAAGTAGGTGGGTTAGTTCTGGGGAATGTTTTAAATAAGACACTTTTACATCATGCATTCCTGGCATCTACCAATCAAAAATTTTTAGTGCAGCTTTGGAACCGTTTCAGCAAAGAGAGTGATGCCAAGGGGGGGGGGGGGGGCTAAAAGTGAAAAATTCCACCTCTGGATCAGCGTTTGACCTATAGTGATCACAATGTATGTACCTAATCGTTAAGCAAGTCTGAAATAAATTTGCCTGCCAAATCCTGGACTGTCGAATTCTCTCTATCAAACTCTACTCACCTCGTCTATCTTATGCTGTTCTTTATGCTTCAGCTGTGGATGAAATAATTGCAAACAGTAGTGATTTGCTGAAGAGACGTTTTACCAAAGTGTCAAAACTGATCAATAAGATTGCCCTACTAACCCTGACTACTCTAGCAATATACTGAGTCCTCAAAAGAATCTCTTTGTTTAGAATGTAACAAATGTAAAAATGTTGGAATTTTCTCATCCCTGACAGTTAAAATTGTCTTAATGTAGTTTACCTCCAGCCCCTTTTGAATATAAAAATACGTGTATTCAGCCATATCTGCTGTGTGAAAACTAAACTAAAGGTAACGCTTCTGTGAGAGTAAACGTAATCATAAAAGAGGGTTTCCTTCCAGTTAAAAAACTGTAGACACAACATTGTATGCATTAGGCTATACAAATATCACTGTGGTGGACATTTTGAATTATCATTTTTAAGTTATTGTGAGTTAATGGGCAGTCGTATAAACGAAGGCTTTGTACGGGAATCTTGAGGTGTAGCTCGAAACGGTAAGTCCAAAAACGGAGAAGAAAAATTGATTAAAGTTTCAACTTGATTTAAATGATTTATTTGGTGATCAATTCCAATCAACGGCCGGCCATATTAAAAACTGATTAGATATAGGCTATGTGAACAGTGACTACATGTTCCTTCTTAGAGGCTTAAAACACGAGTGACCAAGCTTGCAACTCGGGGCTATATCAAGCCACATGGCTGTAGGAAAATCCCGGAACTAAATGAAGTCTCCTGATTGGTTAAAAGTTAACACGCACTCAAACAAATAAATATTAATTAATGTGTCGGTACTGTGTGACCAATGAGGAAGCCACAGAAAGTGAAATTGGCCACACCTAGGGTAGTATGGAATGGGGACTTTCCGGCTTGGTATGAGACGTGGAAGTAGTCACGTACACCAACACACGTGACAGGAACGGGAAAGATTACCAGGTGTGTCAGAAGCGTGGGAATAACTAAATCTAGTGAGATAAACAAGTCTGCGTGGCGTACCCTGTAAATTACTTGGAAATAGTATGAACTAGTGTGAACTTAATACTATCTGACATTATTACGTCAGTTTAATGAAACCAGTTGGTAGAATAATAGATAGGAAACATTGTTCACATGTTTTACTTGTAAGTATATGATTTGAATTAGTGCCTTCACAATTTAACAACACATGGCAAAGAGGTATTTAAAGGTGAGATTACATCGCAAAGTTGAATTGAGCATTGATCCTGTGGTCGAACATAGCTTTCTGTCCTGTCTATGTTTACAGGATACACTCTAAGTGTAAGTCAGAGTGCAGGAATTTTTCCAACGGGGACCAGGCTTTCGACTTTGGAGGGGGGGAGGCAGCGACTGGAAGCAGAAACATCGGCGACGGGTTGCAGGAACGATGTCGACGGTTAGGAACATGAGGAGAGAATTGGAGGAAACGTTTGTTCCAAAAGTTCCTGTGCAAGCGTATTTTAATAACTTCATAGAACCGAGCTGAATGCTGGTTTCGTGTTTTCGGGTAAACTTGATTTTTGAAGTTGGATCAACATTTTGGGGTTTACATAATAGAGTCTTGGTTTACCCATTTGATGCAAACGATGATCAGCTGCCGTGGCTTTTGCAGTATTGTATTCATCCCGTGTCCCCAATGAAATAATTTAATCGCGTTCCATCAGTCTCACGGAGTACCGTATGACGACAAATACAAGAGAACTTTAACGAGACTGTGCAATATGGAATAAAATTCGCTACCTTCATTTAACAGTGTGGCCTACCTATAGGTAACATCGAAAGGTGGAGAGGGTTTGTATTTTTAGACTACAGAAAAGGTACTACGGAAAGGTACTATAGAAGAAACAACCAAATCTCTAGAGAGAGGGGTGCGGCAAACGTTTTGTGTCCCTACTGAAAAAATGTCATATTTAGAGTAAAAAAGGTAAATCGTCGGGGAGAGCTGTCATCGTCTGAGACCACATACTTTATTGTAAATACTAAGGCTCCCCTACGAAGTAAGAGAAATACCCCTACAGGGGTATCCTTCCCAGACAGGGGCTTGGCCCCTGCTCCCCACCTGGCGTCAGTCCTGGTGTAGTTGAACTCCTGTCTTTTCCTTTTACCAGTTACCAACCTTAGTACCCACACTATGCATTTCGTTTTGCTTCGGCCAATTCCCTTTCACTTTATTTTCACCGATGTGCCTCTTATCTAGTCTTGTGTTTATACTGTGACCGGCCAGGATGTTGGTTATTTAACAAGAATGATTTTGAAACCAGTAGATCAGGTGCAGATATTTTTCAACTAGGAAATATACCTAATGATCAACTCTGAAGACATTGTGGACAGGTTTCCTTCTTCTTTGAGTCTATTGCAGGATTTCGTATTGTGAAAGATTACCCGCAGGATGTTAAAAAAAAATTACATTCTTTTTTATGATTACTAACCAGTCAAACGTATTAAAACAGAAAGGCAATTCTTCTCTACGTTTGTCTTTAAGATTTTTTTCACCTTGATCGTCTCCTTTTGATTTTATTCCCTCCATACCTGTTCATTTTCTCCACCTTCAGTCGGCCCAAGAGGAATATTGTAATTAGAAATGTGATTATGGAACACGAAGATGCGTATGTAATACCAGATGACCAGTTAATGCCGGATAATTATGGCTGAAATCATTGATGTATTCACCATCAAAAGTACCGTAAGTAATCAAGTTAACTTTACATTAATATGGCGATAACAAAAAATACAAAAAAGGGCATTAAATTGTTCTGTTATAGACACGTTTTAAATAAATAAGAATTAAAAATTAAACGAATGTGATTCAAAATGTGCTATGCATTGATCTTTGGTTTGCATTTACCTACAAGCAGATCCTTGAGGTTTTTCTCTAGTTATGAAACTGAAAGCAGACTGGTTAAGCCCTACTTTCATTCTATTTTTTTTATCGATGAAAAGGGTTTTCAACAGTTATTTCAATTTACCTGGCTAGGCTGCCTTCTTGCCTAGTAAATCATTGAAATGCGGGCATATGAAACAGGATCGAAGTAAATGTTATCTCCATATAAACAGGGAAAACAACTTAAGTCTTACACAATGATACGGTTTCGGAACATTGAAAAAATATTCACTTTAGTCTTTTCACGGCCAGCATTTTCACATAGCAGATAACACGGGCTTTCATTAAACCAAAATTAAACATAAAACTAGTTATGCTGTAGACTGAGAGAACAAAAGAGCACACTGCTCATACTGTAATAGTTCAGACGACAAAATAAAATAATAAAATGGAAACAAAATGACTTTAAATCAATCCCTTTTTAACGCTCTTTTGTTCCATTTGCAGGCAACACAAAAAACAGTGCAAATGGATCACGTAGTAATATGAAAATGCCATTGTCTTGGTAATTTAAGTTTCACTATCCTCCGAACTTCACAAATACTTCCTTTTTCGAAAAAAATCAACGGGTGATGTAGAGTGATTTTGTATTATTGTGCAAATATTTTTTATATTCGTGTAACTTTCATATATATCATTTTTGCAAAGTAGCTTTTATTGACTTCATTTCACTTTTGAGTAGATAGCCAGTCTTAAAGGGAAACTAGACTTTGGCATTAAAATAAAAGAAAAAAAGAAAAATGCATAAGTTGATTCTACAATTTGGTGTTGTTTACGGCTTGTTTTTGACAAGAAGATAGTCTGTTTGCATTTATAATAAACACTAAGCTTTTGAAGAAACATTTCCTTTTAAATTCTTTAGAAAAGAAGAATTTGTTGTGCATTGTCTGTGTATGTACAGCAACTCCGGGTTGCAGTTGAAGCAACATAATTTTCATCAATTTCATCAAGAACTATAATTCCGTCATTTTTGAAGTTTCCTATGTGCATATATTCACAAGCGAGAGACCAGGGGCTATCCCAAATAAGCTAAGTAAAGCTTGCAAACGGTGTTAAAGCCTACAACTTAACGAGTACAGCCAATAGGTTTTAGAAAAAGTCAGCAAAAGAAACAGCGAAAGATTATAAACACTGTCTACAACAAGAAGCTAACTTTCTTAAACGTAAAGACATTGACACAGGATACTACATGGGATGTTCATCCTACAGAAGACACAGTTGCACAGACCAATAAAAACCCATCTATTCACAAATCAGACCTCATAACTGAGGTGTTCGCCAGCGTCACCAACTCCTTCACTTGAGTTTTATTGACCTAGCAGATCATTTTACAAAGGTTCAGTCTGAAAAAAAAACCGGAGTATGTTTGCTGAATTTAGGTCTTGTTTGCACTTGACAATAAGCAGCCTTTCACCTCTGTGATCGATTGCATTATGAAAACAAAACACTTTCACAACAGTCTACTTTCCAGTACAGAAGCCAAAACAATGAAAACAAAATCTGAGCATGGCAAGCTCCAAAGGTTAGCACCTCCATGATCTGTGGAGGGTGTAACAGCTCCCTTATCTCATCAACCCAGTTGGCCAGCGGCTATAGAACGTCACTTGTTGAATCTGTATTCATTCATATTGCTACATGCTACCGCATGTATGTACCTGGAATTCCAGAACACTGTGTAGTACATAAACCATAATATAGCTCCATGGTGTCACTGCAGTATGGCCTCGAGAAAAATTGTTTGTTTCGGGCTTCCCGTAAGGTCCGTACAAAGTGACATAAGATTTGCTCAAGGAAAGTAAAAAGAGGTACAAATTATGGCCATAATATGATCTTACCCTTACAAAAAATAGTGTGTCAACCTGTGTCAGTTACCACGCGTGATCACACGTGAAAAACAAAATAAATCACGCGTGTTCCTGGGTGGCAAACCTGTGTTTTTGGAACCCTCTGGACACAGGTTTGACACAGATTTACACACCTTTTCTTGCTTTCAATTTTAAGCCACAGGTTTTGACTCAGAATTCTTTGTCAATACTATTCTTAATAGCCACGCGTTTTGCGTGTCAAACCTGTGGCAAACCTGTGGTTAACCTGTGGCAAAGTGTGGCAACTGACAAACCTGTGTCAATTTCACGGGAAAACACAGGTTTCCCTGCAAAAACCTGTGAAAACCCATGGCAGACACGTGAGGTGAGAAAACCTGAGGATTTGGAACCAATTGACACACGTTTTTTTTTTTGTAAGGGTAATAAGAACTTCACAAATGCGTTTCATAAAAGTTCTAGATATCTTTGTATTGACATGATCTTAGGCAAAAACATTTTAAAAGATACATTTGAATTTTTAAGTGGTCCAAGAAAATAATTTACAACTATTATTCCTTATTACGTGTGTCTCCATTTTATTTACAAAGTCGTTGCCAACCACAGAATTCTGTGTTGCTAACTCTCTTGACGGCAGAAAGTCCAATGGCCGCCCAACATCTATAAAGTTATTGTGATTTATTGCATACTTTTCTCCTTTTAGTTGAAACGTTCTGGGGCTTGAATTTGACGGAATTTAATTCGAGGAATCAGTAAGTTTTCCAGAGGATCTGGTTTTTTTTTCAATAAAAGTATTGACAAATGAGTTGTTTTGAAGATACTTTTGTGTCATAATAAACCCAGCATCAGCCAACCTTGAGATGTCCATGAAGTGAAGTAGCAGTGAAGGGCATATCTCCCAATTAATTGCCATACTTTCCTTTTTCATTGCCAACGACAGTCAGTTATGTGGGATGATCTTGGCATGGTAGACATGAGAAACATTTCAATTTCCTTTTGGAGATATATAGAACGAAGATTACCGGTCATCACTTAAATTCAGAGGAACCGAATCCCATGCATGCGGTGCAACACAACTAAGGTCGAACGGAGAAAAACGAGTATATATTTGTCAACGTGATTTTGCAAAATTGTACGCAAAAATACCTTATTGATAGCGGTTAATATCGTAAATAAACGAAACATAATAATTTTCTTAACAATTATTCTTTTGGTAGGGTGAATATAGGCAGTAATTGAGACAGATAAGTGGAATCCTACACAATATTACAAAAGGATTAAAAAGGAGGACTAGAGTATTATGAAAGGCGACAAGAACTATCCTAGCGAAGGTCGAAGGGAGAAAAACGATATTGCCAATATTCTTAGGTACTTTCTTAGTCACTGAATGTAAGTGATCTTTCCAAATGACGTGCTGATCCATTAAAACCCCAGAAACTTGGCAACATTCGAGAGTGGAATTTGAGAAATGCAGAGAACAATAGAAATTAAAGTTTGGATCAATCGGCTTATTCACTGCATTAAAAAAATTTTCACAAATAATGATTGGGAGCCTTAGTTTATTCGAAAATGAGTTACCTGATATGCACATAGGTATCTCTGCACGAGAATAGAGGTGTGTGTATCATTCATGTTATGCAATGACAATGCTTTAGTATATGAAATAACAAAGCCACAGTATATCAAAGATACCTAACAACGCACCGTTTCTATTATTTATGAGCAGAGACTACCCGTTTCAATCCTTGCAAGAATAGAAATAGCATTTCGACTGTAGACAAACATCCCTGGATGGTTTTGTAACATTGTACCTTTAACAACTGTAATAGCTGTGTTCGAACTTGCAGTACGTTTTAACCAGATACGAACCCACTCCTTCAGTACCTTCTAAAGCTACCTCAATTGAGTTTTTCTAGAGACTGTAAAATATTAACCCAGTCAGCATAACAGTTGAAACAGACTTGATCAATTTGCAACATGACTGTCTATAACTTTTAAATGATCATTTGGGCCAATTATCTGGTGCATTTTGGAAGTAGTTCTGCTGCAATACATCCGATAAGGTTGTGAAAAATGTACTCTACGTTAAGAAAAAGAATTTTTCCCGAGCCTCTTATACTCATTAGTATCGGTACTTAAATTCCGTTTCACTGACCCCGAACACGGAAGAGTGGCATGCTCCATTTTCCAGCGTGAAGGTCAGTCCATGGCTGATAACCGATTAGCCGAAGCTAGTAGCCTTCTCATTCCAGCTGGGTGAAATGGAGGAGACCAACGGAATGAAGTTTCTTGTTCAACGGCACACAGCAACAATTAAGGACTCAACTCACATCTTCTGTATCTACTCCATCTTCTGCACAATGTAAAAAATCAAAACATATTGACACATAATTGAGGCTAGACTTATTCGTAGCATGAGTTACACCATAGCAATTAATAGAGTGTTACTCCGTATACAAGCTAGCTTTTGAAAATGGAGGAAACGTAAATTTTCACAAACTAGGGTGAGATTGATAGTTCAACTCCACATAAAGCTCTGTTTTAACATATCTCTTGAAACTGCAGGTAGTGATGTTTTCGCATGAAACTTTTTATACTTTATTGAACAGCAGCGTTTATACTTTTCAACTTTCTAAATACCATATCGTTCATTGACAGTGTTCGTAAGATATTTGTAATATGTTTGTTATATTCCTTCATCGTACTCTGCGATGTGTTTGGAATGGTGGGTGTTTTATCAACTTTAATGCAAAGTGATCCATCAGTAAGTGTCCATGACTACCCCTGTCACCTCTGATGTCAGTTTAACTTTACTTCCAGCTCTTTCACTGCTACATATTAATCCATTCAAATTGAGCACATCACTTTACGGAAAAAGGTTTTCCATTTTTTTTTCTGTAAGGTTAAAGATTGATAATAAATTCTGCCATTATCAAATTGCCCTTTAGATCTTTGAGTAATATCTTGAACTTTAGCCTCAGTATTAGAACATTGTTTGTACTTTATGATAGCATTATGTCTATAACACTACTTGTAACGTCAGAGTAGTAATTTGACTATTTCACGCTACCATAATGTTTGCTTCCATACACGTCGTAGAGTCTACGGGTTCTCTCTAGGTGACCTCTCTAGGCCTATCTAAGTGTCCAGAATTATGAAGGATTTTTCTTAACGATAAAAGTAAAGTGAGTATTACAGTTACATTTTAATATCATTGAATTTATGAGAATTGTTTACATGTACATTAAGTACCCACGTAAAAGTATTTAAAGGAGAAATATTTCAGGTTTATATAAATGTTTGTAGGTGGCAAAAAAGGTGGAAAGGAATCAATACTCGTGAACTGTTCATTTAATATTTTCATACACGAGAAGGGGCGACATTCGCCTTTTGTGGGCTAGCGTTACGAATTAACTTAAATGTAAACAGAGTTAAGTGACGGATGTAAGCTTTGGAAAATACTGGTCTTCAGACTTCCTTTCTTAAAGTTAGGGAGCATCTTCAAACCAAGCTCAAGGCAGCTGGCAGACAAGGGCACAATGATTCCTTTTCACTTTGTTTCCACCGTGTGAAATGGGATCCAAAGGCCTCCTTGAGGCCTACTTGGCATCTCTGCAGAGTAGAAGGAGCTTAGGGCTAGGCATGGCTAACTTGTAATTAATGTAGACAACAGGTCATTCATAAGTGCCTGCCAAATATGCAGCATTCGTCCCATATCTGCCTCATTAACTAAGCAAGAGAATTACTTGTCGTCACTGAGCTGAAGAGAAGATTCAGCAGGGTCACAGTGGCTTAAGATCTGCCTGTCGGCTGGCGTGGGATAGGTTCGTGCTGCGTTGAGTGTAATATGCATGTTACCAGTAGTTTTATTTAAAGCAGCAAAAGTTGCAGTCACAATATGTCATTGCACATGTAATCTTTCACCTTTGTAGTGGTATAGACTTTGTTCTTAAGTTTGTGTTGGAATTGTTTGATATCTTTACCATTCTTAAGATATACTTCTTCAACGTTTGGTTTTTGAAAGAATTTATTGTCTACCCACAAAAAATGATGTAGAGTGCAGCACAATGTTAAGATTACTTTTGTTGATCCTATATAAATTATCTCTTAATTACTGATCAAATAGCTTACAGTTTAGTAAATAATATAAATATTTTCAAAGGAAACAATTTTAACTTCCATATCAAATCTCTCAGTGGATAACAATGCTACAAGTGTCTTTGAAATGAAGTCTTCAGTCTTCAGTAATGAACTCCAAAAAGGCAAGAATGCCATCACAGAAGGTTGAAAAACAAGGGCTTATATAAGCCACATTTGGTATGTCTATCTTTAGAAGTCACAAATTTGCATATTCAGCTCATGATTCCTCATGATACAAGTTTAAAATGAACATTACACTGTGTAATGGTTAATATTGATGGATTTTGATAGAAGTGCTGCTATTGTCTAGATTTTTGATACTTTTTGATTCCTCGCCAACGGTAAAAGTTATCTATGCCACCACGCAGGCGACTGTGAATGTATGTGTCTATGTATTTATGTTTAGGACGCTTGGTTTGTAAACATGATGTCTCAGATAGCAATGATGGATAATTTTCAAACTTGATATAAATAATTATTGCATTAGGAGAATAATCCTTATTGTTTTGGTGAAGGTTTAACGTCATGTGAGGTCACCAGAGGTCAAAATCGGGTACGATTTACTCCTTGGACATGTTCTTTTTTATTTTTGTTATTCACTTTTTAGGGTTCAAAGGTCATATGAGGTCAGAAGGTCAAGATGTGAGAACATCGTAAATATGAAAAAGTCACGAAGTGTGAATTTGAGGGATGAACGGAGTCAGTTTAAGCCTTTGCATTGGGCTTTCTAGTTACAGCAAATGTCCAACTATGTAATTTCCTTGTCACCAGACCTTTAAGGACTTTTACCATATTGTTCTAGATGTCTGCAGTAGAATCCATTGGGTATTTGGTAACGACCACTCAACTCTTACAACCACTTAATTAAAGAGCTGTCGAGTAGGGGCCTATATGAAAGCACGATCATGGAACTCTGAAAAAGACTTGTTTTGTCATATAATAATGTATGCATTAGCCATGCAAGAGGTAACAAAATGGGCAAAAACATGCGAGGGATTGCTAGCTCTTTCTTGCTTTTACCAAGATGAACATTCAATGGAGATATTATTGTTTTTGAAGTTATTCAGCCGATTGTGTGTTATTTCTTCCTATTATACCCTCTCCTTGCTCTTTGTGCACTTTGCCACAAAGTTACTTTATGTACAACAAAAAAAGTGCAGTTGTGACTATAGTTCACATATAATCTGGGATAGATAATAGCTCTTTGGTACCAGTAACTGTATGTACAATAAGAGAAGCACAGTTGTGACTATATTTCACATGTAATCTGGGATAGATAATAGCTCTTTGGAACCAGAAACCAAACAAAGAAACGAAACAAAATAGACGTTTTAAAATAACGTATCAGCAGTGAGCAAACGAACCCGATTTTCATGAGTTAGCGTTTCACGACTTATATCACGTAGCCTACCACATAGGTACCAAAGTCTAGTAAATGAATCTATGCAAGCACACATTTTGTCAGTATTTGTATAGCAATTACATCACTCTACTTTTGTAACATATTTATTGCCTGGATATTCTGAAGATGAGGTATTTCTTTACCCATTTGGTTGAAACAGACACCGTCTGAGGAGAACTCCTAAAAGACTTCTACCGTTTATAAAATGACAAGGTATTACAGCTAGATACCAACAAGCACCACAATTTTCAAAACATCGAGAAACTCATTTAATGAATTTTTCAACTTGTTAAGTAGTGAGGGCTTACTCAAAGAAGAGTGGATTTATCATTTTTTTTCAGACATTCGATAACAAAATCTCATTTTCAAGCAATCCTTTTTGGCTTTTATCTGTCTACTAATGCTTTCCTATGAATAAGTACCAGAGCGAAATGGTTATAGCTTGTAAAAATGCAACTGTATCTCACTCGCACACGAACACTAGTTTGAGCTTGCTAAATTAACATCGGAAGTTCTCAACTATTATCGTCAATTCATAATAATTGACGCTTTACTTGGGTAATCACTTTTAATATGGCTTTAATGTATTTTACCGAATGAAGATAATTACAATGCGATACATAAAACAAGTACATAATTACTGATTTGAGACTTATTGTTAGTATTTGTCTAAAAGTCTAAATTTGAGTTATAAAAAGAAACTTTGGATACACAGAGGCACAATAAAGTATTTCGGGATCTCTTTTGCTAATATTAAGAGCACATTTGTGCAAGCTTGCTTGAAAAAGTTATAGAGCAATCGTGCAAGGCATCATAAAAGTACATTATTCAGAGAGAACAAAAATATACTTGCCGATAAATTTTAAAAATCTTTATAAACACACCTTTTGCATCCAATGAGTAATTCGTCGACGAATTTGAGTTATATTTACATGTGTAAAGTCCCTCATGAGAAAGTTGCATGTTAGTGATGAACAGAGAATGGTTTTTGTCGAGAAAATGGGTTGTTTTGAGATTTTCATCAAATACAAATAATTGAAAACTGATCACTCTGTGACCATACTTCCAGTAACTTTCCGATCCTGCCTTGCCTTTGCATTCTAATACCACAGCATCCCCAGCATTAACTGAACACAAGTAAGAGGCAATGCTGAAATTTGTAGACCGACGACATTGCTCTGCAAACCCATGCACAGGAAAGTTCATTGAAGTCGTAATCGTTGTAATTACATTTAACACGACAAACAGTTTTTCTAAAGGTACATATATCGCCATTTCACAAAGTCTCAGCCGCAGGCGAAAGTGGGTCAGTCTCCCATAGATTACAACATCAAAATGATCATAAATGCCAGGATCCTACAGACAACCTACTATTTGTGTATGAAATTAGTTACGGAAACTTCTAAGTTCACCATTTTAAGGCTTATTTTTTCAATATGTATATATACACATACATAAGTGAATGTATATATATATATATATATATATATATATATATATATATATATATATATATATATATATATATACATATACTTATGTATATAGTAATGTATATGCATGTTTACAACAGTTGAACATTAGAGGAAGTGAAGAAATCCAAAACCATACTTTTACAGAAATATCATTGTAGCAAACTGGTAGAAATCTAATGTATGGAAATTTTTTGGTGATGAGTGTCAGTTCTGGCTACTTTAATTGTTAATTCTGTTGCACATTATTGCTACTGGTGTGTCACACTCTAGTTTATCTCACTTTGCTCTATTTTGCACGTGTGTCATTTTGTCCAAGTTTGCGTTTTGTTTTTTTTTTTATAATGTGTCCGATTAGGGAGCTGCTAGACTTCTCTTGTCAGATTCAGTCCAATAGGACTTTTAATTGTCTCATCCCAAACAATCAGTCCGGTCTAATTTTGCATTTTCATATGCGCTGAAATGTGATTTTGAATGTTCAATGTAGCATGCCACTAATTTGTATATTTTAATTCCTCTTCAGGGGTGCACCTGTGAAAATGTCTGGGACCAGCACACTTAGTTATTATTTACCACCCGAACCAATAACGCGAAATAGCTAGACGAAGAAATTTCTGTCCACAAAATTGTTGGAAATAGGGGTCTCCAGTTTTTATGTTGACCTTACATCTAAGAATGGACTGGACTGTAAAGATATTACCAGTATTACCTGCTTTTAACCTCTAGATAACCGTCAATACCTTACAATGCATTAGAATTGTACACATATGGATCTATCATAGGTCTACACAAATATCGTAGTCCCTGTAAGCACTTCACCACTGGGGGTTAAACAGCATTACTGTCATCAGTATATAATATGTTTACGTCAAAGGCAGCCTACATATTCTCATAATGATGTAAAGCTTTACGTGTTTTCTCTTATAACGGTAGCAAGTCATTTGCGGGGCTAATGAGATAAACATAGATACGTAGAACAACATCTGTGCATTCGTCTCAGCATCCATTACCTCAAGCCATTCAAAGCACTTCTGTAAAACATTATTTAATTGTTGTTTCTCTCGACGAGAGCATACAAAAATACATTCTTTACAGAGAAACCACTTCATGTATAAACATTCTTGTAGTAATACTATTCAATCACTCTTCAGTGTTAGTTTTTTTTTCGTTTAGAGTGATCAAAGTTATGCTACTACTTTAAAACATGAATTTGTTTTGCAATTTACGTGTCTGTGCCAATACGGCAAATATTTAATCATGTTTCATGGCACAATAGCATATAGCTCATCCACATTGTTTAAAGCTGTCAGCTAACATTAACGCATCGGGATGACTTTAATATCATTCCTTTATTATACTGCTCTTCATCAGGAATGTTATTTACTGTGAGAAGAAACCAAGACAAGCTCCGCCATGACCGTCACAACCCACGTAACCTATTGTGCATTGTTACTGTCAGTCATCATATGGCAACGCTTTGGTGAGTTCATTATTTTTCATTATCCATTGTCTTCCTAGGGAACAAACAAGCCCTTTGGCATTCAAATTTGTTGAAAATTTACTTCGGCAAACCATTGATATAATTAACACTTGTGATGTACACTTTGGTAAAATCGCGTGGGATTGCAAGCAAAGCTTGTAAAAGAATTTTTAAGATACTTCCAGTATGCTAGTATCCTTGAGCGATTAAACCATAATGATTCCTAATCTTCTAAACATTTATAGCTTTCAGTAGCGTTGTCGTACGCGCATTGCTCAACGTAAATGAACACAACATGGAAGATAGATGGAAACTTCTCTGTATTTCGTTATCGTTTTCCTTTATACTACTAATCGATTAATCATGCTTTCGGGGAACGGTTTATTCAATCATTGACATAAAAATGCGATTATTGAAATATGTTACAAGAAACTTAGGATATTTATTTTAAGATATATGTTTACTATGTCCATCCCCATTCATTTTCACATGATCAAATGATAACACATATACAAACCAGTGAAAGCAATGAAGATTTGGTGATTAATGTTGCTAGTTTGAATGGGAATTCGGAGAAACTTAGTTTTGCTCTGTATATAGCTTGGGGACTGAGATACCAATTTATCTGAGCTTTAATTTACTATCATGATCAAAATCTGAGACATTTCTTACTACATTCATTAACTTCATATTTTAATGACTTTCCTTTAAAGATGTTTTTGTAGCAAAGTAATAACTGCCCACACTTTTAACTAACAAACATCCACATTTTAAATCATCTAGGAGCTTGCAGCGGGCAATCCTGTGAGTCACCACAGTTCCTCGAGCTTGGAAAACATAGAAATTTAAACTGTTCGTTTCCAGAGGATTCCTTTCTTGTCTTGTGGTATAAGTCAACGTTAACAGGAAGTGATGTGCCAATTGTGCAGTACACAGACGGTAAAAAGTCTGGAACAGGCATTTCCAATGGAGAGTTTGATATCGACCAGTACGGCGTACTAGTTGTAAAAAACGTTTCTTTGCATCATGAACATCCTTTTACAGCAGCTTTTATACATCATGGTGCAGAAAAGCCATTGATAATTAATGTTTTTGTACACGTTATGGGTTAGTAAAAGACGTCTTTGTTATAAATACTGAATTAATCAATGATTTTGGACATGCCAATTCGTGAAAAAAAAACTTCAAAAATTATAAAAGAGAAAGGTGGCTTGTTGCATTTTTGGAAAAGATGACTCGTCGCAACAATTAAATTGAACAGACAAGACGAGGACAACGTTGAGCTATTAGCAACAAGTCTTGTAATAAACAGAAATGCAAAAAAGTTGTCATCAATAATCTGCTCACTTTAAATGTTTCATGAAGGAAAACCATTTATACGAATGCCATTACAGTGTACACTGGACTCTAAAAGATATCTAAGATCTCAGGGACAGTTGCCAGACACCCCTTTACTGTGTTAAAAGTAATGTTGTATAACTTTTCTTATACTTAACATCTCAAAACATTTATTTACTCATTTCCACATCCGTAGTATTCCCAACGTATTTTTGTGTCTTTTCGTAACAACAAATGTAGATTAGAAACATCCTGTGTTTACGGTTTAAACCGAGAGAGATGCAATCAAACAGCCTTATTAAAGTGGAAAATACGATAACAGTTACGTAAATTCTTTCCAAAACGAGATTAGATATTACGTTATTTCTCAATGACGTTTGAGTGTCATGCAAATATAGCACTACTGCTGGTAAGCCTGCCATTACAATAAGAACGACTAACTTCATAAGTTTAGTACATTAACAAATGAAATGCAATGTTGCTGTAAGAGGTCGTTTGAAATAATGTTTCTGTCTATACACACAGTGATACCGATTGTACCTTTCCCCGAGATACTAAATTGCAGCAAAGGCAACAGAACTTGTTTCTTACAAGGAGAAATATCATCGTTACTTTGTGTTGTGAATAATGTTCGACCAAATATTTCATTGAGCTGGTTGATGAGAACTCCGGAAGGAGATAAAAACATTTCCTACAAAACGATTACAACCCCTGGAAAGGACTGGTACACAACAAGTGTAAAAGCCACAGATGTATCTGATTATTCACTTTCACTAGCTTTACTTATCTGCCAAGCCAATAGCCCCTCCGGGATGTTTCAGAAAGACGAATCTCTTGCCCTCATTCAAAGAAACACCAACATTCCATCATCTGTCAATGTTTTTGTAAAATATACTGACTATAGAGGTAAACTTGAACTAGTCTGTACAGAATATAGCATGGGAGTTTTTGTATGGAAGAAAGCAGAATCTCTGGCAGAAATCTTTAAAGAGACTATGTATTACGCAACATTTTTAGAGGGGAATCTTATTAGTACTTTTACCACAGAATACGAAATAAAACAAACGGGTTCGTTAATAATCCAAGATGTCCGTGTTCAGAACGAAGGTTTCTATGGTTGCATTTTTAGTAACGACAGTAGCGAGGCGTTCTCCGTTTACAGTGTGATAGCGTATGGTAAGGTGAAACGAAGTCTGAATTAACGTCTTATATAATGGTTCGTTAATATTGTACTGAAACTATCAGATACATTGCATTTTAACAATTATAGTGTATATGAAATGCAGAGGTAACAAATACCAGTACCAAAATACACTTCTGAGCTGTTGTTTTTATGTCGAGACTTTCGAAAGATAGTCTCCAGTATCTATTCTAAATATTTATCCTTCTACAGGAACTGTTGCCCAAAGTTTCTAACTGAAAAATGTTTTGTCTGGTCATGTTGAAAGTTGTTTCTTAAGGGATGTAGAAGGAAAAGGCGTTGCAGGTGACAGCGGCATTTTTCATTCGCGAGTGATAAGGCAATAGGAATTTTTATTTGAAAAACATTATAGGGTTATTCATTTTTCCGGATGGCTCTCCACTCATACGGATTAGGCTTCAGGTTTCTCCAGGTTGCCACTGAAGTCGAAAGGAGGCATGCATATAGAAAAATATATCAGCAATGTAGTTACCATGACGTTTTTGTTTACGCACTTTTACGACATGCAATGATTTACAATCTCTTCGAATGTCAAGTTACCAAACAAATCAAAAAGGTATCATACCGCTTTACAAACTGGCGATTTCACTCATTGGTGCATCATGAAATGAATAAAAACACTTTTATTATCTTTTGTTATTATAACGGTCTTCAATAGTAGATCGCTCAAATTTCTTTGACTTCTCTTTTCTCGTAAATAGTAAGTCCTCTTCCAGCTTACCCTATTGTTGATAAATTTCTTTGAATTTTCTTTTCTCGTGAATAGTTAGTCCTCTTCCAGCTTACCCCATTATTGATCGATGCAACCATCAGCAGCACTGTGTTCTAGAAAGTGAGCATTCGGGAAATTTGTCGTGCACAGTAGAAGCAATTCGCCCCCTTGTTCAGCTTGAATGGAGGACAGTTAATAAAGATGAAACAGCACTTATAACCTTTACAAACCAGAAGTTGACAGTCAAGGAAAACGAAGAGACGTATGATGTCAGTGTTATAACAACATACAGCCTCAGAGATGAATCACGTCGAAGATTAATGGTCGAATGCAAAGTGATAGGATCAAGCGAAGTCTTTCGCTTATCATCACAAGTGGATTTACTGTTTACGTCAGGTGGGAGTTTACATAGCACTGATAGATTGCAATATTAATTTCGTACAGATTGCATTTTGAACGTTACTAAGTGTTATTTATCCAAGCATGCTCTTTTAAATTAAAGTAAGGGTAGGCCCCTCACAAATCACTAGAACTTTGAAATTTAAGACAAGGGGAAATATTCCGTTTCTTATGCACGGCATGGCATACAAGGAGACTAGCTATTAAACCATGCAGTCCCACCTAATTCCTTAAGCAATAGTTTCATTTCCACAAACTATAATGCAGTACAAGAATTACCGATAGTAAATCATTTGAAATTTTGAAAGTCTGGGCCTGCAAATTATTCTAAGCCAACAAAATATCTTTATTTGATTTATTTCTAGGATAACTTTACTTCTTGAAAGTAACCCTTCCATGTAGCATAATTTTGAATTCCCTCCCATTCTGCAACCATAAATTATAGTTAAAAAATTATAAAACATTTTGGTACCGAAAAAGCAATATTTTACTTTATATAATAGGTTATCTTTCCAAATTTGACGAGAAAGTACCCGATTCAATAAAATCAACGATTTGTTTTTATTCACAAAATAATGCTTAAATATTTATGTCAATTAAACATAGTACTTTGGTGATATACACCATTGTATAATGAAATTTCTTGCTCAGTATAATTTAGCATTTTACATGCACAACTGACTTACAATACTTTTTAACCATGTGGGTCAAAATGCAAGTAAATACCTGGAAGTGTTCAAAGATGTTATTTATATTGATGTAAGAAAAATTAACAGTTAAATTTAATTGCCTATCTTATTCCCTGGTCCAAATTTATAGCTTTGAGACACTAATTTTATTTTCTCTGTTTCAATAAACATCAGTCATATCATACCTTATCAACTTTAAATGATATTCTAACTTTCTCAACAGATCCGATTCCTCTGTCAAAAACATTTAACAGTATGGCATTGGTGACTACCGTAATTGTTATTGCAATGTTCCTAATTGTAGCATTTCTTGCCTATGTACTGAACAACAGGAAACGTGCCCGTAAGTAATTTTGTAAATTAGATAAATTCAAAACATCAATTCATACGCCAATGTCTCCTAGTGGATTCAATGACTTCATTTACAATAGCGATAAGTATTTTTTTTTTTTTTTTGTAGGCTGACGTCTAACTTTAAAGCTTCCTTTCTGGCTAAGAACCAATAACTAAATTTGCAAGGAAAAAAATTCGGCACTTTTTTATTCCTCTCAGGTCTTCCAGTTTCATAATCCACTACTGCACCACTACATTCTGTTAATTATTTGGAAACCTTATGATGTTCTTACATTTGTTGGAACTACAATTCACATCCTTTGCTAATAAAAAACTGAATCAACAGAGATCATTACTTTGTCACTTTGTAAACCACCTGAACTCAAGCAAATATGTATGACAACCTCGTATCGGTTTAATTCTGTAACAAGAAATGGTTGAAATGTTGCAAGTGGTATGAGAGCAAAGGGAAGTTTAAACAAAATGATCATGCGGCGTAGTACCAAAAACGTATTATTGGAAATCTTGGAATATGTAGTAAAAAGAATCCAAAAGTCGTTATTTAATTGGAGATATGAAGACTGATTAAAGAAGTAAACAAGTGGAAAGATTTTAACGAATAGGAATGTGATACAGGGCTAGTGGCTTTTAAATACTTTTGGTATTTTGTTACTGACACGGATTTGGTGAATCGTAGACAGACCGTCAAAGTTTACATCAAATGTGACTGCGACAAAGGACTTTAATATTGTTAAATTATTCCACCAATATGAAATCCCTCAAATGGATGTAAAATGTAGAGAATAGACGTACTTTAAAAGCATTTAGCAGAACGCAATGTCGTACGGCAGATTACCCTAAAATTATATGAATATTTTAACTAAACGCAAGCTCTTTGGTACTACCTTTCTTTGCTTTGTCTTTTCTGGAGTATCATCTATCCATAGCCACTCCATCCATATTTAGCTGTGCAACATTGAGGATAAATAGGTTCCCGGTCAAGTAAATCCATCTGCTGATTTTCCTAAAATCTATTGAATACCTGTTTGACCCGTCTTTCTTTCAAACCATTTATTGTACAGTGAATCAGCTTTCTCGAGTAAAAATACTGCTTCTAAGCATTTCTCAACATCACTTTGCGTGCTCATATATAAGATATGTGCTACCTTTTACTACCCCAATGGTTATCACGTGCAACGTGTACTCAATTAACTTCTTGCCACTGGGCCTATCTGTCAGCATTCACTAAACTCAGACAATAAATACGGCACCTTTCTTGCTTTTTCTTTACATAGCTCTGAGTTCACTTCGACATCTCTAAAACACTCTTTTGATTTTGAAGGATAAATTACACTACCGATTAATGCTTTCAAGTAACTTTGTTTAACGATTGCCCAAGACCAAAATTACCTTCCCCCAACGTTTGCCCAAGACCCAGTGTACTTTACCACAGTTCCAACTTACACAATATCAACATTCTGATGGGATGATCGAACAAAATAGTTTTAAGTTGGTTAGCATTGAAAAATTTCTGTTTCCCTTCTACCACAACTCTGTGGTCATTCTTATCAACTTCCCCTACAATGGCGTAAGAGACCTTTCAATGCATGCTTAACTTTAACAGACTCTTCAGATTTGCCTTCGTGGCTGAAATATTACGTTCTGTCACGTACAAGATGACTATTTAAACGTATTTACAAAAAATATCATGTTCTCAACTCTTTTGGGGACATCTACTTCTCCCTCGCTCATCCACTGTTACCTATGGAACCCATCAGGTCTCTATGGAGAACCGTAAACCATACGTTTTCCGAGATACTGAGCTCATTAAACCCCTCAACTTACCCCATAGATCACTCTTTTATCACATAAAATGAATGATTTGAATATTATTATTCCATGAAAGGTGCCTATTCGCTTATGAACATGGAGATGGTTCAGTGTTTAAATGAGCTAAGTAGGCAGCAAAATGTACTGGAGACAAAAATTGATGGGGGATGTTTGATGAACTTGGTCATGTTAAGTTCGATATCCCATTTAAGGATGTAGTTTCTGCGAAAAGCAGAACTTTGGGGTCAATGTTTGGTTTTTGTCCTTCGGATTTGGTTTTGCCGAAGTGGATGCTAAAAGCTTGCAAAAGGTGGATGATCGGACTTGTTACTAAATTGTAGATTACATATAGTCCTTAAGTTTAAACAAGTTTGTACCAAACACGACATATTTTAGCGGTAAACATAATCATTCAAACGTTTTTCTTCAGCACCACCCTGAAGTTACAAATGAAATAAGTAATAAGTCAACATGCATAGTTAAATTCACATGACCCCAAGTAGTTCAAGGCGTTTTTCATTTTGTAACAAACATCGAAATCTTCCATTGCTTAAGGCGAGGCTTTTTAACCGAAACATCGAAGCGATATATTCACTTCCAATATTGCCTGAAGAGTAAAATCATTTGTAAGGTCTTTTCACATTCCCAGTTGCAGTCGTTGCAACAAACTATTTAGTGCTTTTATTTACCTCCTCTTAGCCTTAGCTTAGCGGTAGCGCTAGGTTGGGACAGGCGAACCTTGCCCCCCCCCCCCCACTCACCCCGTCATGAAAGTTTTCCAGTTGTGTCGGGGAGCCTTAATTAGCACTATAACTATTAAATATGAAGTCCCCGATGACATCCAGTCGCCCTGGAGATAAACTGGATTTTGCCCATATTTTTCGATAAAAACCGGAACTTGTTCAATTTGTTTCATGTAAAACACAAGTTTTCTGTAACAACAGCCTGACATTTTTCAAATATTTTCTAATAGAAACCCATAGGTTTCATAAAAGGGATTGTTTGGCAACCCGTCACCTATTTCAGGGCTACAGGTTGCTGCCAACCTCCTACCCCCCACTCCCGTCGGGGAGCTTTGGCACTCCGTCGGGCAAATTCTGGAGCCACCCCTGTCCTGAAGACATACTATTAAGAATTAATTTTTTAATATCGTATTCAACAGTACACTCCAATAAAAACTTAATACTTTTGCATTCAACCCCCATTTGCAATTTCAGTTGTAAATATAAGTCCATTTAAATTACCCAGGCGCGTATGCAGGATCTTTTACTCGGAGAGAGACTTGGAGACAGCAAAAGCACGATATTTGACAATAACAGTTGGATATCTCCAGGGTTACAGGTACTTAAAAGTTGCATCTAAAACTTCTTTATTTTGAGATATCATGTTGAAGAAATGGACACATAAGCTGTACATTTTATGTGAAGTTTGTGTAATCATTATTATTTTACGTGATAAAAGTGATCTATTGGATAAGTTGAGGGAATTAATGAGTTTCCCGTTACGTTTTTATTGAATAACAGAATAGAAATATTACGAAAATTTTGGTAGTTTGCTTTTTGGGCTTCATCCATCCTTCATTGAAAAAGACATCTCACATCATCTCCAACACAAAGATATAACTCAAAGTTCTGTAATCGTTTAAAATTTCCTTACAAAAATGGATTGGGGTCACGTGCTTCCATGCCGTTCCCTTTTAGGTCCCACTGAATTAACACAAAGGATGTGTCTATTATATGAAAGAGATAGGGTTTCCGTTGAAACTTGGCGATTGGGGGCATCATAGAGGACGATGTCGTAAGTCTTTTTTGGCTTTTTTCCGCATCGGCGTGAAGTAAGCATAGGCCTACGAGGGCGGAAAGCACAAAATAATTTTACTTCCCTTTCCGGCAATACCGCCTCCCCCCTCAACCTGTATTGCTACATCGGTTGGTGCATATAACGTGGAGTCTTTCTTTAGAGAAGTTGAGTAGGGGCATGTACACAAATAGGCTATCGTGACACTAGGTAAGCAAAGCGTCTGCATCATTTGGCGCGAAGCGTACATAGCCCTGTAGCCAGACAAGGAACTGAAGGGGCGAGGCAGCATCGGGGGGCGAAATATCTTTTAGGGGAGGGATGTACTAAAATGGTTTAAGGTAATGTTATTTTTTTGGTTTTCTAGGGGGCGGATTTTTTCTGAAGGGGAGCCGCTACCTGGCCCCTACCCTTGGCTATGGGCTTGAGCGTACCCCGAAAATGTGTACCAGTATACCTCCCAACTTGCCGCAAATGGCACTGCCCAGACGCTAAGTCGCGTTATTAAGGAATGTCTAAGTTTACAGAGATATCATTTATGGAGATCTCATGTCTTAAAAATCACTTTCATTCTTGAAAAGACTGGTAAAATTCTTCACAAACGAACATAACAGCAATACGATTGTAGGTACGATTGTTCTTACTATTGTCAGGCGTTATTTCTGTGCATGCTGGGAGGGTTAAAAATGCCTTATATTATATACTTTTACCAAGCAAACCATCCTACGCTTGTTGCACATAGGCCTCTTTTCAAATTACTGGTGCTGTACGATGACAAATGTTGTGAGTGTTTAAACCAATATATAAAAATAGATTATCAATGCAAATGGGTATACGTGGCATTTCCATTGTCATGGTTAAACGAACCTGTTATCCTAATAAGCAAAATAAGTAGGTTCCATGTCATTATAGTTCAAACTAACAACCACTTCGCGAAGAGCGATTCTTTGCACTTGTTTCAACCGATGAAAATCGATTTCACAACTACGTTTGTTCTGGTCCTATAACTTGTGTACCCTTTACACTACTTCAAACTTATATTGTCAGAGTGTGCAGTATTAGTTACAACACAAAGAATGGATTCAACAATTTTTTTATTGCAGTCGAAACTATATCTAACACCTTGACAGAATCCATCTTTCTACAGTTCCATTCATTAAGGAAGACGTCAAACTATTTTATACTGCAATTGTCTATTCCAATTCTTTTAACATGAAACTTGGTATTATTTGCGAGCGTAGAAAAGTAAATAATTTTTCAAAATGTTTGGTTAACATGGTATCAAAATATGAGAACTATTCTGATGTTTCGTTTGTGGTGTGTGAGTGTATTTTTTCACTTCAATTCTTCTTTTGAAGGAAAGCAACGAAAAACTAAAGCTAAAAGCAAAACTGGCCAAGAGGTGAGACTGTATTCCTTTTTCTTTATTTCTCATAGAGTTCTAATAATATAGTTTGACCTAAGTTCTTGAGAAATCATGTAGCCTCGAAAATAATGAAGTTGATTGCAAATATGTAGATTATATAAAGGAATTCAACAATTTGACTGTATCAATTTAGAGAATTTTATAATAATATTGATAACTAAGAAATTAAGTGTCATGATTTTGGATTCACGTATCCTAACATACCTTTTCTAAAGTAGTTCAAATCATTTAAGAACTTAGCTACTATTGCAAAATCTCTCACTTTATTTGTCTTTTCATTTGTAGATCACTCCCATGCTACATCAAATATCTTTTGATGTTGAACTCTTAAATGGTAATAAAAGAAACACGTTTTTTAAATATCTAACAGAATATGAAAACTTTTATAATTCGTATTTAAAAACATATGTGACACGAATCTTTACAAGGATATACGTATTGGACAAAGCAAAGCATCAGGGTCTGAAATGTGTAATACAGGGATAATCATGTCATACAAATGTAAAATTGGGACAATTGAGAGTATTTAAATATTTGTGATACATTTATGTAGGTTTTAAGACGGGATTTTTAATTCATTTTAACCTACGTGCATTGTAAATGATGTTAGAGTTCTCAGACAACAAAACAAGGGTGACTTAGCTAATCTAGAGAAGCCAGATAGGTTGGAAAGTTCTACATTATGTAATTGCTAACATAATACAACAGAAATTAAAAAAAAATACTTATCTTAGTACTTTATTAAAGCCCTTTGAACTAAAAATAATTTTTAAAAAGTTAGTTTCAGTCATCCTATGTTGAAGTAACTGTTTCTGATTCACTTTTTACAGTTAAGAAAGATCAGTTTGAAAAGCAACTAAGAGAAAAATACAAAGACCTCTACGATGCTGTTCAACCTATTCCTTACATTAAAGATAGACTTTATTGTGTTGACAAGGTGTTTGTAGAAGGTGGTATTGAATTTATGAAGTACACTTTAGGAAGTGCACAGCCGCATTGGACCAGTCTAGAATCCTACCAAAATATGTTTGATGATATCAGAGTTAGCTCAAAAAGACGTATTTTGGAGGGAGACCCTGGATACGGAAAGTCTACCATTACACTTCAGTTTGCTTATGGTTGGTGTAATTGTATCGAAACGTCACCACTGAAGGACGTCGAAATATTAATTCTTCTACGATTAAGGCAATTAGGAGGTATCAAATCAATCTATAGAGCTATTAAACAGTTTATTTTGCCAAAAGACTCGCAACTAGATGAAGCTGATATCGAAAGCATACTACTAAGCAGTAGCTCAGTTGTAGTTATAATGGATGGATTCGATGAGTATCCTGATCAAGATGACAATGAAGGTGACGTTAACAAAATCATCGCTAGAGAAATGTTTCAAGAGTTTGAAGTTGTTCTAACGACGCGGTCTTCATGTTTACCCCCCAAATGTCCGCCATTAACAAAGAGAATTCGATTAACTGGATTTGATGGCAAAGCTCGTAGATACTACATCAGAAAGGCTGTTGTAGGAGACAATGAAACATGGGTACAAAGACTTGAGGGATACCTTGAAGAAAACGCAATCTTAAGTGATCTCTGTCAGGTTCCCCTACTGTTCGTAATTTTTGCACATATGTCTTATGAAAGTGAACAATTTCGAAAACTTAATTCGGTCACAAGCTTCTTTCGTTTTATGATATCTTGTTTTCATAGTCACATGAGAAACAAATTGGACAATGCAAATTTTAGTAAGTATGAATCATTTGAAAATAGTCACTCTGAATTGGATGAAATGGCTTTTGAGGCATTGAGAGGGGACAGTCAAAAATTAATTTGGAAGAAAGATGATATCTGCAAGCGTCTAAACTCTGATTTGTACGAACACTATAAACGTATTGGTATTTTAGTTGAAGAAGAGGTTATTGATATTATGAATGACCCCGGTAGACTCATTACTGAACACATAAAATACGAAATGGAGGTTCGTTTTTACCATAAACTTTTCTGTGAATGGTATGCAGCACATCACGTATCTGGTTATCTAGAACTTAATCCTACCGTTGATCTTCGTGAATATCTTCAGAATCTAGATCCGTTTGATTTGCAGTACGTTTACAGATTTGCCTGTGGTCTAGATCCTCAATCTGCGGACAAGATTATTGATTATCTACAAAAGATCGAAGGTGGAGATAAATTTGCAATTCTTTGTATTTTAGAAAAAACTGGAAACATTAATAACATCAAAAATGTTATTCAGAAGCTGTGCGATGATAATATAGTAATCAGTGGTCATGACAGTTTGTTACTTCAAAGATCGTCCATGCAACTACTGGATTTAGCAGCAAAAAGCAACGTAAGATACATTAGCATATTTTTCAATTATCTCATTGGTTCATTGATAGCATTTAACCTTTGTACTTGATACTTTTTTCATTCATTGTAAAAAGGGGCTAATTTTCACCCATAAGAGGATTTCTCACGTCTACAATTTGGGCACCTTATAAACAGACTTCAGTGGTTTTTTTGCATTTTTATGTACCTGAAATTTAAATTTTAACACTTTAACATGGAACTTTTTTAAAGAAGGTTCCTAGGTTCCCAATAACATAGGTGCTTTTTATTTTCCGAAGTTACAAATTTCGTGGTAGAAGACTTCAATAACCACCTTCACTTCTTTGGTAGGTTTCATTTGCATGTGTTTTAACCACCGATAACACAGTGTGCCATGCAATAGAAAATGAAATGTATTGTCTTTGAAATACAAAAAAAGCTTATCATTTTCATTTTTAAATAACGGTAAAAGAGATCCTTCTAGTTGCTAGCTTCTGAAGTCGGGAAGGCACAGTTTAATGGCGACTTAACGTTTATAGGGGTCTTTGACGCATTTATTTTAACAAAAAATGGCACAATTTAGATTGTTCTTCACAATTCAGTGGAATATCCGACTTTAATGTATACCTGCACTATTGAAATTTGGGGGTAAGTGCCTAATTATGTTATGCAGTTGCGTAAAACGGAGGCAGGGAGGGACAGCCGCCCCTCCCTACACTGGTCAGGGTGCGCAAAATGAAGTCAGACGAAGCAAGAAAAATATAGGAAAACAAAGAACAAGAAACAAATGGAAAGAGAAAGAAATGGAAAATTAAAGCTTGTATAATTTTCGCGCACCCCTGCCTCCGGTGAATTGTTTGTTCGTGACAGCAAGATGACTTAAATTAAATTGAGCGGTATGATGCGGTCATGTTCTTTTGTTGCAAGAATGACACCGCCAGCTGGACCTTAAATAAGAGGTTGCTGAGTTCCCATAGGGGATGATCGAGCAGGCAGATAGCCCGCGCCCCTGGATCTGGGGGAGCACGTCGAGTCACTTGACCCCACTACAAAGAGCCCTAGTGACGCCACTGCGTGTAAGTCATTGTTCTGAACTCACAGTAAAAAGGTTCGATTTCTTTGTCAATTAAACATATCGGTTGCCGTTTGAGATGAAACGATGCCACAAACTCCTCATTAACCGTTGGGCGCATTTGTTAAAGTGACAGTGAGTTTCCATGTGAAGTTGTCGGTACAATTATATAATAGCTCACACTTCAGGAGTACAAAAAGTAGGGGAGAAAATTTCCTGTCTCGATCACCAATATATTTCAGAAATGGTTACTTAAGTGGAGACTTTTTAATGCAAAATGCAGTGGAGCATTAGAGCAGTGCCTTTAAAAATTTTTGCATGCACACATCGTTGAAAAGTAACTTAATAACTCAATCTAGCTTCGGTGAAAATGTTGCTTCGGTGAAAATCTAGCTTCGGTGAAAATGTTGCTCTAGCAACATCTAGCTTCGGTGAAAATGTTGCTCTGGTGCTGAATACATTACTATTACTCATCTTTCCAGGTACAAGTCTCCTGGATAGCTTAATCAATCGGCTGATAGTCCAAAAAGTTTGTCATAAATGAATACAGTTTACTTTTAGTTTTTGTGGTCTGCGAAACGCATTTTAAGAGAATAGCATGTTTCATTCTAATACCCAAAATTAAGTTTTAAAAATGTAAATAGCCCAGAGCTTCCGATACTTCTTTCCCTGATCCCTTAACAGGAAGCTAAGTTTGGTCCCTAAACCGCTCGCCCTAAAGTATGTACTCCGTGTACAAAGTGCCGTGACGTCTTTGGCGCTGTTTGGTCATTCCAGTTTCATCACCCATCCACCATTCTTTCAGACATGAAGATCATGACAACCACATTTTTGGTCCATGAGATTCCCCACATGAACCATTCGGCAAGCCACCTAAAAAAACTAAGAAGCCCCTCTCTGGACATTTGTAACGTAAAGATTGCCAAAAATTGTATGCAAAGTGGTATCACGACCGACCCCAGCCATTCTCTCACGATTCAGGTATCTGTTACATAAAATCAAGAGAAAGTTATTAAACTCCTTCATGACGAAAAGATAAGTTTCACATGTTAATCGATGTCCCGGTCCTTCACATATAGTCAAGGTAGTTGATATTTGCAACCAGTGGATGCTTTTCCACTTGCTCCTGAGTTTAGCGTGTAATTGGTAAACACCACATTTTCTTCAAAACAAAAATGTAGAAACATGATTTCCTAGGTCTAACTTTATTTTATATATCATGCAGTGTCTGCCTTTGTGATTTTTACTGCTTAAAATGTGTTTCTTTAAAATAAATCCGAACATACGGTTAAGATATTTTTGCAGACGTGTTGTGTCAATACAGCTTTATAATAAACCCAGGCGTTACCAAACCAAGGTCAGAAATTTAAATTATGTTAAATTTAGATTATCTTTGTGAACGTTTGTTAGAAAATAGTGCTACCAGCAGATACCAGAGGATTGTATCATTACAAAATTAGAATGGTAAAAATAATTCCAAATTTGTAAAATTAATTTCCCTTTAAGTTACACATAATAAACTGGTTTATTTCCTATTCTATCTTTTCGTGTAAAGAAGCAAAGATAATTTGTTTCATCTCTGACAACTTAGTTATTAGACTCTCTGTTTGATTAACTTTCAGATCTGTTTAAAATTCATTGTACTTCAAAACTGTCTCAAGTCAATTGACCCCTCATCTGGCGAACTCAAGATGGCATCCGGATTGATCCTGAATGCAAAACTACCATTCATAGGGCTTCAAATCGAACTCGTTAACAGAGATATTACTGACCAGGAAACAAAAGAAATGTTGAAGTTTTCTGCAAAGTGCGAAAAATTACAAACCCTATGGTAATACACTTACGAAATGTGACAACTATGTACAAAAGGGTATTTTGGATGTATTACTGATCAAGGAAATGATCGTTTTTGCCAAAAGGCAATAATAACAAGATGTTTTCCGTGACAAAATGATTACTGTACACATTTATTGACATATAATGAGATCATGACAAGAAAGCAACGTGATATAATTTCAAAAAGGAAGCGTTAATTTTGAGATATCGAGCTAACATGACAAAAACAAATGATTCCGTGGACGGAATAAGTAATATTTAATATTCGTTACTGTTAAATACAAAATTTTGTTTTTCCGCTTGGTTAGGTTTTATGGTTGCGTCCCATCTCAGATGTTCGAAGTTGACTCTACATTATTGGAACTTTCGTCAAGAAAAGTTAAAGGTACTGAAGAGTGAGAACGTTTTCCTTTGTCAAATATGAATTGTGTCTATTGTTCTATGATGTCAAGGTTTGTCCTTAATAGCTCTTGCATCTAGTAATTATTTCATATAACTCGTAACCATGGACATATCAAAGTATCCCTTACGTGTTTATGAGTTTACCATGGAGAGAATGAGGGGGAAATACTCACTTCAGATTATCGGTAATTAATGGAATGGCGCAAAAGTCAGACTATAGTCTTCGACTAAGTTCTTTAGCTCTTGATGTTGTATGGTTCAAAATGGTAAAATGTGTGATAAAATTACATTGCTACTAGCTGAAAAAAGATTAAGAACTAATAAGTGTGGGAGTGCTGTGGGAAAACACAGGAAACGAATAAATATTGGACTCAAAGAATTCCCACATTTTAAGTTTTTACGCACCACAGGGATCTATAACGATCTTAAATGTACACTATGCAAATTTGCGCTAGGTATGCAACTCTGAATACTTTTTGTAGCCACGCCTCTTATGAAATCATGCAGAGGTTTATACAAATTAAACTGGGTCAAGCTGTACCTCTTTTTTCAATCAGCAAATTGCAAATTATCCATTTACTTACTCCGAACAAAAAGTTCCTGAATTTGAAGAACTTTACACAACTTGCTTTACTTCTTTCAATTACAATGCAGTTAAGTGGCGAACTGTGAAATATTCTGCTGCTGATACGTACACGTTGAACTTACAGACAGGACAATGGCAGGTTAGTTGAATGTTCATTGTTAGTTTGATTTCCATCAAAATTAAAAATATTTGAATAATATGAATTTGATTGCCAACCAGAAAGTCCAAATGCTTAGTGATTCCTTGCTGAAAGGGAATGATTTGTTACACTGACTCGGTTCATATCCCAGATGTACACTTCTTTGGTTTTTCATTTTTACGATGTCTTTACATCCTGACCTCTGCTGACCTCATATAACCTTTGAACCCTACCAAAAAGTGAATAACAAAACTGAAAATCAAAAGAACATGTCTTAGGAGGAAATCTTACCCGGAATCGTCTGCATGGGAAACCGAGCTCTAATCCACTACGCCGTTAAAGAATTCGTTCAGCATGTACTATTTCTAATCATCCTATAGTCACAGCATCCTTTTAACGTGCTCATAATTAGGTAATTTGAATAAGAACTATAACTGTCATAGTTATGCTTGTGAAAAAATAATTTTCTCTAATAATATATCTATGGAATGGTACAAATTTCAGCCTTAACTTTTCGTTTGTAACCAAACGCCGGACACAATTTGGAGATACCGCCCACTGTCTATTTAGTTTACGATGTTTTCGTAGTTTTACCTCAGATGACCTTCGACCTCCAACAAACCCTAATGGTTCTCTTTATATTAAAGTAACACATCTTTATACCAAATATGAAGGATTCGTCATCCCTCTCTTGAAATATCGTGTTTTTTAACGTTTTTCGGTTCTTTTACCTCAAATGACCTTTGACCTCCACTGGAAACAACAGAGGTCTTCCTTTTAATATGATAAACTTATATACTAAGTATGAAGATTGTCCATTATTGTTATCTTGAGATATCGCCTTCGGCAAGGAATCAAAAAGCATGTCGTCGATTCCATTTACATAGAACAACACCCGTGAAATACGATAATATTACTATTGTAGATAAATGGTCATACTTGACATAAAATAATTGTATTATGAAGTATATAAGACACTTGTTGCTATTGCTTGACAATATGAGAACATTTTTTTTTTTTAAAAAAAGAATGACATTGACGGCAACACACCTTCAGTGGAGTACATGCAAAGAATGGTTAGTATCATTCACTTCATATGTTCTTCCAACAGTATGTACAGACTAGGCAATTTTTTTAAAGCTCTGAGCTTCGGAATTTCTTAGGCATAAATTTCTTGTTTACTGATTGAAAATTATCGTTGAGTTTTGCTAACATGGGAAATAGAACTTGGAAGAAATTATTGAGATAGAACCCTCCACTCACTGCGCTGTTCGAGAGATGTCCTCAGTTCTTATGTTGAAATGATGTTACCGTATGGAGTTCGTATTAACATTGTGCTGCGCGTGTTGTTTTCAGGGCCAGAAACTCTGAACATATAACCCCCATTCTTAAAGAGTTACATAGGCTTCCCGTGGATTATCGAATTCAGTTCAAGGTTTTGTTATTTACATTTAAATCTTTCTATTGCTCTGCTCCTAATTACTTGTGTGATCTTATTTCGTTGTATGAACCCAAGCGCAATCTTCGGTCTGCTAGCCTGTTCCAGTTTGCTGGCACGTATGTGCGTGGAAGCAAGGCCTCGTTTCGTGGTCGAGCTTTCGAGTACTACGCCCCAGTCCTTTGGAACAGGCTGCCGCTACATGTTCGTTCTTGCAAAATAATTGATTCTTTAAAATCTAGTCTTAAAACATTTTTATTTAATGAAGCGTTGTTCAAGGTTTAGTTATTAGTTTTATTCTCATTTTTGTTTCTTGTCTTTCTTATTTTTGTTTTGTTCTCTGTTTTACTGTTTTGTGTTTATTGTTTATTGCTTTAACCATTGTACCTTAGCGCCTTTGATTACTTTTTGTAAAACTTGTGCGCTTTATAAATTAATTGTATTGTTATTATTATTACCTGCATCATTGTCCATTTAAAGAGTCTTAGTAAACAGAAGAATGCACACATAGTTCCAAAGAAACAAACTAATTTAATTTCTTCTTTAATGACAGCGTAATCTGCGAACTGAAAGTAGACGGCAAAGAACTGAAGAATACTACAAAAAACGGGTAAGAGTCTCACACCCCAGGATAATATGTATAAAGGCGTATGACGTTTAAAAGGTTTTTGACATTGAGATTACACATTTTAAGGTCTTAGGTAGTTTTCATATTTGCTGCCAGCCAGATAAGAATTTGTAAATGTGCCCCCTCTGTTACGCAGGGACCAGTTTTCTCTATCAAGTGTAAATACTCTGAACCAACTGTCTGGAGAGCAGAGACATCAACAAAGTTTGTGAAGCACTTTTCACCATAAAAGGGATTACTGATTCATCAATTTCAGCCAAGTGCATTAGATTGGTGGTTCCTAAAGTGTAAGATCCGAGCAAGCTCTAGTGCGATCAAAAAGATAACTTTTGCACACAATCTGGTCACTTGACAATGAGGTAAAACTGCAGTTACCCGGGAGAAAACTTAAACTAGGAAGGTTGATGTGCTAAAACGCATATTTGTTTGGAAAATGCGATAGACAAGTGCTTTTCTTACACATTGAAAGAGCGGCCAGACTAAAAGGCAATACACCTTATTTATTGACGTTAGGTGACGTCATTTTGGCGGATAACCAATGAAGCACAAGTAACGCACGACGTAGATGCCCACGCTTTTGAAGACTACCCCGCATCCGACCAGTATACAAATCACTTGTATGTATTTGTTGGTATCAGTTGCAATCATATCCGCTTGCCTCCATTGGAGGACCCACTTTTTGTGCTGTGACGTCATATGCATAAGGTCTATAGCGAAAAATTTTCTTTTCTGTAGAGATATTGTAGACACTATATATATATATATATATATATATATATATATATATATATATATATATATATATGTATCTATTTCAATAGTTTCAGAAAGCTGCTTAGTTAAATAACACTGATGAATCAATAGGATGCAAATAAAGCATCATCTTCATAGTATAAGGAAACATATGAAGGAAAGAAATATAATAGAGTAGAGCAGAAAAACTAAATATAGCCGTTAGGTAGTATTTGCTTTTCCTCACATGTTATACCTTTTTAGCACTTTTTAGCACTTTGTACATAATATATTTAATGTTTAGAACCAAGCCTTTAGAAAGGACCGCACTCATCTAATATTCAACCTTTTCACATGCTTTTGTTACAGGTTAAGAACACTAGAGAATATTGGAGGTAACTATGAAATATCTGTGTAGAGTTTTTAAACTCTAAATTTAAACTCTAAATTATTTCACAGTTGTAAAAACATATTACCTCAAGTTTACCAAAACATCATTTTCAATTCATTGGTGTTTCTACTGA